>WHYT01016354.1:190874-224794 GCA_009806455.1 Tetrax tetrax | reverse complement strand
GGCTTTTTTTTTTTGGATATGTTACAAATTTTTCTTTTTTTTTTTAATAAAGTTTTTTGTTTGTTTGTTTTTATAGCATACTAGCCTCTGAACTCTGTTATCTTACTGCAAGTCCTTACTGCCAGAAAACATGTAGTGCCTGAGTGCACCTCTAACCAAATGAGGGGAGAGTTGTTTTTCCTTTTTTGCTTTAATAAAGATTTTTCTTCCTAAATTACATTGACAATTTTTCAGGCATTCTGTTAGTTCAGAAAAATTGCTCCATGTTTGTAAACCAGCGAGAGATAATTTGACTCCTGCCTTTAATTTAACCGCAGCAGATGCTGCGAACTGTAGTCTGCTTCCCGATGAAGTAATTTACCTTGAAGATGAGAAGTGGAAACATATTGTTTAAATAGTTGGCTCGATTGCTCAGAAATGAGCCTGACCAAAATGGGTTGATGACTTGTACCGTAGGAGTAGGCTATTAAACACAGCTAAACACACAGCAGTACCAGTAAAAGCTGTCTGGGAGAATCAGACCTCGTTACAGTGGGGATGTTAGGAGGGTGTTTTTGAGCAAATAAGCACGCTGAGTCAAGCAATGAGGAAAGGAACGCAGTGATTTGCCTGCAAAACTACCATGGGAGGTCAGGAATGAAAATAAGTGGGGAAGAACAGCAGAGCGCCAAAGAGGAGGATACTGGAGGCAGGAATGTTGTCTGTAACAGTGAATAATAAAGACAACTGTGCTGCTGTCACAACTGTGACACAATACAGAAAATTATTCTGGATTTGTTAATGACTTGAGCTATCAAGAATTCTGTAAAATATAACAAAGCTGGAAAAGTTTCAAATGCTCAACTCAGTAAAGTTGTGGTCAACACTCGCAGTGCCTACTCAGATAATTTGCCATAGCTGTCTTTGTTGTAGACTCCTAGCTTCAGCAAATAGGAATTTCATTACTAATTTGGTAATAGCTTTGTTACCTTATTTAAATAAAAAGGGCACAGGAAAGCTTCCAGTTTAGTTTATGGTTACCCTTTGCCTTGCTAGCACCCCTCATCGCCACTGCCGAGGCGCTGCGCGAGCGCTTGGTACTTCTGGCCACGTCTGAGCTCAGCTCATCTCGGCTAACTTTAGATGTCTGCACCATAAATGTCGGCATCTGGGCTGGTCGTGCCGCCTCCTTTCATCGGTGGAAAGAAACAGAAACTTAGGCGAGGTCGGCTTTAGCACTTGTGACCGTTTCTGGTAAGCCACATGAGCAGGAATGTGTGTTTTGCTGTCTGTGTTACGCGGAGCAGGATGAGACCTCGTCTCTGGCCGGCTGCTCTGGCTGCTACCGTTATATATAGACCATGGGTGAGAATTTTCTTAGAGCATTGAGAACGTTGTTATTTTGGAATATAGAGCAGGAGGTAAGTGAGGTGGGATTAGTTGCTCAGTGTCTAGCTGCTTTGAAATTTTACAGTTAGTTGTGCTATTTTAACCAGAGGAGATGTATCGGGTTTCCCTGCGTAGACTCATGTCCACTGTGTGTGCTGGAAGTCACTGCCTTCTCCAAAACTGTCACCCTCTCTCAGGGCAAACAAAAAAACCCAACCATGCTCGGTGGCTGAGAGGGAAGAAACTTGCCCAAAGAAGCATGGCAATAAAAGTCTGGGAGAGGATATACGTGTGCGTGTAAAAAGCGAAGAGCAGATGACAGAAAAAAGGAGAAAGGACCGCTGCCGACTGTCCTGTCGTTATTCCTTGCTGCTTTACGGAAGGCCGTTAAGCTGGAGAGCAAATTGGAATGTCAGCAGCGACAGGCGAGCATCGATCTCGCCGTCTGAAAAGGGCTGGGTGTGGGAGCTTTGGCTGGGAAGCCAGGCCCCCGTTGCACTTTGAGAAGTGTGGGTGGTTAAGGAGGAGCATGTTTGTGTGTGCGCGTGTCGGAGAGAGAGAAAACAGAGGCCCCAGCACTTCCCTCTGCAGAACCGGAGCGCGACACGGCTATCAGCAGAGGGGTTTCTCCGTTGGTCATCTCGTCCTCGGTGTTTTCATGGTTGGTCTGCGTGTCACAGAGCTGGATAAGCACTCGCAGTGCTTCTCAGCCTCCTGCTAGGACCCCGTATCTCTCGGTATCTGCTTTTTACATTGAGCAGACAGAAAATCCGAGCTTTTTCCTCAGCGGCACAGGTCAGAGTAACAGCTCCGTTATGTCAGGGGCGAGATGTGTGGCAGTCGGAGGAAGTGTGTGTGTAAATAACTTGAACAGCTTTAAGCTGTACATTTTTTTTCCAGAATGCTTCAAAATGTTAAATATAATTTTCACCCTATGTATAACTAGCATGAGGAACAAGCAATACCCTGTCACTGCTTTGGAAGGATTATTGGCCAACGGTTGCCAAGTAGGTGAGGTTATAAGAAGTTCTGGGTTCTTTGATCGGTCCTCTCAAGCTTGTTGACTTCTGCATGCCATGCTTTATCTGTCTTAAAAATACCTTTAAACTTTTTCAGCCTCATTGCCCCCTGTACCATCCCATGACTCTGCTCACTACAGAGCTAGTTGTCACACTTATTGTACGAGGTTCTGTTCATGTCTGAAAAACAGTCTGTGCTTACTTTCAGCCACGGATTTCAGTATTTTCTTAGTATCTTCCCAACGGCATGGTATTTAGGGTCAAGATTTTGTCTGTCGAATGAAGTTTCACTTGAGCATGAGTAAGTGCTTGAGACTTTCTGGAACAGATGATGTCAGCCTCTCGCAGGAAGGAAGAAGCCTTGCCTGGATTTTAGTGGCATAGATAAGAAGAGGGGAAAAAAAAAAATTCCTTCCCTGAATGCTTGTGCTTGAAGCAGGAGGAGCTCCTATCACCGAGATCTTGAGCTGCTTTGTTGTTGCCCGGTCTTCCCCTTTGATGCCATTTTTTTTTGTTTTTTTTTTTCTTCCTTTAGAGCCCTGTAGTTAATTAACTCACTTGATTAAAAGCAGAATGTCCAAACTCACGGATCACCACACTTGGGAAGTTTAGATGTCCTGTTTAAAAATAGGCATCAGCACCTGATATGCCTTTTGAAGACAGCGGGAGCCGGTCCTGCATGAGCTGGCTAAATATAGTGGCAGCCCCAGTACTTGCCAGGAAGATTAATAAAGGGAAGAAATTCCATTTGGGCAGGTAGGGTGCAGCAGGTCCAGAAGATCTCCCAGCTGTGCTGCTGGTGGCATGGGCTCTTAGTAAGAGAATTGCTCTGATTTTTATCTTTTCAGTATAGCGGTATAGATAAACTTGCTCTCAGATGTTGTCACGTTGTGAACAAGAAGGATTTTATATCCCTTTTGCTCAGTTATTACTTGGAAAGAACAGAAATATTTGAAAATTGTTTTTTTTTACTTCACAGCTGCTTGCAGAGATCAGCCCTGCATGCAACCTTCACTTAGTGAAATAATGAGAAAATTAAATTAACGTAATTGCACAGCGCACCTTGATTCCATGTTTCAGCTGCCATTCATTTTAGTTTTATACTTACTGCCATTTCCTCACAGACCTATTTTTTTTCTCTCATTTTTGTTATTGTAAATGATTGGCATCAACTGAAAGGGACAAAGAAGGTGAAGTTAATGGAGCTGGGCTGGTGAATTACTTAAACTAAAGTTTAATTCTGCAAATTTATTTCTTGTGTTCCTCAGTGTAAGCATGTGTTTCAAGCCTGTGAGATTTGGCAGGTCTTGGTGTGTGTTGACTTCTGTACATAAACATGAGGGACCAACTGTCCAAAAAAAGGAGAAACGCATCCAGTGAAAAGGCTAAGACCTGAAATGAGAAGGTTGATTTTTTACCGTATGATCTCTGTACAGATATAAAAATACGTTGATACAGTGTCACTTGACCCAGTCACTTTATTCAGCGAACAGGAACAGCATACGGTAACCATGTACTCCTTGTCATTACAAAGCAGGTTCCTTGGGAAAGAGTTATATCTGAACAGCAGCTTTTTAACCTTGATTGGTAGGGTTGGTATTTGAAGTCCATGGTGTGAATAAATCTTTCACCTTTGTATTTGTAGATTATTCCATCTCTTCTCCAAAAATCGGGTATTTAGAAACACACCTACTTACTGCACACAGATGTTCTGATCTGGGGACCTTCTTCAGGTAATAATTTGGCCTCTTTGAACATAAGAGCTTTTTTTCCCCCAGACCACTTGAAGCTGAAACAGATGCCTGCCAGACCAGGAGGCCATGCTGATGAACACCAGACTGTCTCAATACTAGCAAAAGAGGGAAACAACAGTGATATAAAAGGGTGGAGGAAAACGTATTCTAAAAAAAAACCTTCCCTGGCCTATGTATACGTGGTCAAAATTCCTGGGGGAATGCTTTTTGCGTGGGGTGAGGAGATGTCGCGGGCACCCGGGCCATCCAGGAGCCTGGTCAGCCCTGGCAGGCTCCTCTAAGTGGTGGATAGTTCCAGCTCATGGCCAGGACATGTGGGCATGGCTGCAGCGCAAGTAATTCTTGTTACTGGCCTGTCACATTTCAGGAGTAAATAGACATGGAAGCTAAGATGCCATATTAAGTGAAGTTTGAAATACAGGCAGCAACAAAGAGCTCTGACAGCCTTTATGTGCTCCTCTATGCAGTACTGGCTGTAATCTCATCTGCTTTCAGGGGGTCTTCCTTTGTGCAATATGTTTATATAGAAGTTAATACTCTCTATAAAAATCTACCTGCATTTGAACCTTCTGGACTCTTGTAATAAAAGTTTTAGTGTTGGAAAGCTTGAAGAGAGGAAAGCT
The DNA here is from genome assembly GCA_009806455.1 of Tetrax tetrax. Lineage (NCBI taxonomy): Eukaryota > Metazoa > Chordata > Aves > Otidiformes > Otididae > Tetrax > Tetrax tetrax. The sequence goes on along the minus strand of WHYT01016354.1, from coordinate 220,030 downwards.
CCCTTTTTTCTTTTCAGAGTGTATGCTGGTAGCGTTTTTTGGATACTCAATCCTCTTCATTTTTCCTTTGTAGTCACAGCCTTTCCCTTTTTGTGGAAGAGGGTTAAATATTTTCAGTGTGTTACATTAATCTTTTTTTAAGAAAAGAACATGCTGTTGGAAGTATGCAAATTTCAGGTTGGCCTGGGTGGTTGTTATTCTCCCAAGAGGCTGACAGTATTTCTAATGATGGCTTCACTTTGACACAGATATTATTTACAGTAACAAAAAACCCCAACCTTTTGAGTTTCTTCAAAACCATCTTGTCTTCCTGCCTTAGAAAAAATTCTCCTTAAAAGTAGTCACCCAGCTCTGAAGTCTCATGAAGTTGCAGAAAGTAATTTTTTCAAATGACATCTTGTCTTAAGAAGATATTTTCTATTGTCTGTGCTCCTAAAAACAATATTTTGCTTTCTGAACTCTTGAGCTGCTTTTGTTTCTGCTGAAAAACTTGGCCAAATCAGACTTAAGAGAAAGATTAACAGAAATAAGAGGATAGAAGGTCAGGAGAGAAGGAAAGTATTTAGTGGTGTCACTACTTTGAGTGTTATACGAAGATACTGTGGTGTTGGTCTTTGTGTAGTCGGTGCTCCTGTGTAGTTTCTAAATGCGTGTAGCTCATGAGTTTATGGTGAGGAATCTATTAATTACTTCATTTACCAGGAGTTGTTTCTTTGGAGCTTTTCCCAACCTGACTTTGGGTCCCAAAGAGGTGGATGGAAGCTTTTGGAAATGTGCAGCGTTCCCCCTGTGCTGGCCGTGGAACAGATAGGTAAATCCTGATAGACCAAGACAAATTACATGTGCTTGCCTGTCTGTAAGAGACAGTAATGTACTGGAAAAATATTTCTTTGCCAGCACCTTTCCCACATTGATTCATCTCGTTCCAGCAGCTTAATCATGGCCATTTGAATGTGCCATTGCAGATATTAATTCAGTTTGACACATCCATTTTCCATACGCTTGGGAAGGAAATCTCTTTCTGCTAGTTCCCTACTTTAAGACACAAAGCAAAACAAAAAACAAAGGATTGTTATGTGATTGGTACCAGCACTGGTTGCTCTATTTGTTTGTAAGTCCTTGTTCTTTTTTTGCAATAAGCTTTAGCGGCAAGAGAGGCCTTCAGACAATCTGGAGGGGATATAAAGAATGTGCTTTGTTTATACTGAGCAAAAAATAATTGAGCTTTTCTGTTGCTGCCTGCAAGCCATGTCTCCTGTTTCTGGGACCTGTTTACCGTGCGCCGTACGGAGCCCGCAGCCTCTCTGCGGCGGATCGGGACTCCCCTAGCCCTTCTGCCGTTTCCTTTTTTATGGTCGGGCTTTTGAGCGGCGCTGGTATGCCCCAAACACCTGCCAGATTTGCATATCATTCTTGCTTGGCTGGAGCATCCACTGCGAAGTTGGCACATGAACTGTGGAGAAGCAGGGCTAGCGTTTTGATTGTACGCCAGAGCCTGATACCGAAATAGGCAGCGGGAAGGAATCCAGTAATTGTTGGCCTCTGATCAATGAAAACTGTCGTTAGGCCAGTAAATCGTCGGTATGTGGGCTTAGTTCTATATATCATCTTTGGGCTGGTGTCACCCTGACTCCAGGACGAGAACATTATCAACATGTCATCAAGTCTGCCGGGAGCTTTTTATTACTTTTTCTCCCTTTGATTTATATCCCATCTCAGATTTCACACGGGTCAGGTTTGACAACACGCTGGAGGGACGTTGAGGGGATTGTTTCTTTGGTGCAGAAATAGATTGGCCGGCCCTGTCTAGCAGGGAGCCCCTCTCCCCCGCGCACCCCGAATTGCTGCTGGTGGATCTCCGGGGCGGCAGAGCCTCCCTGCTCGCTGATTGCTGTGGTGGGAAGCAGAGCCTGCCGCTGTCTCTGCTCAGGCTACGGCGGGACTGTGCTGAGACAACACCTGATTAGCGTTGGCCTTGTCCGCACACACGAGTAGCACAACTGCAGTTTGAATAAACGGCTGCTTTAATTGGGATTCAGTGGCAAAGGCTCTACTGTGGGCATTCACAACTCTGGCTATCTTTTTTTTTTTTTTTTTTTAATGATTTTGAATCAATTAAGCCAAATAAAAATAAATCACACTAAATAAATAATAAATGTCCAGACAGCTTTTTGTGCTGTCACTCAGTTTGGAGCTAAACCTAGCTTCTGTTTTTCTAAACAGGTAAATGGATGGTCATTGCTATCTGTGGATGTGGGGTAATGTAATTTCTTCTTTAGGGTAATTTATGGTGAAATAAAGACTTTTTCTTGCACCTGCAAGAGGGAGATGTATTGCTATAGCAATAGCAGAATAATCATAATTGTGACAAAGACCTCAACCTGCTTTACAGGAAATCATGAATGTTCTCAATGTAAAATACTGGCCTTCTCTTTGAGCTGGAGATGGGGAACTAGGTGATGTTTCTTCAGAACTTTTCCCTTTTATTCCTAGCTGTATGCTCTGTTTTCAAGGCGAAGTAAGGTTATTTCTCAAGTTACTGCTCATAAGAATCATTAGTGTTTAAAAGTAGGTGGTGTATGTGATGAAAGCCTATTGTAGTGTAAAGGTTTGAAGGTTTGAATTCAACTCCTCCTGCATGCAGGTAATGACTGAAATCTGGAAAAGATCGTAGCTGAAAAGAGTTTGGCCAGAAGATATGGGTGTTGGCTGTTGGATTACAGAACAAGACAGCACATTGGGAGTTAAGGCGGAACGCACGCGTGGCTGCCGTATACCAAGGGATTATACGCTGCTGGCTTCTACGCACAGCGGGTCCCGCTATGGTTGAGAGTCCAGGCCCTGATTTTTCCCACATTTAGCTGAACTTGAATCGTTCCGTTGAAAATAATTATTCCTTGTATGTGAGATGGCTTTGTTTAAAGGCAAAGTTGAATAAGAAGTTGCTGGTTAGGGTTAATGGCTAGCTTTTTGCAGGCCAAGTGACTTTTCTGGAGAACTTTCATTCTGATAAGTAAATCCTTATTAAAGGACACTTTAAATCTGATCATGGCCCCATTTCAGTGAAGCACTTCGCCTGCACTGAAGTGTGCGGGAAGTCGGTGAGGTTACTCAGATGCTTCCAGTTAAGCAAGTGCAGTACAGAGCTGGGATGTGCAGGAGCACAGGATCAGTTGCTGCACAAGTACAGGCCTTCCTGCTCAAAGTTGAATATTTTGAATTCTTTTTTTAATCTTCTTAATGGGAAAGTGAGTAGGCTGCCTTGAAAGTCCTTTCTTGCCAAATTCAGTTTCTTACATCAAAGCTCACATTTGAGTTACATGACTGCAAAAAGCATTGTAAAGTAATAAACCTCTGAATTTGTTTACAGTTGTGTGAACTGAAAAACAGACAAACCGGCTTTAAGATTTCTTTGTTCTTATTTTTCCTTTTCTTGTTTTTGTCTAGTATTTTCTGTCTGGCGCAGGCCTTTGACCTGTGTTCTTTCCCTGGCCGCGTTCCGCCCTTCCCTAGGCCGAGCAGGGATGGAGGGCTTGGGGGAACCGCCGGTGCTGAGCTCCCCAGCCGGCCTCCTGGCCTCTGTGTGCACAGACCCTCCTCGAAGGAGCGCCCGTTCTCTGTCAGCGGGGTTTAATATGTCCCGAGTGAGGTACCTGCCTGACCCAGTCTGTTATCAGAAGGTCGAAACGCAGCCCTGGTCATGGCGGCCTGCACGACCGCGCCGAAACGTCGCCTTGTGGTGACCCGCTCTGTGCGTCGTTAGGAAACCCGTGGTTCCCCTCCTCTTCGGTGAGAAGAGCGGGACGCACATTGAGTGGAGAGCTAAGGTTCTGTGTGCGAGGGCATTACAAAAATAAATACAGTTGATAGTACATTAGGAGGAAAAAAAGAAAAAAAAGAGCAGAGGTCTCTAAACAAGCTTTTGAGTGTTACCTCCAGCAAGCTCGTAAGAGAATTCACAGCGTGAATTTGTGTATGCGTGTGATTGTTGGCTTGAGCGCCTAGGCTTTAAAGTCTGGTACAAATTGTATTTGTTAGTATTGCCTCTTGTCCCAGATTCTACCCAGAAAGTGAGATCTCGAAGCTATGATAGTTTCCTGCTCCATTTATTTATTTATTTTAAAATCTTTTTAAGTTTGTTACTCTTGAACGGAAAAGCCTCCAAAGCGGAGGAGAAGGAGCTCTGCCCATCCAAACAGGCCGATGGAAATATCCCTAGCTAAAATAAACAGAGCTGTGTCGGGCACATTTCGGATTCAGTCAGGATGCAAAGGGGTACCCAGCCCATCGCAGGCTCAGCAGCTGCACAGTTGGCTTGGCAGGGACTGTGTAAGAGATTCACAAAATGAAGCTGTTGCCAGGCATTCTGCTGCCACATTACAACTGGTCAATGTTGGGTGTGCATCCTTATTTGCCGTAAAAGCAGAGAAATGTGAAATAAAATGGTCTGTTAATAGTATGGTGTGAGCAAATGGAGAATCCCTCAGACTCCAGTGTGAAACCCCTCTACTTCCAGCCTCTGTGAAACACCTCACTTCGTCGTGGGGCAGAGAATTTTTGAACTGGTGTGCTAAAAGTGTCCCAGCCACTGTTTTACGATCTAACCCAGGTTGCGTTCCTGTTTCCTGAAGTCAAAAGCTTGTCACACGTTAATGCACACTCTCCTCCTAGGCTTCCCTGGAATATTTGGGCCTACAACGTTCATTAATTCAAAGGGACCAGGATGGCGTGTAAAGTTCTGGTTTTGTGCACTGCAAATCCCTCTGTGCCTCACGTGCAGGTCTGCAGCAGGTGGCTTTTTAGGGGTGATGTCCTCTAGCTCAGGCTTTGGCCCTGGAGACCCTGGAGAAACCATACAAATAAGTCTGAGCATCACATTTTTCTATAAACCTGGTGTAACTTTCAGGGCCTTTCCTTCCATCATGATAGGTGTGTCCCTGGCCTACCTCGGTGCGCTTTTCCCACTCCCCAGGTTTTTGTTTTATTGTTTTCTGGCATCCTTGTTACAGATTGTTGCCTCTAAACGATGTTGTTAGAGATGGTCACTCCTTGACGGTGCTTTCTGAAGTGCCAGCCAGCAGCTCATCTCCTTTCTGCCAGATAAGCGGTAGAATTTGTCTGTAATTACTCAGAAATTCCAGTCTCCACTGGATATCTGCCTCTGCGTTGCACCCCATTTTGTCACACTCCCAGCAGTCCGTTCTCACTCGGATAAGGCTGTGGCTGCTGGAGCCATACTGTGAGAAAAATGCAGGAATGTCTGTAAGAGTTCACTGCCGTGGCCGTGGCTGTGGCTTTTGTCTTTTCATCAGGTCTTAAACGTTTGCGGGCTGTGGCCCTGAATAGGTAAGGGATAAAAACATCTGGGCGTGTTTTATTCTCTCAGGTTTCTTGTCCCATTTTGAAGTTTATTTTTAATGAGGAATAACTAACATTAGTAGTATTGCGAGATGCTATTTCATGTGCTGTTATTCTGTTACAGGCACCTTGTGTATTTTTTTCATTGTTTTTAAGTAGTCATTTTTAGATGATTGATCCTGCATTTGCTCATTTAAGGAGTCGAGTTGGTTTCAAAACTGTTGATTTGAGTAAGCGCCAGTGTCTCTGCAAAGGTTTCCATGGCTGAGTACCTTTAATTTCTACAATGCATCTGCTTTCCAATCTTGTGTCGTTGAGCCTTGTCTCTAACCTCAATGTCTTTTTTTTTAAAAAAAAAAATTATAATATATATATGTAACTTTCCAGTGTTGTGCATAGGTAAGTTAGCGTGGTAAGATTACTGGTGGCTCAGCTGGGAGAGCGTGGAGGTGAGCAGCGAGGTTCCAAGCTGTGCCCCTCCTTTTCCAAAGTCCCCAGATGCCTTCTTGCTCCACTCAGTCATTCCTCTTTTCCTCTTTCTCGCTCTCACAACTTTCTAAGGGGAAGAGGAAGGCAGGCTTTTATACAAAGCAGGTCAATAGAGCACAGTCTGCAAAACTCTAAGGCTGATCATGGCAAAGAACGCTGGCTTTGACTGACAGTTCAGGTATTGTCCTCTGGTTTTCAGGACCTGAAAGTGGAATAGATGAAAATGCCAGCGTATCTTGAATTGGAGAGCAATAACCTTCCAATAACCTTTGCTGGGATTTGTGAATGAATTTATATTAAGGCAATACTTCAGCTGTTGTGCATGGGCATAGCCCTGGGCTGGCGCACTGTTAGCACTGGTGGCTGGAACGGCTGGAGTACATTTTAATAGCATCAGTAGGAAGGACCGATCAAAGTTTTGGGTCATTTGCAGCCTTGTGCTTCCTTCTTGTGTGTCAGGAATTTCTTACTCTCCCCCTTCTTTCTTTTTTCGTTTGCAGTGTTTTTCTTTACGGCCAAAGAGGAACTGTAGCCTCCCAAGAGGTAAAGGGAAAATGAGGAAACTCTCTAGCGACTAGCGTGAGCAGGCGAGTGTTTAGATAACGAGGTTCATTAGGTATGGCGCAAGTAGTGGTGCAAATGCCTTCGTCAGTCAAGTGGCCCTTTAGAAGGCTCTGGAGCCAGGATATTTCCTTTCATCATCGGGGCTTTGTCGAGGCGCGCTGTTGATGAGGAACACGAATGTCAGGCTGTCAGTGCGCTGAGTTGGGAAAGCATGTCTGAGCAGAATCTCAGTGGGAAAGTCGCTGAGCTGAGCTTAACAGGTGAAGTAAGATGGGAACGGAGAGGGAAAACTACTGTTAGTAGAAGGCAGGTGACTGGGGAGGAATAGTGGCAAAAATCCTCATTATTATTATTATTAGTTTCATGATAGATGTCATCTTTTCTCACTGCATGGTAAGTGTCTTCTGAGGAAAGACAGAGCACAGTAAACAGAAAGTTCACACTTTGCACCTTCCCTGAGACTCGGTACCAGTCACTCTTGCAGACGCCTGGGATGCAAGGTGCTTTTCTCCGTTACGCGTTTAGCAGGCAGGGTGGCCGTCCTCGCAGGCAGTGAGCGCTGCGGATACTGCTGCGACGTGTGGCTGCTGGCTGAACTTGCACGTGAGGCTGCGTCCCGAACAATAGGCAGTAGCACTTCAGAGTCCTGTGAGGTTACTTGAAGTGGAGGTGAGGCCATAGTCTTTGTGGGGTGCTGAAAAGCCCTTCTTGTTCACCACCCTCCGCCGTCTGTGGCAGGCGTGGCAGCTGAGGCGCTCGCAGCACTTGTGGTGGCCTCCTCCATCTTCCTGACCTGTGTTCCTGATGACACCGAGCCACATAATGGTGTTGGCTTTTTGCATCTTTAATGGAACAGCATCTTCTGACAGCTCCCAGCACTTATTTCAGTGGGTTTTTTTGTTTGTTTTTTTTTTAAAAGTTTTCTTTTTCAGAAAGGATGTTGCTGGTTCTTTTGAGTGCATGCACCTATTTGCAGAAATGGTTTTCATTCTCATCTGCCTCCTCTGCCCTTTTTTATTGTGTGGTTTGTTTCTTTGGGGTTTTTCTGTTGTTGTTTGTTTGTGCTGAGACCTTTTCTTCCTTTGCAATTTGATTGATCCTCCTCCTTTCAATTCCGCATTGGCTGGCTGCGTGTGGAACCCCGCCTGGCTGTAGCTGAGACAAAATCGACTGCACACAATTTCCCTCTGACAGCTTGTACAAGAGCAAACATTTCCGAAGAGCTGAAAGTCTAGAAATTCAATCAGCGGAAAACCTACTGTGTGGAACAGCTTTGCTAGTGCTGCAGCTCCCTGCTGGGTAGAAAAGCAATCCAGTTACAATAAATCCTTAAGAGTGGAGTCATTTGGGTAAAAGGAAAAACAAAAGCTGGTTTATACAAACTGATTGAAGTCAGACGTTTTGACTTCCCATTGAAAAAGGAGTCAAGGCCCAGGCTGGCTTGGTAATTTAAAGGAGAGATTGGCTCCTTTCATCTTTCTCTAGGGCAGGGTTCTTAATATTTTTGCTTGTGGAAGAAATACGGAGAGTTTTCAACTTAAGTTAAAATACAGTGCTTTGATTGCGATACTGATGCTGTGGCTGACTGTAAACCGAGTTGGTCCTGAATTCTCCGGCAAGAGGTGAAGGCACAATTCTGCTTCCAGCCACTCCAATTTTGTTCTACTGCATTATGAAAATGTGGAACTAGGGTAAAACTGGGATCAGACCCAAGGCTCGCGTGTCTTGCCCGGACAGCTTGGGCAGCAGTTTGTGCGGTGTTGTTTATGAGGCTGTCGATGCGACAGACTCTTCTGACTGAGGTTAAGTTGTGCCTAGCGAGAGAGAAGAGCTCTCTTCTGTTTGCGTTAATTGTCTTTCATTCTTTAAATACAAGCAATTAAAAATTAGCAGCATTAAAATAACAGTGTTAACCAAGATGCCGGTAATGACTGTGATGACTTTCTCTTAGTTTATATTTTAAAAACTACATGAAGGTAGCTTGGGGTAATAAAGTCTCCTTGTCATTTTCCTTTATTTTAATAGTTATTTGCACCACTCCTCTTTGTGCATCTTTCACGCTGGAGTGTATTAAATGGATCAACAGGCTTAAAGAGACAAATTAAGGAAGCAACCTTCATGAAGTCAAGGGAGCAAAGTGAACTGACTGGAAATGCTGAGCTTTCCTTCCTCCTTTAATGCCTTTCAGGCGTTTGCATAAGACTAGGTAAAACTTTCCTGGGCAAATGTGAGTTTTAAGACGCTGCTGCCCCTTTCATAGCTGCATGGGGTCAGCCAAGCTGGCTGCTCTGCATATCATCTGCATTCAGCTGCCATCCCGCCTCCCTCCCCTCCCAAATGTGTCTGGTCCTCATGGAAAATATTAAAGGTTGTATAAACACGGTAAAGGATTTGCACTGGCCTTTCTGTTTAAATAAGATGTTAGAAATCCTAGCAAATGAGTACAAAACCTCACCGCAAAGATGGAGTGAGGTTGGTGTGAAGAAGAAAGGAAGGCAGGATGGGAACATGGTAAGACTCTTAAACGTTCAGTTTGTGTCCCTTGCTAGTCACAGCCACACGAGGAAGACTTTGTGGACTTGTGATGGAACTGAAGTACGTGGAAATGGTGCTCTTTCATCTTTACACAACACCCAACATCCTTGGTTGCGTTGGCTTCTCACAGCGTTTGGCCATTTCTCGTTTTGTGTGAAGTCTGAAGCCAAGGCTGGCTTTTGTCAGATACACGCACTGTATGTGAAATTGTACAGAGCGTTGTGCCTGGAGATGGATCTCTGGCACCTCAGGTTGATCTTGGAATACGCGTTTGTGAAACCTGGACTGAAAGACCCAGTTTGGTTGCGCAAGACCTGTGCACTCATCTTTATCTGGGCTTGGTCACTGCAAGAAGCAAACAAGAGCGCTGCTCCAGATAGCAATGCTTGGTGAGGACTTCTCTAGTGTGACCAAGCATTTTCCCTAAAATGGTGAAAACCAGCCACAAAAGCCCTTCCAAGGTCTTTGGATGTCTCTGGGCATCATTCTGCCCGGTTCAGGAGACAAAACCATACCAGTGGCCCAGTGTTCAGGATTTTGCATGTCCAGAATATCAGAGTTGTATCAGAATAAGGATCTGCTGCTCCATCATGGCAGGCTGAGGTCAGGGTTCTTTCTCCTCTCTGTGGCACAGTTCTGTGCGTATTGGCAGAAGTCCTGGTTGAGGAAGATACATGCATCTGAAAGATTTCTGTCTAGACCTTTAGTGGTCAGGGACTCACAGTTGAAAATCCATTGATGGTATCTTTGACAGTTTTAAAAAAAAAAAAAAGTTTGGGAAAAATTTCAAGAATTTTAATTGCTTTTAATTTGTCTGCTTGAGATTGGAAAGGTATTGTGAGTTTCTGAGAGCAACTGATAGTGCCGGGCCCCTACCGCTTGAAGGAGATACACTTGAGAGGTTTTGTGCTCTGGCTTGTCTTGAGGTTGGGGTTTGTTGTTTTTTTTTTTTTGACAAATTCCAGCAAGAGTAACTTAGCCTACTGAGTGTAAATTTTCAATGTGTAGAAACAGCTGAGAGAGTTCAGCAAGGTTACTGAAAACTGGATGTGTCAGTTCCTCTGTAGTTGATGTTTTGAGTGTAGAAAGCAGAAATATGGTGTAAAGTCAAGGGTATTGCAAGAGGTGCAAATTTCTAAAAGCATCACCAGCTTGAGGAGGAACCTCAGATTGTAGTCCTATTTTATTTTTTTTTATTTTTTTTTTTAATGTAAACCCTCAGTTGTGTTGCTGCTGTTGCTGTGCTTCATCTTATGCTGGGGAGACTTGCTGGAATATGCTATTTGACAGTTGTAAAAAACACTGGCAAAACACGCAGCGTACTCTGAAGGCGGTTCCTGGCCTGAGTGCCCCATCCCAGTAGCTGAGAACCTGTCGAGTGATGGAGACTGGAGTGCTGCCGTGGTGGGATGCGTAGTGCAAGTGGTTCTGGTAGGGCTTCGCAGCCGCTCCGTACACGGGATGGTCCCCTTGATCCGGATGTGTTTGAGGAAACCTAGGACCCAGATCTTACTGGTGCACTATTGGGAGAGTCTAGTCAGCTTTTGAATTTGTGGAGTAGAATTTAAAATGTTCTGATTCTATGCGTTTCGCCCTGCGTGGTCGGTAATGTTTTCTGCTTCCATGTTGTCCGTCTTCTCCTGACGTTTTCCCTCTTGGCCCCACTCTGCCGCCGCGGAAGGCTCCGAGCCCGCAGACTGGATTTGAGTTACCTGAGCGCTGCGCTGTCTGCCCTCGCTGAAGCTTCCTGCCGCCCTGGATCCTGGGGGATGACCTCAGCCACACGGTATTTTCCCTACAAAGCCACAAGGCTTGAGGATGCCTGCCTTGTTATTCCCCAGTGGAGATGATCCATCCCCAGACAGGGAGGCAGGAGAGACAATGAGGAATCATTTTACGAGGAACGACATTTTATCCTAAACAAATCTGATAGAAGATTTTAATTCTGGTTTTCCTAAGCAGTTCCCCAGTCTCTGCTCCCCGATAGTGTATCCCTCATTTTTACTTGTTTTGTGCGAAATCCGCAGTCCACTGCTGGGAACTTCCTAAAGACTTCCACACAATAACTGTGGTGGGGGATTTTTAGGAGTTTGTGTGTGAGGGGGAGAAGGAATTGAACATCATTGTTGTATTTTTCCCTTTGTTTGGATTTCGTATCCATCCCGATGGAGGGCAGAGCACCACCGGGAGAGGTGCTCCAGGTGTGGCTTCCTGCTGCTTTCTAATTCCGCGATCACAGAACAGCCGATTCCGCAGCCCTCGCGCCGGCGCGACCCCCACGGACTTCAATGGGAAATTTGCCCGCATCAGGGATGAAAGAGCGGGCCCCAAGTTGTGTGCGATGATGCAATCTGATCCTCCTGCTGTGGAAATTGATGTCATCGCATTCTCGCCCTCGCCCCCCCCTTCTCAACCCTTCTCCCTACCAACCCTGGTGACTCCTAGGGGGCTCCTCACCAAAGAAGGAGGAGGAGGAGGAGGAGGAGGAGGATGCAGCTGTGTGCCGAAGCAGCAGGGGAGGAGAGGAGACCTGCTAGAAAAATTTACGAAGGGTTCCATCTTAGATGTAACCCCGGAAACCAGCTAAGAGCATGGACCTGCCTGCCCTGAAAAACGCTATCACCTGCTTTTGCGAAACGAGCAAGGGTTCCTCCTCTAGAACTGGGTCACAACTGGTGACGTGTTCCCCTGCGTGTGTGGTGGGGCTGGGTTCATGGGCTTCGTGAGCTGAGCGGCCTCCTCGCCGCCTCCATTCATCCCGCGCAGAGGGCCCTTTTTTAGGGCTCTCCGTATTGTTGTTGTTGACGGTCCCAGCTTTTCAACGGTGCTTTTGTGCCCAGGCGCGGCGCAGGTTGCTTGGGAATACCGACCCTGGAGAACGCTGCGCTTTGTTGCTGGGCGAGCCCGGCCACCTCTCTGCTGCGTCCCTCTGCTTTGCCGTTTATCTGGGGTTTGGTTTTATTTTTTCCCTCTGGGAATTCTAGACTCAGCTGAATTTGCTCTGTGTTTTGCGGAAGAAAGAGCTTGTTAAAGAATTCCCTGATGACTTTGAAGTGAACTATTTATTTTCTCTCAAGGCTTACTCAGTGTAGCCATTTGCCCCCTCTCCTCTGTTTTTTTCACCCCGGTGTTTCCTGAGCTACAAGCATTCTTGGAATATATTACTTGTAATGAGTTATGTGGGCATCAAAAGTTTTCTTTGAAACTATATGGCATCAACATCTGTTAGCTCTTAGAGAACAGAGATGCAGACAAAAGGGCTGGTGGGGGGAGGGAGGAGAAAGATATTAAATTCTGCAGTATGAAGTCTCCGTCTCAAAGACGCAGGAGGAGGGGAAGGGGAAATCTGCTGAACGCCGCGGCTTTGATGTGGTCCTCTGGCCCTGCGATTCCTTTTATGGGAATGTGCGTGGCAGACGGTCCCGGTCCCGCACGCCGGCCGGCCGCGCCGGCGCTCCCTCCCAGCAGCAGAAATCCTGCCGCAGCCCTGCAGCAACACTTCCAAGGAAAAGGCCCTGTCCTCGGTTTTCAGCTTTGAGGTGGGGACTCGAAATTTGTAATAATAGTCTCTTCAGTAAAAAATAATAGCTCTTCAGTAAAAAAAAAAAAAAAGAAATTGTTTATAAGTGAACTTTTTATTTGCCTGTAATCCTCCTGACCCTGTGGGTCAACATGCAACTGTTCATCTAAATCAGGTTTTGAAATGGTGTGTCTGTGGGTTTTTATTGCCTGTAATTAAAAAACACGTGTCTGTTTCGGCGTGCGCAGCATCAGGCAGCGTTCAGGCACAGCCGCTGGTGCTGCCCTGCTCCCAGGAACGTGTGGGGACGGGTGCTGCTCTCTCTTTTATCTTTTTCTGCAGAGCCTCGCAGCGCTTGCCCTGCATGCCAGCGAGCAGAGGAGAGTCACAGAGACGTCTGTGTCAGTCTTCTCCCCTTGTTGGCCCCGTTTTTAGCCATGATGCTGGTGGCATTGTGCTTCACTGTGACTTCCGAGCCTGTTAAAACCCCGGCCAGTTAGAAAATGATTAGTTGAGGTACCTGGGCTTTGGGGACAAAGAGGTGGTTCAAAAATGCAAACCATCTGTTTTGCCAGCACCTCCTGCTGACAGATTTATGGATCGACGTTAGCGTACGTGTCTGGGGTCGCACACCTGGGCTTCCTAACAAGGTAATATTCTTCAGCGGGGTCTGTTTTCATCCTGGGGATTCAGAACTCTTTGCGAAGGTGGGCATCAAGAATTCCGTTTTACACTTGAAAAATGAAGGCATGGCGAGATTTAAGCGGCTTGCCCTGCACCACACAGTCAGTCTGTGGTGGAGCAGTTATTGAATCCAGGTTTCCTCCAGCTGCATAAATACACGTCATCCATTCGCAGGAAAAGACTCCGAGCCATAAACGTACTGGAGGAGGGTTGATTATCATTCTAGGGGAGCTGTGAGCCCGTGTGCAGTGCGAAAACCCGGGCCGTGGAGGAAGACACGGGTTATTATCACGAGAAGGGTTCAGAATGTGGCATGTTAAAGCTGTAATGATCCCTGAAGTCAGTGGAAGGAGTACCCTGGGTTTCAGTGATCACATCTTAAAAGAGCAATTATTCTGTAGTCAAGCTCCATAGCCGTTTTCTTGATGCGTGTTTCCCAGCGTCCGCGCGGGTAAAATCACCTCAGTGCACTTACGTCTGTTTTTAAAGAGTTTCTTGGTAACCAAATCTATCGTGAAAGGAAGCTGAACAGAAAATCAGATTTATTACACAGCTACGCCCATCTGTCTGCTGTGGTGAAGCAGCCCAAAATAAGCAATTTGGAGCAGTTACTGAGCTTCGCCAGGCTGGGAGTTAAGATTTGTCCTCTTTCATTCCTGTCCTTAGACTTGTTCGTCAGGAAAATCTATGCTGAAGATAAGATCTTGGGGGACATGGGACAATTGGTTTTACCATCGGCAAAGAGATTAGAGGATAGCTAGAGGAACAACGTGAGGGAAATAGCTGAATCTGTAGAGTGAGTTCACTTATCCTTCTGAAGTAGCTTCAAAGTGAATTTAAATATAGCAAAAAGCAGTCATTTCTTGTTTCAGTCCTATTTAATCTCAAAGACTGACGATCTTTTTTAGTTGGAGATGATTGGACCCTTCAGTTGGAAAGTAACCGCTGAATCCCTAAGACTATTATTCATAGAGTTGCTTTCAGTTATGTCATCTCTTATCTGGCAGAAGTCCTTGAAAAACTGTCTCACCCTATCACCTTAAAAAGGAGAAGCTGTAATAGTTCCAGAATTTCAGTAGCAGTCTTAATGGAAGATGTCGCTTTGCAACACCTAGCAAGAGTTTCTAAAGATCCGTGGAAGCCAGGGGAAAAACGTCATGGAAACAGTAATGTTCTGTCTTGGAACTGGAACAATCTCAATAAAACTGTACCCTAAATGGATCTGCTGTCTACAGTTCGTAATGTACATTGGAGGATTTTATCTGTTGATGCTTTTTTGCTGGCTACAAGAACTATTAAGCAAGTCCATAGTATTTTAAGCTATTACGGCTGGGGTATTTTTCTTCTATAGAAGATTTTGCCTGATTTGCCTAGGCTGGAGAAAAGAAATACGTGAGAAGAATGAAGAAAGGATTTGTCTTTTATCCTACTGGAAAGCCTGGTCTGGGCGTTGGGTTGGGACAAAGAGATTCAGCTGTGTGTTGCAAACAACTTGGAGCATAAAGTACGACATTTCCTTTCTTAATCGTTCAGACGTCCACCGTGAAGGCTGTTGTGTGATTGTCCATCTGCTGTGCGCTTTCACTTCCTCGGCAGCCTCACCCCTTGAGTTCTGCTGTCTCTGTTAGGAAGACCATACCTTTGGCCATAGAGGCCATCACGGCCAAAGGCAGTAAAATCCTAAACCGCAGCAGCTAAACCCACCCAAGATCATCTTTCAGAGATCTTAGAGGAGAAATCTGTTTTCTTAACAACTCTACCTGCTGTGATTATGTTATGAAGAAATTTTACCTGAGAGAGGCTTCCATGCGTGGTCAAGGAAGAAAAACCCGTCTGTAATGGATCGCAGAGCACTGGGTTCTTATTTCAGAGAAAGAAAACATTGCAGAAGTTGAGCTTGCTGCTTCTGCTTACCGAAGTGCATCGTTGCTGTTGTGATGTGTATTTTAATGTTGGTCGCCTTGACTTCTTCTCTAAGTGTGAGCTGCTTTACGCATTCTTTACAGAAAGGTGAATCCTGGTGGTTCATCTTTGTTATTAAATGGTCTAGAATGGCAAACTCAAAAAGAAAAAGTAAAACCTTGTGGTTGCGGAAGGAAAGGTAAAATACGCTGTAGGAGAAAGAGTATTGGGTTTAATCCAAGGTGTAACTGTATTGCTCTGTAGTGTTTTTTGTGTGGTATATGCTTTGTTTCTCAATTGGGTTTGCCCGGTTTCAGTTTTCATTACGGCAATGCTTAGAATATATACTGCATCAGGCCCTAGGTACGTAGGCTGAGTATGAACAGGGAAGGAAGGGAAGCTCTTGTCCTAAATAGGAGACTGTAGGGCAGAAGCATATGAGTTATTTGGAGAGGCTTACCAGGGCAATCCTCAGGCGTTTCTGAAAGAGAATATTAATATGAAGGCTTCACTTCCAAAGCGGAGAGAGCCAAATGCATGCCCAAAAACCATTCTCATCTTTTGCCTATAAGTGGTGGTCACACAAAATTGTGTGTGTGAATCTCCACTTTTATTTTTATTTGACCGCGTGAGTTTGCATGGAAGCTGCTAACCTAGCACAATGTCATCTCCAAGCTCCTCTGACTACAGGCAGTTTATTTATTTCTTTATTTTTATTTTTGAGTTTTAAGCCTGGCTGTGAAGCTGTATTTGTAAAGAATGATGCTCACCTCCGATATCTGAATATCTACTTCCACCTGCAGTATTCTAAAATAAATGATACTGTTTTTGAGGTGTGACTGGGTTTCCTAGTAGTGAAAGGGCTTGAGTTCATCATCATTACGCATGGCTGTTTCTGGTTCCTGGGAAATTTCAGGTACCCAAAAGTGAATTAGTTTCCTCCCATCAATTATTTTTTCTGAAGAGTCTTCCGTCTATTTCTCTTCATAGAAGGTTAAAAATAAAGTAAAACAATAATAATGACTGCTTTGGGTTTTGGATGGGTATCTTGAAGCATCTTCAAGAGACTTGGTTTTCAAAATCTGCTGAGGGATGGCTATATGAAAATCAGACTTATTTTGGAAAAACATTTCCTGCAAGCGAGGCCAAAGCATTTGGAATAGCCCGGCAGCTGACAGAGCTCTTGTCGTTTGGGTGAAAGGCCGAGGGCATCCTCCTCCTCTTGAACTTCTGTTTCGTGGGATTGTTCTTTGCCTACATCAGGAATGGAAGTTTGTGCATAGGTGACGTGGCATTCTTGTTGGCAGCTACTCTAAAACCATTATAAAATCAACTCCACAAGATGTTACCACATATCTCATCCCTTGTAGTTCTGTTGTGAAACACCTTTCTTCAATGTTGCTCTTTCCAAAAGTACTGGGACTTATCAATGTGAGAATAAAGAGAGAAAAAAATATACATATTTCGGTCAGATGGTTAAAAATGGGGAGGCAAGTTTTCTTGGTTGACCATTTGTCATTTTGCGTATGTTTTACTTTGGGGAGAAAGTGGTGGATGTGATACCTTGATAAGAACTTCACTGAAACAGGAAATGTGTGCGTATTTTCTGCCAAAAATGTGTAAAATCGAGTATCTTAAGGCTAAATGAAAGGATTTTACTTCTCCTCCTTCAAACATCTCATTAAGGCAACTTGTTTCTACTTGAGAAGAGCAGCACCTTTTAAAAAACCTTAATTAACACAGTATTGGCTGTGATGTAACACAGGGGGTAGAGGGGTCCAGACTTTAAAAATGTGCTTGTTACCATGGCAGCCTACCTAAATCAGAGGTTATCCTTTGATATATCTGGTATACATCCATCTATCTAACACACCAAAAGTAAAACTGTGTTTAACACCATGTTAGTCCAAATGTGGCACACCGTTCGCGTCCCGCAGCTTCAGCTCTTCCGTGCTGGCTGCTGAGTGTCGTGGAGAATGGCTTGAGAAGGCAGAGCTGGGACGGGTATGAAGAGTCAGAGCGGTGGCCAAGGTCAACGGAATCAGTTGGCATAGGGGCTAGGAGGTGGAACGGGGAGATGCGAACACAAACACCGTAACACGGAGCCTGGGAGGTGAAGATGAGCTCAACCTCAGTGTGGGCGCAGGAAGGGAGCAAGCGGAGGCGTCGGAGGAATAAAGCGATGTAGGCAGCGCGAGGGGTGAGGATTGGGATGGCAGCACGTTCAGATGGCTGGTGAGAAGGAGGTCAAAAGGAGCCCCGGAGTGAGTGTCTGGCCGTTAGTCTCCAGAGACTTGGATGAGTAAGAGAACTGCACAGGGTGGTTAGGGCTGAGGTTGGGGTTAAAAAAATAAAATTCCCAGTGAGTTAGAATTCATGGGAGTCTCATTGCACAGGAAGGTGGGGAGCGAGTGACGACTGCCTGACTTGTAACCCGCGGAACAGAAGCCCTGGGGTGTGGGACCTTTTAAAGATTGTTGTTCTTCCTTGTCTATGTGTGTACTCAGCAGCATTTCTGAGGGAGTTGTGCTAATTAACCCCCCTCCCCACCCCACCCTCTTAAATCTGAGCTGAGAACAGCGGCACCTACCAGAACGGGATACGTGGGACACTGGGTCCTTTCTGCCCAGGCCGGGCCGCCAGCTGTGCAGTTCTGAAGCAGATGTTTGAGCCTGGATCTCAGTAACTTGATGTGGTTTCTGTTGGTAGCTGATGGAGGCCAACTTCTTTATCAGGGATCCGCCCGGGGAGGTAGACACGCTGGCTCTAGGTGGGTTCCTGTTCAGCACCCTATAGAAATGGCACGCTGGAGTCATCCTTCTACATAAATGTTTCTTTCCTTTGTCCTTTCAAGTGCTCGCTGACCTCACTTACGTGGTATTCCACAGGGTACAACTGGTTTTGGTTGTTTCATGACTCAGTGTTCCAGTTGGAGCACGCGGCGCTGTGATTTCACGCGTCGTGTCAGGACAGTGATACACCACTACCCGTGACCTAAACGTTGCTGCTTTTGCTCTCTCAGGCCCCGCTGCTGCCGCGGGCCGGGCTCCTGCAGCCGTGCGGGGCGCAGAGCCCGGCCAAACAACGGAGCCGCTGCTGTGCCTTCGTCCCCTCGAGCCTGCGCTTCCTTTGTGCTCCAACGCTCCGTCCTGCCTGGCGCGTTCGCTGCCCACTAGAATTTCTCCAGCTGCAAGTTATGTCTTAGTGCATTTACGCTTTTTCTGCTGCTCTAGTCCGTTTTCAGGATTTGGCTCGCTGGGGGTAGATGCGCTGTTTTATTCACGTTAGGGTGATTTATACAGGTTACTGGGAGAATTTGTGCAGGTTACTGGGAGAATGTTCCATTGTGCAGCACGAGCTGCAGTCAGAATTGTTTTCTCTGATACTTGCTCAGCTTTTGTACTCCTCTGTGGAATGTGAGTTTACACACACTGTCCGGAACCCTTCTCTCAAGCAGGTGCATTTTAGTATTTATCCAGGTTGACATCTCTCTAAGCGATGCTAAAAATACTCCGGTAACTCTCTTGCTGTTTTTTTGGCGTAAGAGTTAATGATAATAAGATGCATGATATAATTTCTTTTTTTTTTTTTTCCCTTTCATTTTTTTTTTTCTCCTGTGAAATCTTAGAATTGCCCACACCTTTTGCAGATACACATCTGTCTATCAGAGGTAATGCATGTCATAATCTTACACAGAGGAACACATTTGGGTGGGAGCTGAGGAATTCTGCTTAAATGTGTCACTAAAACATTCAAACAATGCTCTCATCACTTTCAGGATGGATTGTCATTTATGTGGCGTTTACAGTAATCACAAGTAGGGTCATACCCACTCATGGCATGTTTGCTCATCAGGGTAACAGAAAATGTTCTTTTTTTTTTTCCAAGAGAGCAGGAGGGTACAGGAATGCTCAGTGTAGTAAAAAAAATGTTCATCATAAAAACACTTTTTGAAAATTTATAGTTTATAATAATTTGATTTGGCAGAAACACTTACTGGAAATTTGCTTGCATGAAGTTACTGCTTTAACTTAAATAACTAGGAGCTAGAGGAACGAAACAACTGGAATATAAAACGTTTACTTAAAACTCATGTAATGATTAGAAATGAGAAAATAAGGCGGCTGGCTTAATGAATATTAGTGCTTCACTCTGCTGTTGCACACTTCTGTCTTCCCCTGTTTTCCGCTGAGTTACTCGTGGTGGGGTTTAGATCATGCTCATTTTAAGTGACATCTTTTGAACAATCGTAAAAATTAACTACTACTATTACTAGTATAGATTACTATGGGTTTTGTAGAGGATGAGATTAACGGCAGCGTTTTAACAGACAGCATTGATACTCAGATGCGCTGCCTGCTTTTGAAGAGCTGAAGGCTACCAGCTACAGGGTCTTCTCCTCAGAGGTCCATCACCGGTAGGATCATACCTGCTTGTGGCATGCTTGCTGGTCAGAGTAACAGAAAATATTTTTTTTCAAGAGGGAGGGTGTAGGAATTCTCAGATTAGTTAAAAAAAACAAAAACAAACAAGCAAAAAAAAACCAAACAAAAAAGTTATGCACTATTTAGCATTGTGGGAGAGAGCAGAGGTGCCTGCATGGTCACTCCTGCGAACTTCGTGGTCTCCCAGAGCAGTCGGGGTGTGCTCTCAGAGCCGCCTGGAAAATAATGACCTGGGGGAGTTTGGTCAAACAAAAGTACGCTAACTTTTACAGGGCTTTGGAAAGACCCTGGTCTTGCAGCCATCTGATAAGTTGTGCCCATTTGTAATGGCTTCTTTGCATTCACTGCCCATTTTCTCCATCATTTTTATGGTAATGATTGATATTAATCAGCAAATGCTCAAAAAAGAGACCTTTTTTTGCTGGAACAAAAACTCAAGGAAACAGAATAGGTCTTTGATTTGCTTCTTGGGAAGGTAAATCCAGAATGACAGCTTTTATAGCAAGGTTACGCTGTGCAGAAACCTGCTGTCCCGGGCCAAGCTGCCAGCGTTTCTCAGAGCCGTTTGGTCTGTGATTTTAAATTTATTTCAGGGTGTCTGCTCAGGAGCAGAACAATATTTTGGGCTAGCTATCCAGTAGTGCTTGCGACATCTAATATTTAAAATGCTGTTGCAGAAATTGATGCTGAAGAATTCCGAAGACACGCTTTTATGGCTTCGCTGCTTTCTGATAAGTAATCTCAAAGACTAATGTTTGGGCACGTGGAAGGCAGAAAAGAACTTTTTGTCAGCTTTTTCTAGAATTTTAACAATTAAGGTAATGAGTACAACCAGCTGTTAATTTGCACAGGTTATTCCCTTGTTCTTACCTTGTGCAAAAAGCTCTGTACTGCCAGCTTCCAGTGGCCAGGCTGGGGCTGGGCACGCTGGCTCCGTGCTCCTGGCGTGTTTTTGCAGATTTGCCGTTAAAAAGGCCGTGAGCACGGCATGCCAGCTTTTTAGGACCACATCCATCTTTGTCACCACAACTGTTCACAGAGAGCGTTTGTGGAGAATCCAGGGAGCCAGATTTATGTAAGATCAGTGATGTTACAGTGACGGTAGAGCCTTCAGAACAAGCAGGAGAAGACCGAACGTGAGGGTAGCCGGCGTTGCTTATGGTTTAGCTGGGATGAGGGGATGGAACTGGAAGGGTCTGCTAATAAGAGAGTGAGAGACCTCTTCAGGGGATGTAAGTGGGATTAGCTGCAAATCCTGCTGATGCCCTTTATTACTACTTCAGCACCATTAGAGAAACGGGTTTGGGGTCTGAGATAAGATCATCTGCATATCTATGGCATCAGCTTTAGACGTTCTGGGGCTGACGAAATCTCATTGGTTTCGGGACTGAAGGATCAGGCAGCTCTTCAGAGCTGGTATCTGCTTTTCTTGGGTGACCTCTGGCATATGCCTGTTTCCTGTTTGTTGGTGGAACCGAGCGATAACATTCCTCTGTGGGCAGTGAAGGGCTTATTTCTCCTTTATCGTTTGCATTTGGAGGTTTTTTATCTTGCTTGATTGACAGAATGCTGAAATGCTAAATATTAATCTACTTTGTAGAAGGGTTTGAATGTGAACACTTCTTTTTTTTCTTTCCCCTGTACAAGCTGTTTGTCTCCATTAAATTTTTATCCCAAAGTATGTCCAGAGTGTTGTAAAATAGCACCAAATACATTGACTGCCACTACAAAAGTGATTGACTTCTTTCGTGGAAATAACTTCCGTGCTCTTGTTAGTGTTTTAAATTAATCCTGGCGGTAATAAATACATATTCTTAACACCTCAGCACTTTGTATATAGTATATTTGCCATTAATGTATTTTTTTTTTTTTTTTTTAAACAGGATTTGTCTGGGGAAGGCTACAGAGACAGTATTGGTGATGAACACTTTCATCTAGAAGGTATTTAAAGAACATTTCTTGGTTACTCTTAAGGGATATGGGAGTGAGTCGGTGTGAGAATGCCTGTGTGAGTGCAGCTCTGGATGCACTGATGTGTCGTTTGCCTGGCGAAGCTGTTGAGATGGGAATAGAGTATTAGCTCTGTATCTCCTACCGCTGTCGTCCTAGTATCGAAAAAGTCACCCGATTGTGTCATAGGGACCAAGGGTTTTAATTCAGGGTCTCACAATTTTTTTTCAGGTACTTCTCTTGGCATTGGTGGCCGTAATGAGTATTACTGTCCCAGCAAAAGTGGTAAATGCAGTCACTGCAAGCGGTAGCACTGGGTTTTGTGATACGCTGCGCAGCCTTCTGTGTTACACAAACCAGACTTAGAAACTCCTGCACTCATTTCTGATCAAGACCAGAGACTCTTACTCAGTACACTTCTCCGGAATCGTTGTTGCCTCAGATAACTGCTTCTTTCCAAGGCTCATCTCATCTCTTCCGGAGTGATCAGGCCTATCCTTGCACGGGGATGCAGTCGTTATGGTGGGAAGGGCCTCTGGGGACCTTGAGTGTGGACACTGTCTTTTGCGTGCCAGAGAACGTGTCTGAGGTACCTTGAACGCCAGTCGGGCATGTGGTGGTTGATGAACGGAAGGGATTAATTTGAGGGTGGTGTTGCTCATTCTTTTAAAAAAGAAAAAAAAAACAGGAAATGAAACTTCAGAAACGCTCTGGGAAACTCTGGTCTAACAGGTGGTTGCATGGGCTGTGTGCTAGTTATGTATCACGGGCTAGTGAAACAATACCTCCAGCTTATTTACAGCAATGAACTGTGTTGAGCTTAACTTGGAAATTTCTGTCCTTTTATAATCCAGTCGTTTGTTTCTGGTGCTAGAGACTCCTGTCTAAATAGAACTTGGAAGATTCTCTTTGCTAGGAATGTCTGTCTTCCAGTTCCTTACCTGTGAAATGCATTAATGTACTGAGTTTCGTGGATCCCGTGTTTCTGTCATGTCTGTAGCTCCCAGAGAGCGTTCCCTCGTACGTGCCTGTGGCACAGGAGCTCCATTTCGGCTGGTGCTTGTAGGCTGCTGTGAAACACAAAAGCAAGATAGACTTGCCATGATGGTGCCAGTGTTTGTTAAAAGTGTTCCAGGATTTAACTTTGCCACAGTTTTCCTTTCTGCTTAGCGTAGGATATAACTCTGATAAAGGATGGGTCTTTAAGTTTCAGAATTGTAGCAGAATCTACTTAACACAGGATATTAAGCGTCAGTGGGGTGAATAATTCTGTTTTTCTGTCTCCCATTCTACCTTTCCTTGCCTCTAATTATTTCTTTCTTTGTTGTGTAGAATTGTCTTGCCTAGCAAACGTAATATCCAATATTTGATGTTTCCAGACTAGTCAGCAGCAGGATTAGTGTGTAAAACCATTTAGGCTACTGTAATTTCAGGCTTTCAGCAGTTTTATGTTATTACCTCTGATGCGTCGCGTTTCTTATGAGGTAGCTGAGTAGTGAAGATTCCGATACCGGCAGGTGGTCCTTTCTCGGTGTGCTGCCGCCGGGGAAGAGCTCTTCTGTGGCATCTGCCCAGTTGGGAGGTGGGTGATGGTTGCCCACCCAGTGCTCAGGAACACGGGTGCAGGTTGCCAAGGCTTGGTCCTCGTCCCTTCTGCCCTCCCATCTCCAGGCTGTGCTTTCCGTGCTGGGGACAGCGTTAGCCGCTTCGCTCTTGAACAGGGTGTTGAAAATCTTCTTAGAATTAACAGATGGTACAGGAAGCGTTGTGTTAAAGCAGGATGCTTCCACCCTTTTTGTATGACTTTGTACTTTCTACTGGCATCATCTTTTTGGATGATAGTGATAGTATAGAGTGACGCTGAATGTGATTTGAGACCTTTGTCAAGGCACAGCTTGGATTTTGTGTGACCTAGGTACAAGATGACCACTCCCATTTCTACGTAGAAATGTTTTGTGTGAAAATGTAATTAATAATCTAGAAAATATATTAATCTTTCCATCTAAAATAGCTCCTCTGCCTTTACTTTGCTACCTCACAATCTTTACATATGTACTGGCGTAACACATGTATGTTGCGTGATTATCCATTCATGCGTCATGAGATAACATCAGCACCACCGATGACTGGTTTCAGGGACAGGGAGCTGTGGCACGCCCAAACGCGGCTGGTTGGGCTGAACTCCCAGAGGACGCGGATGGCGAAATGAAAGACTTGACCCCAGCTCTACCAAGTACCAGGCAAGGGTCTAATCAACGGACTTGATAAATACACAGTAGGGATGGAAAAAAAAATGAAAAAGGCACATTTCTCAGATTTGCAAAAAAGCACAGCAGGTGCCACAGTTGTTCTGGGTTAGGGGAAACTTTCAGCCTTCACACTCAGCCACTGCATCGGAGAATAAATCCGAGATCTTTAGAAGGCTCTCACTGAAAAGACAAAGTGGCAATGAGAGAAATAATTGAATTCCTTATTGTTTTACATAGCCAAGTTCATTACCCTTTTTTTTTTTTTCATTTTATTTTTTATCCCTCTCTTTTTTCCCTCTCTTAGCTGTCTGAGCAGTACAGATAAAAAGAACTCTCTTTGCTGGATTTAACTTCTGTGTTGTTATGTAAAGCTTGATCAAATCCTTTCGTCTTAACAGACTTAACTGGCCAACAGCAAAAGGCTTGGGATTCTGGGATTAAGATTGTATTTGGTAAGAGGACCAGTGCATTAGTGCTTTCTTTTGAACTATAGAAAGAACAAAGTAAACATCAAAAGCATTAAGCCATGAGAGCGGATTGTTGACTCAACGTTGCTGCATGACAAGAGGTTAGAACTCAATAGTGGCGACTCTGTTTACCCAGCGCTGTGCAGAAAGAAACGGTTTGACCAGTACTGTCCATTATATCCAGCACCTGCCTTTGGTTTTGCTGCTGGGCAAGTAACTAAATTGAAATTTTTGGGTTTTCGCTGACATAGACAGTGATTTCCTTAGATAAGAGACACCAATGGAAACCTCAGTCTCTTATGTTGCTCTTGCTCTGTTTCCCTTCTTCCTCTTCCATTACTTACCCAATAATTTGGCATACTGGATATAGGTTCTGTGTGTAACTTTCATTCCAAGTTCAGCAGTGCATTTCAGAGACTTCCACTGGCCAAACTTAGAGTACTTCTGCAATCTGCTGTAGCTGTGTACGAACTTCTTGTGCTTGAACTTTCTTGCCCAGCAGTTTCTGCACAGGACGCGTGTGCTTTGTCACTCCTCACGTCTAGGACAGAAGAGCTTGTATTTTCTCCTCCTTGTCCCTAGACGGAATAGTGGGTCGCCAGAACTGAATGACTGGAGGTGGCTCTGCAAGAAGTCACAAAACCTAGCACAGAACTTTGGAGGTATTTTTCGTTTGGTTTCAGTGGGGGAACTAAAATGGCAGGCAGGAATCGAACGTGGCGTCAAACAAGAAGTCGCTCTTCCATCATGGAGACAGGCCGGTGGCTCAGAAAGGTATCTGCAGTTAGTGTGTTCAGTAACGACATCCAGGTTCTCTCTCTGCTCTTCAGTGTGTAAGTAAGCTTTTTAACGAATCCTTCAAGAGTCTGGCTCTTGTTTTCCAGAGCTTTTTTTCCCCAGACCTTTTGGGACATTTTCACAGGTAAAGCCTGTAGACCAGGAGAGCTTTCTTATCTTGATCACTCCATGTCTTTATCAAGAGAACTGAGGTTCCTCCATCCTATCACTTGAACATTTAGAAGCTTTTCAGAGCAGCCTGTTTGCTCCCTGCTCCTGACACTTGAGCCAGAAGCAGGAACGTGTCCCTCTGAGACAGACTGAGCGTGGACAAGAGGCAATTTCCTACCTTTCTCCATACAAGGTCCTTAGAGTCCCGTGGGATGTAGCTGTCAGTCTGCTTCTGCTGCCTTTTGGAGTTCAAGGTGAAGTCCTGAAGCTCAGGAGACATCTAACCTATCATCCCAGTCAGTTATGTGATAACGTGATTTCTCATGCCACTGTCCTCCTGAAAAGTATGACTTAAGGGTTTCTGCTGACCAGAAATCTTGCATCTCTGTGAGATCAGTCCCGTCCTGTCGTAGACACTGTCTCTTACGCTGTTAGCAATCTGTTCCGTGTTTCATTTGTCAGCTCAGGGTGATGTCTTGATGATTATTCTCTTAACAGAAGACTGGAGAAGACCTTCCTGGCGCCTTATCTGAACACAATATCCGAAATCCTGCTGAAAGTAGTGACAGAGCTTGACCTGAATCAACAAACCCATTTTTTGATGTTTCCCAAACTGGATGTACCCAAATCCCTAGGCGTAAGATGTTCCCTTGTCTGGTACCAGAAAGGACAAAATTATTCAGGTCATCTTCTTGCCCATAAATATTCGAGAGCTCTCTAGCAGAGTTCAAAGCACATGTTGTTGCTGCTGAAAAAAAAATGTGATGTTGTGTCTGTAAAAGAGCTACTTGTAGCACTTTTCATGCATTTAAAAGACATTATGGACTTTCTAAGCCTGCAAGTAAGGCATGCTGCATTCAACAAAGCAGAAAAATAATTCATTATATTGTGAATATTATGATATGTTTTTCAAGATGTTTCTAGTATGTCCAGTCAGTCCTTCGTCTCTTCCTCCCTGGTGTCCAGGGAATCTGTGGTGAAGTGGGAGCTGAGGCGTGGTTACCAGAGCTTCACCATGGAAAGCTGTGGTGTTATTTTTGACTTTGGTAAGAACCGATAAGCAGACGTGGAGCCCATAATAAAGAACAAACTGGTGGTTTAATGAACCTTTGTCAGCAAAGGAGAACTTGAACAAGCATTTTAACTAGTTTTAGCCAACCTCCTGTTTGCTTGGGAGATGGTTTGTACCATACTTGGGTACTCTCTGAGCTGTCATAAATTCATGTCCTGTGCTAGGCTGAGCCATGAACGGCTAATAGAGGGCAGTTATTCAAATTGCATGCTCCTTCAGTTATGATGGTTATTTCCTTTGTTTTCTAAAGCATCAATAATTTTCTGCATGTTATGTACATGAAATTCCAGTGTGTTTATAGAAGAGACATAGATTGCGCCTTGCAGGCGGGCAAAGTTGCTTTACCTCCGCACCGTTGTTATTACCTACCTAGCACTACTGATGCAGGCTTGGTGCTTTGCAGAAGATGAGAGTCCCTCAAACCAAGTACCTGTTCATCACTGACACTGCAAAGTGCTAATAATTCTATCTTACAAGTGCTCTTCCTAGGAGTTCTGTGTTTCAATGCCTTGTTGCTAATCCTGCGCACTTACCGTAGCTTTGCTGTGCTGAGTACATGCTATGTGATCCCCTCAGACTGGGGATCACCGGCTGTGGTTTTTTCAGCCGTCAAGAGATTTCTGCTGCACCCTCTCCTACTCAGTGAACCCACTCTGAAAAATATCTTCAGCTTCAGGGTGACCCAAGGACCGTTATCTGATGAACGGCCAGTCCCTGCCGAGGCTGGAGTCTGATAAGCTGGTTACTGCGAATTGGAAAGAGCACCAAAGAACATGAGGGGAAAAAAAAAAAACAACAGAGCAGTGGAGAGCGCCAAGAGAAAACTGCTTAGTTTGGCAGTGAGAATAAAAGTCACCAAAGAACATGAGACTGG
This sequence comes from Tetrax tetrax, assembly GCA_009806455.1. Lineage (NCBI taxonomy): Eukaryota > Metazoa > Chordata > Aves > Otidiformes > Otididae > Tetrax > Tetrax tetrax. The sequence continues at coordinate 192,973 of WHYT01016354.1, read as the reverse complement.
TAGGATTAGCAGAAGTTTTCCTGTGGTTATACACAGATCCAGGAAATTATAAGAAGCAGGTAGGCTGTTTGCCATGAGTGGGAGGAAAATCTTATGGCATAAGGCAGCTGAAAAAAAAAATATTAAAAAAATATAAAATTGTACAAGTGTTTCTTAACATTAGCTGTTGCAGTTGAAGGGGGTTGGTATTTGGATCACAGAAGCTTTCAGTTCGGGAGCTGCTGTTTCAAGTGCAGCCAGGTCAGTAGTGATGAAGGACCGTTGCCATCCAACAGCGGTCTGTGGCCTGTGTGTGAGGAGTGAGTGGTCTCCAGGGGTTTCCACATGGACCTCTGCAGCGTCCAACGGCTCCCACCCGTGTTGGCACACGGTGCACGGAGAGGCTGTGAAACAGGGGTGTTATGTCACCTCAGGGTGGGCTTTCCTCTCCACACTGAGCTGCTGCTGTGCGGAGAGCGCCTGCTCTGCTGCCCGTGCTGTGCTTCCTCCCCACGCCCGGGGTATCGCACTCCTCAGTGGATGGCCCACCAGCTCCTGCTGCCCACCAGCTTCTGACAGGCCATGTGTTTTGTCCATCCTTTGAGTGTGTTGTCCTGAGTTATTCATCCTCTGTGTCAGACTGGGGAGATCATACCTGATCTAGTCAGTATGATCTAGTCGAGCAACCTGATCTGGTTGGAGATGTCCCTGCTCCTTGCAGGGGGGTTGGAGTAGATGATCTTTGAAGGTCCCTTCCAACCCAAACCCTTCTGTGATTCTATGATTCTATACCTGCTCTAAGTAATAGTGTCACATTGTGCTCAGATCATTCTGTGCTGCTGGGAAGTTGTTCCTGAACGCAAGCGATTTGCGTGTTTGGCCCAGGGACACAATAGGAAAGCTGAGGACAGAGCCTGGGATTTCCTACATCCATATCTGTCTCTTACAGTAGGACAGAGAGAGGGTTTCAAAGTACAGTACACACCAGAACCCTCCACACTTACAGGTCGTCTGTATTCTTTATGGTGGTTGAGGAAAGCCAAATGTTTAATTGTGTGTAATGGATAAAAAATAAGTAAAAACCTGAGGTAATTGAAAGGGAAGAGAACAAGCACCTCAAAAAAGCAAAGAGTTGAACACCTTAAATATAGAAAGCTTTAAAATAATATTATATGCATGCTTGGTATTTATAACAATATTGGTTTTCCGTACTCTTTCCTTCTACCTAAGACTGGCAACTTTTCCTTCTTTCACAGAGATGCGAATGCTCTTTCCGAGTGGCCATTAAAAAAAGAACCAATTAGCAATAAGAATATCAATTTACTCTCAGCTCTGGGGTAGTTCTGAGCTAGTTTGCTGGGAGGCAAAGTCACCCATGGATAGAGCTGTCAAAAACCTGTCTGCAAACCTCTCAAGCTGCTTCTCCTCCTTCCAGCACGTAAGCGGTGAATGACCAGGGTGCGCGTGGGAAGCAGGACGATCAAAGGGCAAAAGTAGGGAGCTTTGGGAGGAGGTCCCGTCACAGGCATCAAGGGTTCTTGCATTTGCCCTCCACCTCCTGAAGGCAAGCGAAGTGTCGCGGCGGAGCTGAGGCAGCAGGCCCTGGGCACCCTGCTCGTTGCTCGCACCGGTGAACGAAGGGCCATGTCCCTCCGCACGTCCCGCTCTCCTGCCGCGCAGGATCCGGGAGGCAGGGTCTACCGTCGGGCATCCCTTGGCAAACCGATGGGCTCAGGCGGATCCGTGGGAGATCTGGTGCGTACGGTATGGAGATAAAGCAGCCTGGCTGTATAAAAACGTGCTTGAACTCTGCCCTGGGACATCCACCCCCAGGAACAAAGGATGAAATAAGGGAACAAGTCAGGAGTTTGAAAACAATCTCTCTGGAAACATGATGAATGCCAGTGGTTTCATTTATTCTACTTGAAGAACAAAGGTCCTTTTCTACTTTTAATTTCCCAGCAACGATTATTACCAGTTATTTTTCTTGTAGCTTTGACCACAGTTCGTGGAGGTTTTATTAAATGTGTTTTTGAAAAGTGAGTCAAAATGCCATTCTTCTCTGACTTTCTTGTGACTCTCTTTTTTTTTTCTTTTTTTTTTTTTTTTTTTTTTTTTTA
>WHYT01016354.1:161163-177085 GCA_009806455.1 Tetrax tetrax | reverse complement strand
CGCCTAACTCTCTCCCCCTGCTCTGGTGCTGAGTGGGTCTTGCGACATTATGGATCTTTTTTTTTTTTTTCCACTCCATGGTGCGCAATTGAACCTTTAATCTGCGTTGTGACCGTCAACAGGAAACAGTGCAACAGAAGAACATGCCTTCTCTCCGTGTTTTCAGGTTGAAAATACTCATCCCGGCCTAGCACAAAGCCCCACGAGTACAGCTCTTGCTAAATTGGTTTTGACTTGTCCCACTGGACCCAAAATGGACAATTAATTTCCCTACAGTAGGTTTCAGAGAAGGCAGCTCAATCTTTGTTGTTTTGAAGGGTGTGTCTAATTCATCAGCTTCAGCTTTCAGCCAGAGAAAGTTGAGTACGCGCTTTTGGCGCTGACCCAGGAGGAGCCTGTTTTTCCCTGCGCTTATTCTGCTGGCTAGGGAACAGGAATGCTGCTCCCTTCCTCGTCTTCTTCACCCCAGCTTCGTTTGCTGCCTGAGAAGAGGACCTTTCCTCTAGCAAAGTTATCTCCATCAGGGATAAAACCAAAATGCGTGCTTAGTGGAGGTGGTATTTCTTAATCCATGGCCTCCAGGAGAACTTAAAAGTGAAATCGGAATGTGAATGTAATTGTTAATTAAAGAACCACTTCTGGGTTTGGACTTTCAAACATAGTTATTATTGCTCTGGTTGTTGTCGTGCAGTCAGTGAAGAATGTCAGTTATGTTTGTCAAACCTGCTTTGCAATGAAAAAAAATGTTGACAGAACCAGGTAATTTAGACATCACAGATGTCAGGAAAACCAACACAGTTCTTGTTCTATCCCTTTGGTCCTCATGGTCTCTGACTTCAAGTTCTACTGCGTCTGCTAGGTCTGTAAATTGGAAGTGAAACTCTTCTCCTGTTGGGGTCAATAGGATTTTTACTACTGAGCTCGGTTGGACCAGCTCTTTGACGCTCAGTTCCACCAGTCAAACGCTGCTACTGAAGTTCAGTTTGAGCTGCTGCAAAAGCCCTTATGACTTCATCGCCTTGTCTTGATATATCTGTGCATTTTTCAGTTTTCCTTTTATCCTTCTCCCCCACAAGTCACAGGTTCTAGCCTGTGATTTGTTGGTTTTCCCTACGTACCGACAGTTCTGTCCCTTTGTTTCTGGTCGTCCTTTTAAAGAATTGCCGTGGAATCCAGTCTGTCCGACTTGAGGGGAAGGCTAATAATATTTCACTTCAAAGGGTTTGGTTTCATGTAATGCTGGCTTTCGTACATGGCATTTTTGCCAGTTCTCCAATTTTACCTTCAGTCTGCTTTCTCTCAAAAACTACAGTGATGACCCTGACTTTAAGGTAATACAGGTAGTGTCCAGTCACAATTTATCGCTGTGGAATTGCGTAGCCTCTCCCGTCATTCTGCTTTCTGAGTCAAGGCCCTGTGATCCATCGTGTACCTTTCGGAATGGTGGTTGTCCCGCAGAGGCTCTGAAGGAGTTGGTCTTTAGCCTTAGTTCTCCTAACTGCGGGGCAAATTTAGACTTGGTCGTGAGATCCTCTTAACCCATCTGACGGAAACGCCCAGTTGAAAACCAGCGTGCAGCTTGCCCTGGCTTTTGAGGAGAAAGGTTGTTTGTTAAGGAGCGTGGCGCTTTGCTGGGATGAGGCTTTGAGAAACCTGCAACGACAAGCCTCCTGAGCGAGGGTGCAAGTTTAAACGGTCACTGTGCCCCCTGACTGCAGCTCTGTTTTGGAGCTCAGGTTTTCACCCCTTACCCTCAGGTGCAGGATGGAGGTGAGTGAAGAATGGTTTGGCTGTATCCTATAATAGCCTATGCTCCTTCAATACACAGAGTACAGCAATCAGTTTTACCGCATTTCTGGGATTTTTTCATGATTCCTGAGGAGTAGTTGGAATTATTGTCCCTTTCTTTTCTTAGGAATGAGTAAACTCCTGAAAAAAAGGCTTAATTTTTCAGGAATGAGTCTTAATACCTTTAAACTGGAGCTCGTTCTCTCCCCGTCTTCCTCCTCCACCTCAATTACGAGCGATTGGGTGGTAGTAATTAACAATCTTAGAGAGAAACATCTGCTAGTACACTTAAGCCAGTCAGTTTGTTTTTCATGAAAGAATGGTATTTCACAATTTTTCCAAGTTAATATTTTTCCTTTATTGTCTTTCCAGTTTCAAATATTGTCCAGACGCATTTTTATAGTGTCTTAAGGTTATAGAAGTGAATACAAGACCATTAATAACGAACAAGAAAAGAGAACATCATAAAGAAAACATATGCAGTGTTTCAATTCATGAAACATTCTGTTGGGGAACATTGTTTTGGGAGCATATGGTTATTCCCACGAGAAGCAATAAGTTTTTTGGTTGGTTTTTTTTTTTTTTCCCCTCCAGTTGCGGATTCCCACAACAAGGGTAGCTTTCTCGGTGTCTTCATCTGTGTAGCATGTTCTCTTTGTCAGGGCTTGTTATCTGAGCGAGGAGGTAAGTGGTTTTGCCAGTGATATATATTGTATGTGGACCTGTTTCTGATGGCCCGGGCTTTGGAAACAGGAGTCTATTAATTCCCCGCGCTCCTTCGAGCTAGCTGTCTTGTCTGGGCTGGTTGGATAGCGTTGGCAGAGCCGAAGGGAAGTTCATGTTGTGAGCAGATCCGAGCCTTGGCACGGCGCGCTGGTGGATCTCTCTTTACAGGCTGCCAGATTTAACTGTCCCGAGCAGACGTTCTCCTGTTATTTATAAGTAGGATCAGCATGTGTTTGTATCCTTCATGAAATGGAGCGCCTGTCAATAGTCAAAACTAAGTATAGAAACGAGATACCCCACGGTTATCCTTCTCTTCTCCGACAAAACAGTTGTACCCCAGTATGTATTTTTAAATGTCCGTTGGCTTCGGATAAGGCACACCAGGATATATGCACAGACGCATTATTTGATTGCTCGTAAATATTATTTTAATACCTCCATATTGCCCTTTAAAGTTCCCTCATTTAGATTTCATTTTTCTGTGCTGAATGAGACTTGACATCAGGATGAGATCACCAGATTTGCCCGTTTCATCTGAGCTCCAAAATGAGTAACTGATTTCAAAGGATAATTCCCCGGAGCAGCGAGGCCAATGAGTTCCTCAGATCAAAGGTCAGCAAAGCTCAAAGAGGATAATTTCTGGCATACAGTATTGAAACTCTCTCAAGGAGTGTACTGCAAGATGTATCCCCTCCTTCCCCAACAGTTGAACTCTTGTTTTTTGAGAAGACTAATTTGTCCAAGCACAGTTTTTTCCCCTGTTATGTAAATTATACATGAAAGTGAACGCTGCCTGTCTGAGCGCACAAGCCGTGCATCCAGAGAGGTTATTAGAGGTGCCGGTGGAAGGGCTGGTCCCAAAACCAGAAGGTAACTGTGTGCTGTAGCACCTGTGGGCTGGGGAACGCTGGTCCTCTGCGAGAGCGCAGTGGTGGCAGGGAGCGAAGGCTCCGAAGACGCTTTGTTTTGGCAGAAAAACCCAACAAGGAGCATTGGGCAGGGGACAGTCAGTCACCAGCTTGCTTCGAACTGTTCACGTGAGAAACTGGTCACCAGTACAAACGAGCCACTGAAAATCCAGGGCATAGTTAGTAGTTACGAAGAGCCACTGCCAGTGTAACTGCCCGTGTGATGAAGGCCCATGTTACCTTCCCGTTTTGTGATGATTTAAGAGTGAAAAAACAAGGCTGGACTAAGGTGGGCACCCAAACGTTGTCTTTTGTTTTACGGGGGTCTTTTTGCGGCCTTAGCGTTCAACCTCCAGGAATATGGAGTTGTATTTCTGGACAGAGTGAGTATAAAGCAAACAGTCCTTCAGATGTACATAAGAGTTGTGTAGGGCGTCCTGCCACAGCTTGGAACAGAAACCAGAGTGTGGTGGTGTGTGAGGGTGTCTGTGACAAACTCCATCTCTGCTCACACTTGCACAACGCACGTTACGTGTGTGTGTTGGGAAGCCGATGTCGGTGTAACATCAAAACTGCAAGTGGGTGTCAAAGTCAGGAAATGCCAAGGGTTGGGATTTCTACCTCATTCCCCCTTTCTTTACTGCACATCCAGTGTCTTTTGTAGTATATCACAATTTTGAAAGGAAAAAGAAAAGGTAATATGATAGTGTTACATTTAAACACAGAAGTAAGAATAGAAAATGTGAATTATTTTGGTGTGTCAATGTGAACATAGTGTTAGCTTTAGGAATTTCTGAGAGTATAAAGCTATGGTAAGGGTTGATTGGTTTTTTTATTATTTTAGCTAATTGTTCTATTTTAAATGTGAAAGAAAATGGTGAAAAATGTCTGATACAGCATCTTCATTTCTAGCACGCTAGTTATTTGCTTTCCTGGGAGGATGCTTGGGAGGAGCCCTTAGTGCCAAGCACCAGGGGAGCCGCAGGATAAAGCTGGTTTGAAACGGGTCATCCTGAACTGTCGTAGTTCAGCCCCGATCAGGACCAGACTACGCAGTCTCTCTCTCACTCCCCCCACCCTCCAAGAGAACAGGGAGAGAGAATATAAGAAAAAACGGCTCAAGGTTTGAGATAAGGACAGGGAGAAATCCTTAAAGTTACTGTTACGGGCAAAACAGACTCGGGGAAAAGTATTCATTTATTACTAAAACTAGCAGGAGAATGAGACAGAGAACAAGATAACCTCCCCCCACCCTTCCTCTTCCTGGGCTTAACATTATCTCTGCCACCTTCCCCCGAGCGGCACAGGGGGGAAGAGGGAATGGCGGTTGCGGTCAGTTCATCACACGTTGTTTTACGCCGCTGCTTCATCGTCGGGGGAAGAACTCCTCACATTCCTCCCCTGCTCCAGCGTGGGGTCCCTCCCACGGGCCGCAGTCCTTCGGGAAACTGCTCCGGCGTGGGTCATCTCTTCCACGGGGTGCAGCCCCTCCAGAACGGCTGCCCCAGCGGGGCCTCCACGGGCCACAGCCTCCTTCAGGCACCCGCCTGCTCCGGCGTGGGGTCCTCCCCGGGCTGCGGGGGGATCTCTGCTCCTCCGTGGGCTCCCCGGGCTGCGGGGGGATCCCTGCTCCTCCGGGGGCCTCCATGGGCTGCAGGGGGACAACCTGCTCCACCATGGCCGTCACCATGGGCTGCAGGGGAATCTTGGCCAGGAGCCGCATTACTCCTCCTCCTTCTCCTTCTTCACTGCCCTTGGCGTCTGCAGCAGTTCCTCTCACAAGAAAAGTTCTTCACAACAGGCTGGCAGACGCCTCTCAGGATCTCTTCACATTATCCATCCCATCTCCTCTCCACCTCTTGCAGCCAGGCCGGGCTGAGTCGGGCCCAGTCGGCCGCCTGGGGAGAGGCCAGAGGGTGAGGCCTGCAAGGCCCATGAGGCCTGCGCCTCCCCGTCTCTGCCTCTGCCCCCACTCAGCTTCTTCACATCTTCTCTTTTTTTTCTGTTTTCCCCTTCTTAAATACGTTATTGCAGAGGCGCTATCACGGAACATTCTGCTACCAATCGGCTTGGTCTTGGCCAGCAGCGGGTCCGCCCTAGGCCCGGCCGAGTCCACTGAACAAAGGGGAAACAACTTCCAGCAGTTTCCTACAGAAGCTGCCACCTTAGGCCCCCCTCACCAAACAAAACCACACCACCTTTCTTATCAGGAATATGACTTTGCTGAACTGGCACTTACACGAGATCTCACTTACAAAGGCATCCCCAAGAAACGATTCCTATGTAGTATTAGGATGAAGGGTTTGAGTAAATGCAAATGCTGCGGTGCCAGGAAAAAACGCTGACTATAATGCTCACATTCTCACAATATCGTCTGTTTTTTGGAGGGAGCAGGCAGGATTACTGCTATGCCTAGTGAAGTATGGGCATAGCATTGTTGGCAGAGGTATGTGGACGTATAAAAAATAATATAGAAAACATTTGAGGATAGGGTTAAAAAGTCTGTATTTTTTAATAATGAATATAGAATTAATTTTCTTTGGATAGAGGGTTTCATGATGTGCAAGGCTGAGTGCCTCTGCAGGAGCCAAAGGCACAGCTGTTAAGTTCCTTGGCATTTGCCTTTTAATCCACATGAGAAATATATAAATATATCTTTCTGATATATGTTGTGCTATAGTATGTTGTGATATATGCCTGATAGATGTTAATATTTATTCTATTTATGAGTGTGGTTGAATTATGCAAGTGCAAATGTTTTAACTTGAAACTTAGGCAAAATACAGTTTTTCATACATCATCGAAAAGGTGCAGCTCAACCTTTTTGGCAGGTGGCGGTACCTTTTTGGAAGGTAGTGAGGTTTGTGTGTGTTTGAAGAGGGAAATGGAAGCAGAACGAGGACTTCATTTCAGCTCCATTACTTCATCCACTGCTGGTGAATGCAATGTGTTTTTGCAATGTGTCACAAACTTTCAGTATTTTGCAAAATTATTCGACTTATTTACAGTAACAGTTCTGCTGATTTATATTCTTATAATACTGTGTCTGAACTTCCTGTGACTCCAGCAATGTTTGTAGAAGAGGCTGTGTACCAAAAGCTGTTGGTAGAGTGTTTGCAGAAATTATCCCAGATGTGTAGTGAACACAAAAGCAAATCAAGTATAATGATCCTCTTCTGCAAGTTTGCTGAAATCAATTTCACCCTAAATATAATGACAGATTTGCAAATACGAGACTGCTTTGACATTTCCTTATAAGCGTTTTTTTCTTAAATATATTTTTCTCAGTGGCTTTGCCTCCAGAGAAGACAGATGGAGTTTGCAGTGGAGATGAAAAGAAAGCAGAAAAAGAAAGTGACACACGCACAGGTTCCAAGAAGCAACTGAAATTTGAAGTAAGTTCTCTGTATTTTAAAGTTTCACTGTGCTGACATAATTATGGTAGGAAAAAAAAACCTGGTTGGACCAGATAGTGTCCTCTGCACATGTATAGCTCCCAGTGATTGTAACGGGCACAGGAGGAAGCAGAGTTGGCACAAGTCGGTGTGGTATTGGTGCTCGTATGAGGTGATGAGTGAGATTTGTTTCCAGGTTTGGAGAGGACCCTTCTTCTGTGGCATCTGGAGTGCATCGTAAGAGGAGGCATTCTGTTTAACCCTTTATCTGTGATCCTTTTGTCAGTAATTTATTATGCCAGCTATCATGTTACCAAATCTTTAGATTGACTTCCATGGACTTGGTTGGGTCTGCCTAGTGTGAAAGGTGTCGGTGAAAGCTTCCTTACCCTGAAATCTTCTGTTTTCTGGAGGAAAAGCGTCCTAGAGAGCAATGAGTCTGATGGTCTGTTTCCTTGTAGACTTACAAACACGATAAAGCTGCCAGACGTTGCGTGTGGTTGGCAGGTTTTGCTTATATAGGGAGTGATTTAATAAATATGAGTATGGGAACACGCTGCCATCCAGCTAGAGGGTTGTCTGTCTTGGTGAGGAGGAAGATACTCTGGTACCGGCAAGTAACAGCACGCGTTTCCATCCCTCCGCACGCCAGCAGATGTGGCAAGCTTCTGCCTTTCAGCGCTGTCAGCCTGTCACTGTAGTGAGCTTTGCGTTCCCCGGTTGTTATTTAAAAGATCGCACAGCCACCTTGCAGCATGGCTCGAGTGTTGGGTTCCTTCTCTAGAGCAGATCTCACAGCCTGGTAGGATTTATTTTTTACTGTTTTAAGGCTGTTTAAAGGGAGGTGGCTTTCCCAGAGGCAGTTTGGGTGTTGCTAGGTGCTTGTGTGTCTTCTGGGGGAGGTGACTTTTCCTGCCTTTTTTTTTTTTTATTGCACGGCAATAACTCTTTTTCTCGGCACATTTTATATTCTCCCTTGAGTAGCAGACCTTCGCAGACAGGAAAGGCATGATAAATTGCAATCAACAGTGCCTTGATGTTTGAACGTTGGAGAACACCTCTCACCGTGGTTGGTGCCAGGGTAGCTGGAACTCCACCATACCGGCAAAGCCTGCTTTTGTTCCCAAGTAGTTCTTGGCGTGCCGTAAAGGTTAGCCCTTGGTAGCAGGCTCCATGACTAATGCAGGGAAGGCTGCCATGGCTCTTAACTAAGCAGAGCACATCCTCACATAAAGAAGTTATGTTAGCCAGTGTGGGACGGGGAAGTCTTAGCTTGTGGGAACAAAGCAACTCTTGATGTTTTTTCCCCTTGTTCTACAAATGAAACTTTTCTCTTAGCTAGGAGCTGAGAGATGGGTAGTTGTTTCAAAGGCAGAAAGGAATCAGAAACACCAAGTATTGAGACAAGAGGTCTAAATCTGAAGTGGATGTGATTTGGCTTTTAAAGATGCCGGGGAATGTTTATGTAACATGAAGCTGTTTCCCCAGTCGAGTGTGGGGCGCTTGGCGGTTTTCAGCCAGGCTTGTTGCGACCGCGAGACGCTGCCTTTGAACTCGGCAGGGGACGGGGGTACCGGTAACCGCTGTGGGGAGTTGGTTTCAAGTCAGACGATCAACCAGGTATTTTGAGCTCCATCATGCCAAAGCTATTTGGCGCTGTTTATTTTACTTGCATACAGTGGCTTTCCTTTTAATTGTGCTGTCACTTTTCTGTTTTGCCTTGTTTTGGCTCTGGATCATTCTGATTGCGCGGCTCTTGAGAGAAAGCAAACGGTTTGCGCCCAGGTGACTGGAGTCAGTCAAAGTGCATCCTTTGTTCTTGGCTGAAGGCTGGGGTTTGGTTGGGGGATTTCTTTTTTTTTTTCTTTTTTTTTTTTCTTTTTTTTTTTCCCCTTTAACAAATTGATTCTTTCAGGCTCTCACTAACAGAACGCAGTGGAAATAAGGAGCTGGCAGCTGATGGGTCCTCCTTACCTGCCGGCTCCCGGGCAGGCTCGGTTTCAGGACCTGGCATGACGCTGTACTGTGCTAACCCTGACAACCCATGGATATCCAATACCTGGGTGAAGGACAGGTCTCCCTGCTGGGGATTTGTGCCATACGTCCCTTTCGTATTAATGACTTTGGGCGCTGCGCTGCCTTGGTCTTAGGCCTGTTTCTGTTACCTGTCACTTAGAGCGGAGCAGAGTTTTCCTTCTCACTTTTTAGTGGGAAACCTTATTTCAAGAGCTTCAGGGAGCAGTTTTCTTGTACCTGTTGGTGTTTTCTGCAATGAGGTGGAAAGCATCTTGCAGATTCCCTGAAGCCCGGCCCAAGGGAGTTAGGGTTATGGCGTGGTTGTGATGAGGTTCCGTCGGTGCAGTGGGCAGAGGCCTCCCCGGGCCAAGCAGCCTCCTGCTACGGAGGGTCTCCTTGCAAACAGGCCTTTCACTTGAGGTAATCGGCTGCTCTTTGCATGTTTCTTAGGAATTGCAATGTGATGTGTCTGTAGAGGAAGATAACAGGCAAGAGTGGACCTTCACACTGTATGACTTTGATAACAACGGAAGAGTCACACGCGAGGTAAGCCAAGTACAGCTGCCCCTTTGTGTGCGGCGTTTGCTAACAAGAGAAGTGTTTTATAACAGGAACGTTTTTTTTCTTCCATGAAATAGAGGTGTCCTGCCAACTTAAACAACAGTTTCCATGGACCCTTCCCTCTTAGAAACAATCCCCCTGGTAGTTTACTGCTTTCAGATGTACTGTACCACTTTCTAAGTTGGCTGGTGTTTAATATCTGGGATTAGCCTTTAAAAAATAGTACTGGCATTTGAGGAGGAAAAGTATCTGAAACAACTGAACAACTAAACACATTGTCAAAATAAACCCCTGCAAATGTATATTGTTCTGGCTTCTGTCCTGCTTTTCAGAGTTAAGCTAACCAAATAGGCAGGTTGCTTTCTGACATTCTTTCCAGTAGGACTGACTACACTGTTCTGTTGCTTTCATGAATATTAGGCTGATCTCCACCTTCTCCCTCCAAGTATAAATAACATAGATGGTGCTTGCTGGAGAACCATAGTGGATGGCTATCACAGCATACCTCTGTGTATTTTTGATTATCAGGATGTCTTCAAGTAGTATTTCCTGTGCAAATAAGAAGCCAAGTAAGAGGATGTACAGATTAGAATACAGTCCTTCGGAACTATTTCTGTCCAAACTGAATGATACTGCTTCTAGAAGAATGTCTTTTACTGAGATTTACTGCAATGTGCTGTCATTGATTTTGTTTTGTGAGGCATGTTTACTGCCTCCCACGCCTTCAGATAATCAGCTGAAAATTGTCAGGTTTTGTCTGTCTTGACTCTTAGGCTGGTGTCTGTGGAAATTATCAAGAACGGCTGGAAAGAAATAGGGTAACTCCTGAAAGTGCAGTGGCCTCAGACAGCAAATGAGGGCCAAAATTTTTTCCTAGGAGACTGAAGCAAATCTCTTTTGACATTTATGAACAAATTGCCAAATGTGGTGGTGGTGGTGGTTCAGGGTTTTTAACATGTATAAGGACACCTCTACTCTGATAGTGCTGCCAATAGTCAAATAAAATCTGTGCCCCACAGGCAAGAAAATAAGTAGATGAAAAGTTACAGGGCCAGTCTGGAGTTTCAAATGGGAAGACGAGGAGGGCAAGGAGAGGGAGGGTAGGGAAGTAGGATTCTATCTGTTAATGTATGGGAACAGAGACCAGAAAAACGAAATAATTTGCCTGAAGTCTCACAAGAACCTAGTGGCAGATTGAACCCAGATCTTTCCAGACCCACGGCTAAGTCTTCGTTACAAGATTGTCGTGACTCTCAGAGAATAGGAGAAAAACACACAAACCCAAACCCACACATATGGGTGTCCTTTACATTCAGGCATGGAATTCCCATTAATGTCAGTGGGAGTTCCATGTGCTCAACATAACGAGAATATGCTTTTAAGTATGTATACAATAATTATTTGTGATTATGTGGTACGCCAAAGAGCTTAATTTGACTGTACTTAGAGAATATGTTACAGCCAAATTCCACCTTTCCCTGCTACAAGAGCAGACTGCAGCTTAACTGAAACCAAATCTGTGCGGGGATTGAAAATTACACTGCTCTGAGGTCTGGGGCTGGCTATGTTCAGGCTTGAACCTGGGCCAGAAAAAATTCTTTTAACCAAAGGACCAAATAGGTTGATAATTTTCAGCTCTTTACATGTGACCAAAGATAGAAACAAGCAGCAGGCACCACGGCAGAGTTTCCCCGTTAGGTTACACAGTTCTTTTGCAAGCTGTTCCAGTGCCATTCCTATAATCCATCTTGTTGATTGTCTCCTGTTGAATCCAGATGCGATGTGAGAGTTGTTTGTGCAAGAATGACTAACGATAGCAGCTCATAGATAATCTTGGCCACAGAAGAGGTATTTCCGTCTCTTCGTGTGACATAGAATTTCTTGTCCCGTTAGCCCCTGAGAGACTGGCAGTCAGCAGAGCGGGCTCGATCCTGGCGTTTGTTAAGCAGCTCTGCTCCTGACCCAGCAAAGGACTTAACGACGGCAAACGTTAAACACGTGAATAGTTTCAATTAAAAGGAATGGAACACATGCTTTGAATTAGGAGTATGTGAAGCACACTGCCGGATCGGGGACAGAAGGGACAGTCTGAAGAACGGGGCTGATGTCTACCAGTGCCATTGAATGGTCTGATGAAAATGCTTTCAGAACCGCTCAGCTTTTCTAACCAAAGTCCAGGGTTCTGGTGTGGCAGCTTAGTGTGGACCTCTTCTTGAAAACTTCACTTCAATGTCTCCTGGGTTATAGCCGGATTTAACAGAGAGATGAAATTCTTAATTCGGATTTCTATCTGTAGACCTTGAGGTGCTTTACAAAAACAAGTTGGCCTTCTCACTCTTGTTTTTCATGTTGGAAAAGTGAGACACTGGGAAAGGCAGTGCCTTGCCCACCCACATCCATTTAATTTCAATCAAAGGCTCAGTTTAAAGTGTTGGACTTCATGTCCAGAGTTTCCGAAGGAGTACGCAGTGTTAAATTTGTAAGACATGTAGGTGGGGTGCAATTTTACAAGTGGACTAAATGTTTTTTTCATTAAAATGTTTGAAAATTGTAAATAAGATATGGATTTATTTACTGGATGAAGTTTCCCCTGGGTTTTACACAATGACAGATCACTGCAACAGCATTCAAATTCCATCTTGGTGAAATTTCTTCTGGATCTTAACAACATCTTCAGAACTTAATACTGCTTTGATTTCCTCCTGGAGTCCGTGTGACTTATTCCATAGTCCTTATAATTAGAAATTCAGATCTAGTCATGCTTCTTGAGGAGATACACCCATTATGAAAGGATAATTATTGGGATGGCTAATTATAAAATTAGCATTGCTGTATGTTACTAAACTACTGCTTTTTCTGTCAGAGAAGATGGCCCTTTTTCAGTCCTTTTGGTGTAGCGGGAGATAGCTTTTCCTGCTCTAATATGTATATTACAAAACTCAGCTAATAATGTTTCCCTTCGTTCCATACGCTGTAAGAGGACAATTTATGATGTACTGTGGGCCTTTTTAGAACTGACAGCTGCACTGTCATTATCTTCACACGGATATTTGTAATCGGACTTGAAACTTGGCTAATTGAACTAATGTGTTTTGATCTGTGAGGTTTTGTATTGAGCTCTCTGAATGTAATTATACATTATAAACATTAGCCTTTTAAATATTTTTTTTTTTTTCCAATCTGTTCTTTCTTGGAAAATTGAGTTTCTTTGGTGAGTGGTTGCGCAGGAATAAGCACACAAAGAAAGTTGCTTGTCAGGAGTGACAAAGGGGAATTTCTTCTAGATTAGTTGTTGAAGAGATAGCAAGCGAAGCCCCTTTCAAGTTCCCAAAAAGAATGACTCAAAAATGTATGTGATCAAATAAAGCTGATGTTGCAATAAGCACATCCTGCTGTATGTAAAAATCAGACTACAGACAAAGAACAAATGAGGCATTTGTACTTTTCTTTTTCTGAGATAAAGGTAATGAACTGATATTGATGTTTCTCTTCATGCATTTTTAATGTTAAAAATGTTCTTTGTCCCTTACATTAAATACCCAATTTTTCCTGTTAGATTTCCCTTCTTTTTTTTTTTTCTTTCCCTTTTTAGTTATTTTTGCTCATATCCTCTGTCATGAGTGCAAAGGTCTGAAGCTATTTCTGCATTCAGAACTCAGCACCAGGTCTTTGACTTGGGGAAGGCTACTGGCTTTTCTGAGTTCTACCGTTTATCAGCCCGACCCTCGTCTTGAAATGGGCTGCTTTTCGCTGTGTTTGTCAGCGTTGCATGAGCTCAGGGTACAGAAGCAGCAACGGAACCGACGGATAGAGGAGCAGTGTCACAGGGGCCATCATTTCAGCCATTAAATCTGGTGGATTTGTGCCACCGAAGAGAGAAATATTAAAAACATTACTTTCTCTTTTGGTTTTGAGAGGAGCCAAAGACATCTCTCCCAGACAAGTTCCAGAGGCTCAAACTGAATGTTTTCTTTCAGTGCTGTTAAAGTCAGTGTGGGTTGGGTTTTTTTTTGTTGTCATTGGGTTTTTTGTTGTTTTGGGGGCAAATATCTCATTCTGTTAAATCAGTTCTGCAGGAAAAGCCTCTTAGTTTCCTTTATGGAATCTCCAGTTTGCTAACTAGTCCTATGATAATAAGCTACGCTAATACTGGAAAAATAGTCATCCCCGTACCACTAATGTTCTGTAGAAGTAAAAAATTGATACCTGGAGTAGGGCTTTCTCAGTCCCCTGAGTTCTGTAAGGAATGAAGCAAGAGTTCTGCAGAGACACCGTGAGTGCAGCACACGCGTGCGGCGTGAGCTGTTGGCTTTTTTGTGTTTCTAATGCAAGTATTTTTGGCAATCTATTAAAGTCGCTCTTTTTAATATACTTTGTTGTATTAGCTGCTTGATAAAATAGGGTATGAAAAAAATACAGATTAACACTGTGAAGTCTTTCAGCCCAGGAAAAACCAACTGTAGTGTTCAATAAGCAAGACACAAATAAATCCAGCTATGGCATGTGGTGGCTGTTCTGATGCTACCCAGCAAGCAGTTGTTTTCCTCTTTGAGGAAAAATATCATCGTTTCAGGTTGGTTTCTTACATAATTAAACTAAGTGTCCCAGCAGAAATTCTGCACTCTAGAAGCCCTTCAGAAGTTAAAGTTAGAGTCATGCAGCCTACTTCCCCTCCAAAGGCAATCTGTTTGCTGTAAAGGAGAGATTTTTTTTTTTTTTAAATCGTATTTCTCTTACCGATTTAAAACACTATTTTAAAAATTCACAATGATTTTTAACTAGAAATGGTTTAAAAGTACATTTCAGTAAAAGAAACCCAAGCAAATTGTATTTTTGGGAAAATAGGAAACACTGAAAAATCTGTTATTCTTTCTTTTTTGTGTAAAAAGGGAGGAAGTTTAAGAAATGTGGGATGAAACTTCTTGTGCGGGAAGTGACGAGCAGTCTTAAGCGAAGCAGTTGCAAAATCATGTGACTAGCAAAAATCGTAATCCATTGTGCAGAAAAGTTTGATTCTTTGGCAGGCGCTCTGAGACACGCTGGTTGGTGAACCAGAAGAGAGGAAAACGTAACTAGCTTTTGTTCTTCGTCTTTGATGCGAAATTTCTTGAGGACAGTGAAATGTGCAGGCTGTGTGTAGAAGGTAAAGCTGTGTCAGTGGTTTCAGGCAGTTCTTTCAGGAATCTAAATGCAGATTGTGTTTGGTGGGACAGGTTTCCAGGGGAACATAAATTGCCTCCATCTTCTGGCAGGCTACTAGAAGATTAAAATTATTTTGTGGGTAAATATAGACATAACTATAAACTACAACATTTTACACCTCTGTTTTAATGTCACTCTGATGCAGGTGCCATTACCTTATTAGCTGCCCAAAAAGTGCTGTGAGGAGGTAGTTTTAGTCACCGTTCAAAACCCGTCGACGAAGACTCTTCCTACCGGATCAGCGCCTCAGGAATTTGTACATTGTAACTGTGAAGCGGTAACTGGAAAGGAACAGGAGGGTCAGGCCTCCATCTCGCTGGTCCCTGCTCGGCTGGGACCTTGGTAGATGACAGAATAGTGAGTGACCCAAGCAGAGTTGTTTCACCAAATTAGAATTGTCAGTTTGCTAGCATTTCCAACCCCAAATTAGGACCACAAGTAAATGGATCCTGTAATAAAAACCTTGTTGTCAGTATTTAGAAGATCAGCGTGAGCATTAGGTGGTTAGTTATGGATCTCCCTAACCTCGATCTTGGTACATATCCAGTCCGACAACCACGTCCGTTCCGTGCCAGAACGCAGAGCAGTTCAGGTTGTGGTAGAAGAAGCTGGTTTGAACGCGTAATGAAGAGCACAGCCACGGAACGTAAGGCCATGCGATGCCCTGACACCTCCGTGCAGCCTCCAACACTGCTTAGAGCCTGGGTAGTAATTTGGGTTGATTCTGGCCCGTTTGGCTGAGAGATGTCAATCGTCCTGATGCGATATGCGCGTGTACAGATTTCTAAAGCAGCAGGTGCTGCATCTGCCCTCCCTTGACAGCATTTGGGAGCACTTTTTAAACTGCTGAGTCAAGGGGCTTGTTGAGAAAGACCCTTGCAGAGCACAAGGGGCAGATTGTATGCCAATTAGCAAGTTGGCCCTCGTCACTGGGAAAAAATAACGTAGGAGGACAGTGGGCGTAAAGGCTTTTTGCCTATTGAAATGAAAATAAAGTAGGTGATCAGCTTGTGCAAACATCTGGTGTAGCTGCAAAAAGGAAGGAGGATATTATCATGAATGAAAGAGTTGATAATAACCTCTTGATAGTAGCCTTGTGTGGAAAGATGCCATGCTGGCTAACCAGCGCTTGTTAAGGAATGTATGGGAAAGGCTCCATTCGCCACAGCGCTGAGCGCATGAAGTACTTTTAAAACTAAATACGATGCTTACGTATTCGGCTGAAGGGAAAGGTTTGGCTTACCGAGGCGAAGGGTTACAGCACAAGGCTCCTGGAGCCTTATGGAGGGTGTATAAAACAACACATGTATTTTAGAATCATAGAAT
>WHYT01016354.1:45104-148216 GCA_009806455.1 Tetrax tetrax | reverse complement strand
CTCCTCTGGACCCTCTCCAACTGGTCCATGTCCTTCTTATGTTGGGGACTCCAGAACTGGACGCAGTACTCCAGGTGGGGTCTCACCAGGGCAGAGTAGAGGGGCAGAATCCCCTCCCTCGACCTGTTGGCCACACTCCTCTTGATGCAGCCCAGGATGCCGTTGGCCTTCTGGGCCGCAAGGGCACATTGCCGGCTCGTGTTGAGCCTCTCGTCCACCATCACTCCCAAGTCCTTCTCCTCGGGGCTGCTCTCCATCCATTCTCCGCCCAGCCTGGATTTGTGCCTGGGATTGCCATGACCCAGGTGCAGGACCTTGCACTTGGCCTGGTTGAATTTCATGAGGTTGGCACGGGCCCACCTCATCCAGGTCCCTCTGGATGGCATCCCTCCCTTGTTTATCTATGTTCTTGGGTTTTTCTCATAGAGGAAATAAAATTCCAGCCCTTCAAGCTGGCTGTCAGATACAGCTGTGTCTATTTAGAGGCCTGTCTAGGTTTCAAATTAGGGTGGAAGTGTGAGAAGGGAGATGTGTTAAAGAGCTGTACAGTGTCCACCAGATTGTTGCCTCTCCCTCATTCCAGCCTTAGATGGACGTTCTTGTCACGAGGATGCCAAGCGGCTACCGACATTGGCAGTTACAGCCCATGCAACAACCGTAGAAAAAAGTATGTCAGTGGGGAAATAGGAGAGAGACTGCAAATTCTGCTCTCTTTTTATGGCTATGTTGTCTTGAACTCACCAGTTTGGAGAAATTCCAGTGAGTGCAGAGAAGTTAGAGAGGGTACGTGTTAAGACGAAGTCTGGACCCTCTAGAATGTAGTTATTCATTCTCCCTGTTGAGCTGGAAAATCACCTCCTGTAAAATCGTTTGTCCTGGCCACAAGGTCCATATTTCCCTAGATTCTGTGTGAGCAGAAATTAGCGTTCCTGCCTTACCCTTCAAGCTGGTTAGATACTGAGGATAATCCACCTGTGTGGTGTATTGAGTGCTGAAGTGCTGGGACCTGTCAGGGCACACTAAACTTGGAGCTGCCGTTGTTATGAGCGTGACCCCTGGGCAAAGGAAAGAATGGGAGAGGTTTGGGATTTTTATAGACCTTAATCCTCAGAACTGGTTGTACTTACCAAAGGATGATTTGGATATTTCCTTTGTGCCTGCAGGCATCTGGAATGAGCTTAGATACTGGGATAGATTAAGGAATAGGAAGACCAGGATGGATAAATTCTCAGATGTACATTGAATGGGATTGCTATAGCCTGCAGTGATCAGTACGCTTTGGCCTTAGGTTGGTGCCCAGAGTAATTTTGGTGAAATTCCTTTGGGGAAAACCAGTGAACCCAAGAGATCTCCTTTTCATCTTGGCAGTTTAAGGTAGGACCCTGTTTGAGCCTGGCTGGATTGGATCAACCCGAGAGGCCTTTCAGCATCACCAGCTACTAAACAGCGTTTCTCCAGTTCGAGACAATTGCCTTATTGAAATTGGCTAGCATTCTCTCTGACGTAGCCAGACACGTACGCTTTTGTTCATGGCCCATTGCCTTCAAAGAGATGTGTGAAGAATGTCCTGTAATGGGCCCAACTGATAATAAGGCCTGACTGGCCTTCTGCTGTTCAAAAATGTTCGTTTAGAACCGGTCTGAATTTTGAAAATCAAGCTAGATGTCAATGCACATCTGGTAGACATCATTTATTTCTGAACCTGAGGTTTACAGTTCTGCCACTTCTCTTGCTGGCTTTCCTTTATGTAATCAACCATTTAACTATCCCAAGAAAAAAAGACCACGAAGTAGTAACGTCCAAGATTTTCTTCAAGTCCTGTATTTGTTTTTGTCACGTGAAGTCAATTTTTAGCGTAGTATGAATGGTTATCCCTGGGTTCTGTTAAAACCAAAGAAAAGAAAAAGCAGAACACAATTGTACTGATTCACATTTTGGGAAACCCGAATGCCTTGTGCTAGGTATCACAGCTGTAGGTTTCATACCATGTTCACAGTAGTGTGTCTCTTTGTGTTTCACCCCACCTGTAGGACATTACCAGCTTGCTTCATACCATCTATGAGGTAGTCGATGCGTCGGTAAACCATTCTCCTAGCTCCAGCAAAACTCTGCGAGTGAAGCTTACTGTGGCCCCAGACAGCAGCCAGAAGAAGAGGAGTATCTTCTTAAATCATGCTGGTAAGGATGCGCGGTCAGCCAGTGGGCAAAATGCAAAAAACGTCAAGAATCCCTTAAAATCTGTCTTTGTATTTTGTTAACACAAATAAATATATACTTAAAGGTAAATAATTATGTGGGTATTATCTACTCTTCTTTCAGTATCTCTTAAGCAAATTAGCGTTGCCTCTCCTGACTGATTGCTTCCCCGTGGCAGCAGCAATAACCCATGTGTTGTGTGATTGTCTTTGTGTACTGCAAGGCAGGTTTAAGACCTCTTCAGCTGGTACCCCTTAACTCTGCTGATACTACAGCACTCACTTTGTGTGGAAACAGGTGTAGTGGTATAATATATAACATATATATATATATGTTTTGCAAGTGCATAGCTGTCACTACTGCAGGATAAGAATAAATAATTAAGCATAAGTAACCTTTATGAGTCTGTGCAGAAAAATTGCATGTTTTTCTGTACTGGTGGAGTATAGCTTACACTCTACCGGCTTACTCACCTTATATTCACTCTAGTAATAGTTGTATCAGCATAATTACTTCACTAGATAAAGTAATACTAAATTAAAATACTGAAAAGAACACTTCCGTAGAAAATGCAGTTGCCTTGTCCAGAAGGAGAGCCTTGTTACCTCACTTTCAATACGTACATCCTCTCAGCCAAGGGCAGACACAATTAAATTTGCGCTGCTGGGAAGCGATGTGATGCGTTGGTACGACATCAAGCTCCAAACTACCGAGCCAGACTCCTGAGGGACAACTACATCAGCGTCAATGCAGCTTCATTGAACCTGCCACGTGGCTTGCAGCCTAGCCCTGACTGATGTCCTACGGGCAAGGTGACGGTTTGCCTAAAATCTGTCTTGGGGACAAAAGCACTTTTGAGACGGTTACACAAAACGATACAGCACATCTTGATCTACTGACAAGAAAAAAATGTATTTGCAGCGTAGCATTTAGTTACACTGATCAGCAAGGACAGTAACGTGAGAATAATGCACTTTCTCTTGTTGGCAGATCTGCAGAGTGCCAGGCACAGAGCGGAAAGCAAAGCTAATGAAGAAGTAAGAAGCTCTGAGAAGAAGCAGCGGGCTTCTCTCAGGTAAGGGGAAAGAATCCTGCCAGGCACTGTGTACCTCAGAAAATGTCAGCAACTGATTTCTTACTTGCTTGCTTTATTTAAAAAAATATGTTAAAATAGAGGAATTACAGGCTTTTTTACTTTGGAACCATGAGCAGATTCCATAGGTGGATACTTCGTATATTAAAACAAAAAAGCAAATCTGCAGTGGCTGTTACTCGAATTTTCTTCTTCTGTTGGCTCTTTGGAGGACATGCAGAGTCTTTTTAGAGGCCATCTGCAAATATCGTACCTACTGGTGGAGTTTGTAGCACAGCCTTTTGGCTGGAGGTGTCCTGAAACCTTTTCACCTTCACAGAGGCCAGCTCCTGCCGTTCTCTGCCCTCCGCCCAGCCCATCTTTTTCACTGGTAACTCAGTTAGCTCAGGTTTTTATTCACTTGATCTCGTTCCCCTGGTCATAGCCAGACCTGTGTCTCCTTACCACCTTTCCCCCGAAAGGAAGCAGTTAGAGCTGGCACTGGGTACCGCACCGAGCAGAAGGAGGGACGATCAGCGTTTACAGCGAGTGCTCCACACAGGCTGTGTCCCACAGAGTAGGGGGACAAGCAGGAGCTCCCAGCACCCTGCCTGCTCCATGCTCCGTTCTGTTGAGGTGGTTCTGCCTTACAGCAACCCAACTCCACTTACACAGTGCGTTTGTACACTTGGTAGGAGAGTCAATTCACCTCTGCCTTCCCTCACAGTGAGTTAGCAGAGTGGCTGTCTCTGCTGACTGCCACCTGCCCGAAACCGTGCTTCCCTGCTGCCAAGTCAGCTTTAGGTCAACTTCTCCCTAACTTCTCCCTTAGTTACTAGGGAGTAGCCATGTAGGAATTAGCCTGTTTGCTTAGAACCAGTATATTTAATATGATTTTGCAGGAAAAGTTGGATAATTTAATTTATCCTCTTTTTTTCCTGAGTTTCCCAATACATTTCACCACTTGAAAATGTGCCTGCCTGTTGTCTTTCAGTGGCACCCAGCCGGTGTGACTCGCAGCGCATCCGTTTCCAGTGAAGCGCAGGCACAGGGGTTTCCTTTGTGAGCAGCTGCAGGTGCACTTGCAGCCATCTGCAGATTTGATAAAAAAGGGTTTTTAGTTCTTCCCTGACAGAATGTGCAATATTATTTTGGATACCAGTCCAGGACAGGCCTTTTTTCTCTGAAAATGTGTAATCATGTGCACCTACCTTGTTGTCATGAGTTCTGCTTCCCCGATAGATAAAACCTGCACTGAACTTCAGAGTGTGTGATCATTTGCCATGTATTTTTCAATTATTAAAATTTTTTACAGCTAAGAAAAATGTTAAGCTCTCGGTCACATGTAGGTGTGCTATTCCTTTTCTGAATTTCATATTTTAATAGACAGAAGAACAAATCAAAGGCAGATAATTTTGATGCATTTTTATGTAGATTAGTTCTCCAAACAGGTCACCTCAGCGTATAGATTTGACTTGCTTTAGGGTTTTGTGTTTCCTGCTGAGGCAGAGGGAAGTGTTTGCTGAAATGCTGCAGTAGGGGCATGGAACCATTAATTGCATTTATTTCTTCAGCTACAAATTAAAAAAAAAAAAAAATCCAGTTTTGGCTTTCCTTGGATTTAGGGGTATTT
This sequence comes from Tetrax tetrax, assembly GCA_009806455.1. Lineage (NCBI taxonomy): Eukaryota > Metazoa > Chordata > Aves > Otidiformes > Otididae > Tetrax > Tetrax tetrax. The sequence goes on along the minus strand of WHYT01016354.1, from coordinate 143,315 downwards.
CTCCAAATACATGTATGGAGTTTAACAAATTTATGAGGAGATGGGGCATTCAGTTTTATTAAAAATGACAAGAAGACTGCGCCTCTGTTTTTTGGATGGAGTAAAAATGCTAGTGAGTTATGGCAGTGAGTGAATCCCAATACAGTCAAATTTCAGATTAAAAAAAGGCTAAAATGACTTCTAATCTTCTCTTAGCAACTCTGTGCAAAATCTTCTGTGAACTGAAAAACCCTCTGTGTGGACTAAAGAATACTCCGTGGTTTTGCTTGCTGACCTGGATGGGATGTTCGCATTCCCTCTGCCCATTAGCAGAGGTTTGCCCTGTGGGAACTTAAAGGGCTGCTTTTGTTTGATAATCTATGGCAAAAATCTCCTTTCCCTTTGAAGTCCCTCTCTCATCCACCTTAAAATCCTGGTTTTGCCATTTCCAGTGAAATCCACAGTCATAGAAGCATCAAATGTTGGGGTAGAACTTTGGCTCTGCTGCCTTTGTCCTTCGCATCCTTTTCGTTGGAGGCTTCCTAGATGGGACAAACCTGTACCTTGAGCTGAGCAGATCAGCGTCAGACAGGCTTTGTTGTGTGTTATTAAATACTGACAGGACAATACTGTCCTGTTCCCGCTGCGTGTGTTGCAGGGATGTCTGCGCGCTCTGGCCAAATTGCTGACCCCCAGGAAAGCTCCCTGGGGCTCGTCGGGATCTCACCGTATCGATGCAGAGCTTTCCCCTTTGAAAGCAGCAATGAGGACTTGTGAGACGTGCACACGTCTCACAAATTCAGTCACTTGGGAATTCTAGGCAAGATGTGATTAATATTCCAGATGAAGTGGATAGAAATGTTTTTATCCCGAAGGTAGGAGATAGACGGGTTGGATTTTTCATCTGCTGGAAGCTACAGGCAGGAGGTTTCATCCGCAGGGCTAATACAGGTCTCAGGATGAAGTAACTACATCCATAGCTAGCGTGCCTGGCTTGAGTAGCACAAAATGGACGGTGGAAGAGCACTGGCAGGCAACTTTGTGGATCGAGTATCTTCATGCCGTCCTAGTTTATATTTCATTTAGTGTAACAGGAAAATATGATGCACATCAGCCTCCAAAACATCTTCCTTTTACCCACAGATACACATTCTCACTCTCTCTTTCTTTCCTGCTCAGTGATTTCTCCCTGACTGACCTAAACACTGTGCTATCAGTGAGCGTAGCTTTCATGAAAAGTCCTTGCATTTCTCTGCCCTGCCTCTGTCACCGCTCTGTTCCCTTTTCCTACTGTATTCCTGTGTGCTCGTTCCCGTTAGGACGACGCTCCAGCGTGGGAATTCTAAAAAGGGCTTTCATACACTCCACAAACACTTACGCAGGTGCCTTTTTTTTATTAGAAACAAAACCAACCCAACCCAACCCCCGTAACAACACTGTATATTTTTACACCCTGTGCTCCACACGCGGTTAACGCGCTCCTGCGTCTTCCCGTGCGTATGCCGGAGAGCGTTGCGGGGCTGGCTGCCAAACGGTTGAGTTCTCAGAAGTACGTAAAGTTCTCTTTGACAGTGGAGCACATCTCTCATCAGTACATAATTGCTTCGCTGTGTATATTTGCATGAATATTGTTGAACGTAGTCTTGCATGTAAGAAAGCTATTAGAATGGAGGGCTGTGGCAGTCCTGGCGTAGTTTTTCTTTGCTGTCTTGATGAGAGATGGAATTTATTACAGTAACAAAAAAACAGGTTCCCTGTTAACTTAGTTTTCAGCGGGCAGCGTTGCTTAATTGTGTTGGATCAAACCCAGTGAGGTTTTTTTCTGGGTTCACTGTGCATTGTCTTCAGCACGTGTGTGCACGTCCCAGTGGTTTCCATGGGCAATTCATGCCTGGCAGCTTCAGTTAGCCAGCTTCTAGCCCTGGAGATCTTTTATGTTGATCTGCTGAAGTGTAACAACCTGTAAAGGCGTGTCTGACGCAGGAGAGGTACCGAGCTGGCTACGCATGTGAAAAAATAAAGAATATCTGGACATTCCCTCTTTTTTGACAGTGCCCCATGTCACTTTGGAGTTCAAAGCTGACTCTGTCTTTAAAGCTTACCTGCTTTCCAGGCAGACTCTCCTCTGTTCAGGAGACTCTTCCTCTGTCAAAGCAGCGCAAAAATGATCTTCAGGTAGGTCAAGTTTTGGGACTTCTATCAAAGAGCATGTAGGCCTGTGTCTGACAGACACAGGGGACTCAGTTCTGTCATGTCCCTGCAGAGGGACTGACTCAGTTCTGTCATGTCCCTCAGCTAGAGCTGGAGAGCAGTTTGTGTCAAAGCTCGGTGGGATCAGCGGCCTCTGGAAACCTGGAAATGTGTTAATAGAGTAAAAGCGGAGTGCTGGGCACCGAACAGTACAGAGCCCGTGTTTAGCAACTGGTGTAGGACACGAGGCCGCATTCTGGGCTTGGGCTGACATCAGTACAAGCGCGTAGAGAAAGAGCAAAGCCTGTCTTGTGGTCTTGGAGATGGAGCTGTCTGAATGACAGACGGTGACTTAATCGGGAGTTTTCTGCTTATCCTGTTGGTTATATTGAAAATACTGGTCATATCTGCAGACAGCCATCGAAATTGCTGACTTAAATTGTTTGGCATTATGGGCTACAATACTGTAAACCTCGGCCTGTTTTTTTTCTGCCTCATAAATGAATGGTATTTCAGATATTCATTCTCAGGAAATAGTTCTGCTATAAATAAAATTGCAAAGCTGAGCAGGAAAAGGAGTCGAGATCCTGAAGCCAGCGGCTGGTTTGACCTTATTAATTGTATTTTGGAAAGCAGCAGTTACCTCTGGTGCCCTACTGACACCTTCTCTCTCTCGTTACTGCCGCTGCGCTGTGGCCTGTCTTTCTGAAGCAGATACACGTGAGCGTTCATCTGACACGAGCCTTGTCCCTGCCCTTCCTGGCAGCAGTGGGAACAGGCGTGAATCGAACAGCAGGTTTTCTTGGATGTGTCCACAGTAGAGAATCAGTTGAATGGTTTGACCCCAAGACGGAATGTAGCAAAACCTAGGAGCATTTTTATTTGTTTTTGCGTGTCCGATGCAATTTGAAAGCCTCTTTTGCTTTGGCGTCAATTTATGGGAGGGGAAAGAACAGTCAGTTCAGGGCTATCGGCATGGCAGATCTGGTCATCCCGAATTTCAGGCGTTTGTTGTTTCTTTGTGAGTAACTCCTGTCACTTCAAAGGGGCCATTAGTTGTTGGTTTGCAGATGGCGATAACATCCGCATCCTGGAGCAGCTCTGCTGTGAGGCCAGGCTGGGAGAGCTGGGGCTGTTCAGCCTGGAGAAGAGGAGGCTCCGGGGAGAGCTGAGAGCGGCTGCCAGTGCCTAAAGGGTGGGGAGAAACTGTTCAGTAGGGCCTGGTGTGATTGTGATAGGACGAGGGGTAATGGTTTTTAAATAGAGGGAGGTAGATTTAGATTGGATATTAGGAAAAAAATTTTTTACAATGCGAGTTGTAGAACACTGTCCCAGGTTGCCCAGAGAGGTGGTGGATGCCCCATCCCTGGAAACATTCCAGGCCAGGTTGGCCGGGGCTCTGAGCAACCTGATGTGGTTGGAGATGTCCCTGCTCCTGGCAGGTGGGCTGTTGTAGATGACCTTTGAAGGTCCCTTCCAACTCTAACCATTCTATGATTCTATCTATAATGACTTTAAAGAGGTTTTGCTGAATTGTGATTTTGCTTCCTGCTGGCAGGTACCACCAAAGCGAGAACAATCCAGAGCAGAGTGGGTGCTATCGTCACTGTGTGGATGAGAACATTGAAAGGAGAAACCACTATTTGGATCTTGCAGGAATAGAAAACTACACGTCAAAGTTTGGGCCAGGTAATTGGGTAATTCATGTTGCAACCTTGTCGTCTTTTTCTGTCTTCAGTTGCATGTTCCACACGACGGACAGTGCTTTGGGAACCCATCTGTAGTGACTTACTGGAAGGACTGGGACTGTGTGAGTACTGCAGGATAATTAGGTGAAGGTGGTATCACCATGGAGGGGCTCAAGTGCTGCAAGCCTGCAGTACTTGTTTGTGTAGCCAGACTTGGAGGTGAGCCTAGGAGAACAATCTTTACATCTAAATTATTAAGTTTAGTCTATGGGTGAGGCGAGGACTGATTTTTGGATGTTGGAGCTTGTTCCCAAGATGATACTCACACACATTTTGTACTCACTACTGACCAAAAAATTGGAGAATGTGGGTTCATACCTGGAATTTTGGCTTCTCTCCCCACATGAAAGAGATTTGGATTTCCTCCCTTTCCCTGTCCTCTGCCAAGATTTTACTGTTCCGCTCACAGTTATTTTGAGGAGTTTCAGATAGATGATGAGCAAGAGAAGGTAATGTAAAGACTTTTATATACACACATACAGGCACACAAACACTTTTGTATAGATATTTGTGTGTGTGTTATTTACTAGTCAGAATTATGAACTGTAATTAAACCAGACAGCTATAATTGCATTCACTTCCTTAGGAAAAATTTACTCTGCCAATAATGCTATCCCTGCCAACTGAATGCTACTAATTAAAACTTTGAAATATTAGATGACTAACTCGGCTTGTTATTTCTTAGGATCTCCTCCAGCAGCTCAAAAACATGACCCACCAAGCAGAGTTGTGAATCAGACCAGATCCCGTTCCCATGAACCTGAAACCTTCCACGCTTACCATAGGAAGTCTCAAGTGGTGGATCCGAGCCACATCAATCTGGCTGAGAGTTCATATGCCAAGATCGCAGAAATCCAACAGAGGCTGCGTAACCAGGACTCGAGCAAGCACTTTGTGAGGTCTCCCAAGGCCCAGGGCAAAAACGGTGCCCCTGTGCATCCTGGAAGGGCAGTGAGAAATAAACCTTTCCAAGGGGCGCCCGTGCCAATGGCTTCCCCCAGTGCGCGGGTGGGCCAGAATCTTCCTTACCTCCCCTTGCAATCTCAACAGGTTCACAAGAAGCATAAGCAGAGGGCAAAGGAGAATCACCAAATGTGCAAAACCTTTCAGTCTCCGGGGACAGTTGTGGAAAAGGAACACGTGAGAGACCTGCCCACAGTCATTTTATATGAAGGCCAAGTCGGACAGATGATACAAAGACACGAACACCACCACCACCACGAGCACCACCACCATTACCATCACTTCTACCAGACATAGAAGAGATCCCACCAACATCCTCCAAGAGTCATCCCACATGAAGGAAATGCGTGCTTGCGATACCAGAACTAAGGCATTACTATGATTAATATTATTGTTACTCCATTAATATTCAGCTAGCGTATATTTTAGAGGTTATATGGAACTCTTGAAACTTACCCTATTTATATGTTGTGGAACTGCATAGCTTACTTAAACACCTTGTGGATATTTTTTTTTTTTTTTTTTTAAAGTGGCTTGTAAAACAGCAAACAGCCATAGCTTTTTGAGCTGTGATTTAATACAGGTCGTCAACGCACTTCTTCACAAGTACTACTTCCACTGTAGTAGGAAAGATACTTCAAACACTTGTGCAGACACCGAGCTTACCAGTCTGCTGTATGTCGGCTGATCGCACACAAGCCTTTTATCAGGGGAGCAATGTTCCAAGGGTTGGACTCCAGAGATACTCAGAATAACAGAAAATACAAACAGCTGCTACCTCTAGTATTATTCAGATTTTATTTTCTTTTTATTGATTGTAATGTGCTACGGGGGGGTGGGATTTTAATATACTGCATTCATGTAGCCTGTTTGTGTTCACATCCTTTCAAATTATCTTAATAATTACAAGGAAATATTAGCTATACTTGTCAACAGAGCTACATTTGTACGACTTACACTTTATTTTCTTCACTGACACAAGTACAGTCTGTTATATACTGGGTAATATTTAAATATACTTCGTTTATTTTTGGTTTTTTTTTCTTGCTTACTCTCCATTCTCTTTGGGGTAACCGTTTGAAAAGAGGAGGATGTGAAATGGGGTTTTCAAAAGCATCACTAGACCTTAGTGCTCGGGCCATAGGTATCATCCACGGGGTTTGAGAAGGAGAAGGGGTTGTTTGGGGGTTTTGTTTTGTTTAAATCCACAGTTCTTTGTTTTGAGAAAGAATTGAGGAAAATATACTTTCTCACTTTAAATGTTGGCAAATATATATAAAATATAAATATAAATATATATATATAAATATGCACACTCTCAGGTACATTTTGTTGTGTTTTAGAAATCTGTGGTTTGAATATTAACATTATGATTTATTTTTTTTTTCCACAACAGTGGCTTTTTAGAAACATATGCCATGGCATTTTCTTAGGTGCCTCCAATTTAAATTTCCCCAGCACCTACCAATTTGCGCTTCTCCCATTGTAGTGACAATTCAACATGTAAAAAAAAAATCATTCACAATCATTCTGGTGGCTTCTACTTTTTCCGTCTCAAAGGGCTTCCATTCCATGAAGGAGAATGAGACCAGACTCACAAGAGCTTACTGGCTGCTGATAAATTTGAAGGTCAAAAGCAAAAAGGAAATTAGAAAAGTGAAAGAAAAGGGTCAGTACATTCAATTTTTACTTTCTGTGGGGCCCAGATTGATAGTGCATTCAGTTGGGTTTTGTACAGATCACCGTTTTGCAGATAGAAGGGGACTGAAAAACACCTGCGTTGCTTCTGGAACTTTAGAGAACTCCTCACACAAACCCATAACTGTTCTATAACCATGTTTGCTTTGGGTTTGAATTATTTTAAATGTTGTGGTGTTTCGTCTATAGTACATATTGTGAAATGTAACTATCCCACATCGCTATGAGCCCTTTCTGACGAGGGTATTTGTTTTCTGACTAGAGTTTTACTCAGCCCAACGTGGGGCATTACCATCCTGCTGACCAGTTTCAGAGGGACGTTGTCCTTCCTGAGAACACGGAGACATCACCTTTAAGGAACAGTGGAGAGCCTTGCTTTCTCGTGGAGCTGGAGGGGAATCACTGCTTCGCGGTGATGGGGCCCATCTCTTGTCTCCCTGGATCAGCAGTTGTTTAGACTTATTGTCCTTTTTACAAAATCTGGTTTATTTTATTTTATTTTTTTTTAGCTGTCAACAGCGTGTTCTGTTAATTCTAACAAAATGTTTTTCAAATGTGTTTGATCTGTGTGACAACTATGCCGTTCTGTTTATTTTTAAAATTCCTAAAGTCCAAAAATATTTATATGCAGAATTTTCTGTATCGAAAATATGAAAAGGCCACAAATTTGGTTAGTTACCACTGAGTTGTTCTAGTCGAAGCCTTTTTTGCTGCTTGTGTATCATTCTTTTTCAATGTATATATAATTATGGACTGCAAAAAAAAAAAAGGCATTTATATGTCTAGTAGAAGGAATAAGCTTATTTATATTATAGTGTTAACAAAGTCTGATGTATTCAAGTGACTTACGTTATAGCGCATGCAAACACACAAGTGTACATTCCGTCTGGGAAGGGATGCCATGCTATTTGTTCTGAAGAACAAATAATTGTAATTATTTGTAAGTAATTGAAGCTGTGCCCAGTGAACTCTGAGGAGTAACACACACAACCTCGCCTTGATTCGGTTCGCTTTATTAGATCTGGAGATTCAAAAGGCAAATTCTGCCTTGCTCAGATTCTGCGGAACACAAATCCGTTTTAATAACGTGGCATCCCCGTACTGAACCTTCACACCAGCCCTGCGCGAACATCCTGTGCCTGGGTACCGTGTTGCAGTTGTGTTACGGGCATTTTCAGTGTGAATAACATGGAGCACAGTTTCTTTTCACAAAACCTTAAATTTCCCTACCTTTTGAAAATGTTTGCTTTTCAGTATTTTGTATAGTAAATATAGATGGTTTTGACTAAATGCTTTATTTATTTAACAGCAAAAACTGTGCCAAGAGAACCCCCTGTTAATTAAAGTTTTACTAGTTCAGAAAGTATATTTCCTTTTTCTTGTTGTGGATTTCAGGGCTCATTGCAATTGCTGTCAGTGCTCGCAGATCCCACTGGCGACAGAGCTTGCATTAGCGTTTTTGGGAGCAGGATCAGGCCGTAAGGTATGGACTGCCTACGCTTTGGTTTTATATTTGAACTGCCCAGTTTCAAAGTTCAAGTTCTTGTCCCCAACCTGTGTTGAGTTACTGATTTTCCAGCTTGTTATTAATTCTGAAAACGTTTTGATATATATATATATATATATTACTTTAAGTTGCTCAAAACTGTGGCTGAATCGAAATTGAAAATAGGGTAGAATCTGGTTAAAAAAATGAAAACATTTAATTTCTAAGAAAAAAAAAAAATTGGAGTACATTACTACTATGTAAAAGTAAAATGGAGTGCCGTGAAGTCATTTCACATGAAAACCTCAGCCTTTTCACTTACTTTTTCTGTTTTTACACAAAGCAATTCAGCAAATCTAAGCCGATCCCAAAATTTGCACTACTTGCTGAAAAAAAAATTCAACTGAAAAATTTTGCACAGCTCTTCCAGCTGCAATTTTGGGAAGGAAGGATTGCTAAGCTCTTCTCACAACTTCATGACCAGCTAATACAAAGTAAGCTGAGCTGAGGAGAGCAAAGTAAAATCTCTCTCCTGGTGAAACCTTTGGCAAGGTGGGAAGATTCCCACCGGCTTCAGGGCACCTGTAATTTCATTCCAGGAAGACGGGCTTGAAGTCTACGTAATGTGCAGAGAGTGATTTCACTATTTATTTTCTATGCATCTTGCTGCTGATGGTTTTGTAGTGGCTAATATTAAATAGAAGTTTTACTGTAAGAGATCTGTAACTGAATTAAGATTAGCAGCGAACACTGTGCTTTGTACTCACGTCACTGGAGGACCTCAAGGCACTTCCAGATGTCTTTGAAGCATCCGCGCGTCATTTAGTCACTGTTAGGAAGGGAGACCCAGTGCTGCCCTTGGACGATGAATCACAGAAGGGTTTGGGTTGGCAGGGACCTTCAAAGCCCACCCAGTTCAACCCCCCTGCAAGGAGCAGGGACATCCCCGACTAGGTGAAGCGCAGGTTCTCCTGGCAGGTTGGCAGCCCAGCCCCATGAGGCCATACCAAATTAAACCACTGCACATACGACCTCTACAACTGCCTTCCTACTCATCGTGAGCACAGCACAGCGAAGCATAGCTGGAGACAGATACATATATATATATACACAAAAATATAGATATGTGTCCTCTGGTAGAGGTTAGGGAATGGCTCGAAATGGATTCAGACAGAGGTGATCTTTTACAAAGGGATGAGTACTGCGTGTGCTCAGCACTCTACAAGTTGCCACATAAACATACCGATAGGATGGCTGCTTGCTGTTCTCCGTCTGTCATTGTGTACCTCAATTACTGAATGACAGATTTCATTTGTATTCCAATTAACAGGAAAGTTGGGCCCCTTGGGGCCTGGGTTATGCTTGAGAAAAATTAATGATGCTGGAAAACTGGCAAAAACGTTCACCGTAATTTTTGCCTGGAGTATAGGCAGGAATGTTCGTATTTGGAAACGTGTCAGCTAATCAAGTCTCACCTTTAATTACCTTGATGCAATTCATCAAGATCTGAAAAGATGTTTTCAGACATGACTTATTCATGGTTTTGCTGGGAACCAAGTCCTACTCAGCATCTTGTGAGTTGTCAGGCTTCTTTTTTATAAAATATACCAAGCAGAAACATGTTTGAAAATCCATGAAAGAAAAATGGAACTTAATGTGTTTTCTAAATAGCTTCTGGAAGATGATTTCTCTTTTTAATGCACTTAGCAGCAAAACCAGCCTCAATTTATCACATAACGATTTATTTTCTTTGTGTATTTGACAGCTGTTCACTTGATTTGACTTGGAAGGGGCTGTTTTGGGATTTTTTTTTGGCTTCTGTACATTTAAAATGTGTTCAAAATGGGCTAAAAAGAGCAGATGCAAATAACTTTATATTGAAATTTTTCAGTAGTCATTGAACTGCATCTTATTTGAAGTTTGGATTGTAGTTATTAAATAATGAGGTTTTCAATGACACGTTAATTTTGTATTTCTATATAATTCTAGATAATTCGATCCTACTGAGCTAAAGGGATGGAAATAATACGGATGAGGTCCTCTAATTTCTTTGTTTTAAAATAGCAGGACTTAAGGACTCTTCAGATGGATTACTGTGAGGGTTAGAGCTCTGGAGAAACACTGGCAAGGGCAGGATGGAAAGATTTGCGAAGTGTAGGGATAGCACAGAACTATCTGGCAGAGAGAGGGGAGCGGGGAGACAGGCAAGGGGCAGGAAAGTACTGTATGGAGAAGCTGTATTCACGCTACTTTTTTGAATCTCTTATGGGACATTCATTGTTCATCAAACCGCAACAGTAGTTCATGGGACGCTTTTCACCGAGGAAGCTGGAAAGGCTTTCCCGAAGAGGTCGATCTCCAGCGTGCCGCAGGAGACGTGAGGAAGGAAAGCTGTAGGTAATGACCCTAGAGCCGTGGCAGAATAAGAAATGATGCCCCGGTTTCCAGAGTCCCTGTCCAAGCTGAGGGAAAGTTTTTTCAGAGTGGAAGTGTTTTCTACAGATGTTTTCAGTATTTTTCAGAACATGTTTGGAATAGTAGCATCAGTTCTTTTTCTGTTTGGTTACAAACACACATAAATTGGTCAAATGTTGCCCAAGGCTTCCATATCTGTCCTGATTTTTCTCAACATTTAGCACTAACTATGCCTTGGAAATCTACTGACACAAAGTATAATCTTTCTAACCCAAGAAATAGCAGGCTGGCCCTATGGGTTGTCTCATCAGCCTGGTATTTCGAGGTCTGAGAGTAGGAAGTTCTAGAATTTTTGTAGGGATGTTGAGGACATAATGTTAAGGGGCTTCCAACACTTGGCAGTGGGCAAACATTAACACTGCCAGGCACGCTGGTAATCTGTGCTTTCTGCTTTTTCTGACATGCTGATGGGCTTTGTGCCTTCCTTGGAGCGCCTGGTCCATCTAGACAAAGCAGCCTGTAATCGCCAAGAGATGTACTGGTTTGGTGGGCCTGGACTTTGTGGGTGAACGTACGGGGTTCAGATCCCTCTGGTGCTGAGTGCTCATTCTTGCACTTAATCCTTCCCGTTCTGACCAGTTCACAAAGTGTAGCACGTAGAGGCTTTGTGAATTTTCTAAGAAAACACCTAGGAAACTGGGCCAAATTTGTCTTCAGCTTCACAAATGGAAGCCAGAAGAGCCCCGTGCATGTCTTGGCATTTGGACCTTCAAATGCAGTTTGCTATGTGAGTCATCATTTTTTCTTGTACTCATTTCGGATATTTGATAAGCTCTTTTTATGGTTTACAAGTTTAAAAAGACAAATAAAACTTTGTAGATGAAAACGTTGGTTTGGAGGTTGTGTTTTGTCCTGGCTGGAGGTCTGTGAACGGTCTTTTTCTCTGGGCTTGAGCATAAGCCTACAAAGTGACTTTGGAGTGGGTGTTTATAGTTCTTCGCTTGCTTGCTCACAGGATAAGCCTGTTGATAGATGAATAAAGTGCCACTTGAGGTTGTTAACAACCAGGACTGGTAAGGCTAGTTCAGCTAAGATAAACAGCGAAATGCTATGGCAATTAGCGTTAAGGTCTCACTTGGCCAGTGCTGATTTTTGAAGTCGTAGATACGGTGCTGTACAGATACCCATGGCCGTGGGGTCTGGAGCTATTTATTCCGTCCTTGCTCCGAGTGCTCCATGGACTCCTGCGTGGTGCCTGCCCAGGGCATCCTTGCATATTCGACGTGCCATCAGGAAGCAGGAGCACGCAAACTGTGATGTTTCAGTCTGAAGCGATTAACCCTCTCGCCCCGCGAGGAGTGGAGGGGAGGAAAAGCTCCATTAAAGAGACTCTGAGTTCCCAGTAAGTGCAGAAGTATGAAGGGAAGCAAAAAGCAGCACTGTGGGCCTCGCATTCCTCCTGTTTCTTTACAGCCTTCCTAGGGAATATTTTTTACTTTTGATGTCTGTAATCACAACTTTGTGCCATTTGAGCGTGCCATCTGTTAAGGCCACAGCCCTCCATAGCTCTGCACGTGTGACTTCCATGGGTTTCAATGGAAACTTTGTGCGGCCTGACTGGATGGGCAAATGTAAACGGAGGTCCCGCCATGTACACTCGCTTGGCATCGGAGCCCTGGGGCACGCAGAGCTTCCACTGATCAGGGACAGGCTTTTATAAGACTTTTCCTGGTCTAGTAAATGGATGCTAAAATCAATTAATTTAGAGATTACCATCTTGGCAGCTTAGGAGTCTGAAATACGGAGTCATTTTAGCTACTGAGGATGAGTTACAGGAGTAAGTCATAGTGTGTTCAGGAGCGGGGCAAGACTTTTACTCTGCTAAAAACATCATCACTGCAACCCCTGTCCTGGTAATTGAATTGTAAATTCAGCATTCACAGGATGCTATGTGTCTACTGGTGTTTGTAACAATAGGTAACAAAGTTTATTTTACTCAGAGCCTTTGTTCATAGAGACACTGCTTTTATTGCCCACAAACGTAAAGGAAATCCTCTGCAGAGCAGACCTCACCACGAGCATCCTGCGTGCCCTGTTACCGCCTCCCCAGGGGTGTGTGCAGGATGGAGTCACTCCAAAGAAATGGTCAGAAATTTCTGCTCCCGGGCACACAAGAGGTACGTTCGCTATGTCTGTAACCGCAACAGAGAAAATCAAGGAGTCGAAGTGATTCCGAGGCACGGAGCTGTTCCTTCTCCTCAAGAGGGGTGGCAGCGTCCCATACTGCCTGATGGCTCCCCTCAGCACCACTGCACGGGGTGTCTGCGGACGCTCCGGGACACGGGACAGGCGGATGCTCCGACTCAGTAAAGCCTTGGATTCCAAAATGCTCTTCCATCCCTTTAGTGAGTGATAGGAACCGTTGGGAAAGATGTCACCATGAAAAGGACTCACACGAGACTATTTTTTTTGCTGTTGACTCTCCGCTGTGCCCTTTCATGGGTTTAAAATCCACTTATCTGAGTGTGCAGTTACATTTTGTCCTTTTTCATCACTTAACTGCATCTTCTTGATCTGAAGAAATAAAAGCAATTTAAAAAATTAGAGATTTTGTTTTCATATGTGCTGCCAAGTCTGATACGGCAAAGTAACTGCTGAATTGGCACAAGCAGTCTGAGAGAGCCAGCAGATTTAGGAAGGGAGAAGATAAACCTTATTATGTTTCTTTGCCAAAGGAGAAAAGAAACGATATTGACTTAAATGTGGGAAATTTAAAAGGGGCCATATGTTCTCACTTTGTGCTTTGTTTCTAATAGATAGACAGAAATCTTTGAAGTGTGGATTGGCACAGTAGGGTGCATGCTTCTGTAGAGAAAAGATGCTAAATGGGGAGGATGTGAGGGGGCACATGAAACTCTATTAGCCATGCAACAGCAAAGAGAGAAAGGCAAATCCAATGATAATGTACATCTGTTTCAGGGAATTTATAAGCTTTGAACATTTTTTATGTGCAGATAAGTGGATCCTTTTCTTACCATAACTTAGAACTTCAAAGCAGATTGTGTGGATAATGCAAATTGCTGAAATATGAGATTTTCCTACAAAGAGGTTTCCAAAAAAGAAAAAAAAAAAAGAATTAAGGCTAATTGATGCCACAGTCTTTTATGTACAGTGTAAAAACTCTACAAAAATTGATTTTTATGAACTAAGAAATTGATGAAAAAATATTGAAGTCTGCTGTTTGCAGTCAGGGACTGTAGTTTGAAACTGCGGCACTGTGAATTAAACATTTGTCTCCACTATCACTGCCGCAATAGTGTAAGATAAATTAAGATACGTAGCCAAGCTGTAATTGTATCAAAGTCTGCCATGTCATAGGAATGTAAAACTCTGGAGTGCGGCATGATGTGCAGCACCTGACGTTAACATCGCTGTCAAGGGAGTGAAGCGGGAATTTCTAGGATATGAGGAAAAAAAAAATATTACAAGAGACAAAAAGTCATGGGAGGGAGTGAGGGAGGAGGTGGAGAGTTCTGATACGGTAAATCTTGGGAGTGGATGGATGTGTAACTTCTTAACTGCTCGGAAAAATCTGGTGGGGTATGGCCAGGCTTGGGGATGCCAGCTGGGAGATGCGAATGTCCCAGGTGGAAGTGCAAGGACACTCTCCCGTGGGAGAAATGACAGCAGCGAAGAGATTCTGCAGACATGTATTGCAGGTGGTGCAGAGGTGCATTCCCTTCCTCTTTTGGCAGCCTCCGACTGGAAAGCCAGCTTTATATTCCTTTGGGGATGGTTGAGGTGCTAACGCTCCTCTTGGCACTAAAGACAAAGGCAACCAGAAGTGGGAGCTCATGTCTCATTGCTGAGCTTTTCCTCAGGTTTGGCTTCACCTGCCAGCTTGGCATCTTCAGTTGGTGTTTCTCTCCTGCACTGAACAGACCACCGCAACCTCCATCCTGGATTATTTTTATTCCTAAATGCTTGCGCAAGCTTGGTCACTGTCATGAGGGAGATCTTCAGGGGGAAGTACCAGGCCTCGATACCCTGAAATAAGCTCTACCCTTTCATACTTTTGCGATATTTTCATGTCCAGGGCTTCTTCATCTGCCTCAAACCCACCTCAGCCAAGGTGGGAAGAGGGCCCCCTCACCTCGCGATGATGGCAACTCAAAGTGTCTCCTCCTCACCCTGACAGATATGACTGCCCTCAAAATGGTGGACTTTTTTTTTTTTTTTGGGCATTTTGGCTTTGGGGGGTGGCCCAGCAACGGGGGTGAGCGCAGTAACAAAACCATTTACCTCATGATTTAGGCCCAAAACTTGCTGGTTTAGGCGATCAGCAAAGGCTTTTAGACAACTTTAACCAGTGTTAATTAATCAAGCAGGAGGCTGGCCTCCAGCCGCCATTTTCCCCGTGGCAGATGGAGGCCCTTTCCTAGTGCTGTTCCATCAGGAAGCCGAGGGCGCAGCAGCAGAGGGTTAAATTTGAGGCAAATTCGTGCCCCAACAGCAGGGAACGACAGCAGGCAGTGATGTTGAAAAGAACAGCTGTATGCCATCAGACTAAAGATAGAAACACCAAGCATGCCGACTAATTAAGTTCCCAAGTGGCAGCGTACAAAGTGTACAGACCAAACAGAACAGTGCCTTCTGCTTGTTTTGACCAGCTCTGTTTCTATCACTTTGATGAAAATAACCGATTGGTTCATCGCTGCCGGGGGATCCCTCGCAGCCCGCGCTCTCAGGCGGCCTCGCTTGCTGGGTGCCGGCCTCACGGCGAGCGGCACGGCCTGGACGCGGAGCCCTTTCGTAACCAGGCAGCGACTGCGCCTGCTGTTGTCTGCAAGTGGGGCCAGTCAGCAGCACGCAGTGTCAACAACAAAAAACATGAAAAATGGTCAGAACTTTTGAATTTACTTTCCTGCGTTATTTTTTTTTCCCTAGGCAGCTGTAGTATTAGACAATTTCATCCTAAATGGGGTGAAGTGGGCAAGCTCTGAGCAGTCCAGCACAACAGTGTGGACTTCAGCTTTTCATTTTTCCTTCTCTGATGTCTTTCAGTCATTTCTTTTTTTCTTTCAGGGGACTGAACTCTTGGTTAGGTCGGTCAGCTTGCTTCCTAACTGGTTTGTAGCTCTAGTGACTTTTGATGTAGACTACATATAGAATCATAGAATCATAGAATGGCTAGAGTTGGAAGGGACCTTCAAAGGTCATCTAGTCCAACCCCCCTGCAAGAAGCAGGGACATCTCCAACCAGATCAGGTTGCTCAGAGCCCCATCCAGCCTGGCCTTGAACGTTTCCAGGGATGGGGCATCCACCGCCTCTCTGGGCAACCTGCTCCAGTGCTCTACAACTCTCATTGTAAAAAATTTTTTTCTAACATCTAATCTAAACCTACCTCCTTCTAATTTAAACCCATTACCCCTTGTCCTATCACAACAGGCCCTACTGAACAGCCTCTCCCCATCTTTCCTGTAGCCCCCTTGAGGTACTGGAAGACCGCTATCAGGTCACCCCGGAGCCTCCTCTTCTCCAGGCTGAACAGCCCCAGCTCTCTCAGCCTGGCCTCACAGCAGAGCTGCTCCAGCCCTCTCAGCATCTGCGTGGCCTCCTTTGGACCCTCCCCAACTGGTCCATGTCCTTCTGATGTTGGGGGCTCCAGAACTGGACGCAGTACTGCAGGTGGGGTCTCACCAGGGCAGAGTAGAGGGGCAGAATCCCCTCCCTCGACCTGCTGGCCACGCTCCTCTTGATGCAGCCCAGGATGCCGTTGGCCTTCTGGGCCTCAAGGGCGCATTGCCGGCTCATGTTGAGCTTCTCGTCCACCATCACTCCCAAGTCCTTCTCCTCAGGGCTGCTCTCCATCCATTCTCCGCCCAGCCTGGATTTGTGCCTGGGATTGCCCTGACCCCAGGTGCAGGACCTTGCACTTGGCCTGGTTGAACTTCATGAGGTTGGCACGGGCCCACCTCTCCAGCCTGTCCAGGTCCCTCTGGATGGCATCCCTCCCTTCCAGCGTGTCGACGGCACCACACAGCTTGGTGTCATCGGCGACCTTGCTGAGGGTGCGCTCTGTCCCACTGTCCATGTCGCCGACAAAGATGTTGAACAGGGCCGGGCCCAACAGGGACCCCTGAGGGACGCCACTGTAGGAGCCATAACTCCCCTTTTTTTTTTTCAGAGTTCTGAATAGAAAAATCACCTTAAGGATAAAAATGAAGAAAAAAAATTAATCTTCCACGTGGAAAATGAATTTGTGATGTTTTAAAGTCTCATATGCCCCACCAGGAGGCAGAAGGGACACTTTGGGGCAATAATCCCATGAACTGCTCTAGCAGGTTCAAGAGAGAAAAGCAACCGTAGTTCTGCAGCAGGTTGTAAGTTGTAAAGCTGAAAGGCTGTGACAGGTTTGAATTTTTTTGCTTGTAATGACGCTCAGATAGAGACTGAAAGATGAAAATGCTTGGTGTGAAGAGCTGCTCTTTCTTTCTTCGAAGTGTAACAGTCAGCTCTAAGTTTGCATCGCTAAGCTGCTTCAATTAGAAGCATAGGGCTGACTTAAAAATTTTCTTTTATTCCAGTATAGCTTCCAGTGAAGCCTGGAATTTAAATTTAACTCTATTTTAATTCCAGACTTAATGTCTCAGCTGAAACCTTGAGTTTTCAGAAAGTGGTATCGTTGATGGCTATTTCATTCCTGATGACTAGTTATCATGAGACATAAACACACACACAGACACTTTTGTTGTTGTTGTGACTTTTCTTTCTAAAGCATTCCTGGTTTAATCTTCTAACAGTCCCATTTTTCAGTCTTTGAGCTCTAAGTGCTCAGTCTGTTCTTGTTTAACACTGCAATCCACAATCACGGACTCCTTGAGGGAATCAGCACAGCTACGTCTGCCAGGCCTCACTGTAACGCCCAGAACATTGTCACGGCTGCTGTGCTGTCGACGGATCAAATAAAATGGCTGCTCTTCTTTACGGTAAGAGCCTAAATTGCTCATGTGTTTTATCATGATTGAGTTTCATATCTCTGCTGATAGAGGGTTAGATCCAGTTAAGTCCTTAATCATTTTGTTTGATATAGTCGTACTTCAATTAGCAATACGAGTGCCAGCTCTAATTGGCTGTATTGGCCACTTGCAGTAGATGATTGATCCCCCCCCACCCTTCCTTTTTCGCTTATTGCTGAAGGAGTTTACATGCCTAGTTCCTACTTCGGAGCTCCTCAGGTAAGGAGACCAGTGTGTGGATAATATTTTTAGATGGGGGTGTGATAGCACTTAGGTTTTTAAAGGTACATGAACTGGTTTTCTCTCTTAACTGCAACAAAAAGTGCAATTGTGGAAAGATAAATGAGAGTGTGAGATTACAGTAGAATGACGTACTACAGCTGTAGTGCCAAGCAAAAAAATACAGCATATTCCTTGGTTTCTAGAAGTTTTCGGAGATCTTGGAAAGATTTGATGGAAGTGTTTGAGTTACTGCTGTATAATGCTTGCGGAGTTAACCTTAACCAGGGTTTACAGCTACATGAGGTCAGTTAATCAGGCTAATAATGAACTGGTTTGCTTATGAAATTTCCAGACATCACGATGCCTCACAAAGGCCCCAAATAATAAACCTTACCAAAATAGGCCGTGCTAGCAGGTGCCTTAGCTTAGCATTACAGTGCTGCGTGCGTTTAAGGGATGGGGTAAAAAACTGAGCATTGAGAAGTTGCTTCCCAAGGTTTCCCAGCAGTCAGGGCTTGAGGCCTACAGCGAACAGGTCATCCCGTCCTTCCCAAAACTCCCAGTCCCTTGTGCTGGGTGAAGGTCTGATGACGGCCTCGCTGTTATAATTCTGATGATTCTTTTTGCATTTATTCACTGCAGAGTATCCAGTCTTCTACTTTTGTTTGCTAGCTAGTTCTCAATGACAATATTTATGGTGATTTGTGACTTGACTAGGCCTTATTTGGGGCTCAAGAAAAAAAAGGCAGAGAATTATGGCTTATAGATGGTGTGCTTTTCAGTGTTTGGCTTGGGGAACAAAGGAGGCAGGCAGGATTTCACCTGGCTAATCCTTATGCTTCCAAATTTTATTTTCAACACCTGTCAGGGAGCCTGAGAAAGGTGCTGTAGGCCTGTGCTCGGGCACCCGCAGCAAGGGGGGGTGCAAGGAAGTGAACAGGATGCCGCTAAACATTTCTCAATAATGCACAACAGAGCACTAAATTGTGATGTTTCTGTTCCTACAAGTGATATAAATAACACCATGAACATTTTTTTTCTGTTAAACATTTTAATCCTGGCACTCTCAGCCAGCTAATAACAATAGCAAAACTAGAAATATTCACGCGTGTCACAGAGATCAGCAGACAGGCCTCAAAGGTAGACCGAGTCGGGGCTCTGACAAGGAGGGAACCTTGCCGGAGTGGTGTTGAAAGCAGAGAGCAGAATAACAATGAGTGTCAGGAGCTCGGAGTCTGCAGAGGAGCTGAATGCAGAGGGCAACAGTGACAGAGACTGAACTCCAAAAGGCAGAAATGAAAAGGTGAAGTCACACACACAACTTCAGACAGTCAGGAGGTGCGGCAGAAATCTGCCAGATCTGTCAAAAAAACCCTGTACTAACAATGGTATTTTTAGGCAATATAATTCTCCTCAAAACCCACATTAATTCATGAGGGTTTTTTTTTTCCTGACAGTCAAAATATCTGCTGGAAAACCTCTTCCATTCTCCAGCGAGCGCCTGTCAGACAAGGGGAAAGGACTCATGCTCTGAGGCTCCCATTTTCAAACCAGGCACATTTCAAGAGCCGCCCCTCAAAACCCAGTGCTCTTTGATCAAAGGCATCCATTTTATTTGGTGGGCTCTCGCAGCCCAGATAATTGTCCAGGTAATATTTCCTATTTGGTTGTTATAAAGTCAAGACTACACTACAAAAAGAAGCATTTTAAAGTACATTGTGCCTCTCTCTCTTTTTCTTTCCTTTTTTTTTCTTTTTAAACTAATGGGTATTTTGTTTGTATTGATAGAAAGAACACAATATAATCCCATGCTGAACCATCTTTTAGCCTTGGTACCTACAAACTTGCTTGTTCTTCTGCTCAGGAGTGGTAGCCGAGACAGAAAGTGCAGCCTACAACAGGCTCAGGTGTTTGTTTTGTTTTTAACTGCTTGAGAGATATAAACTACTTTTCAGAGTTCTTCAGTGCTATTGGGTCCATTGACAGTCTACAGGTTTGGATTTTTTGCAAGAAACCGGGAGGGGTTATTTGGATTGACCTGTGTGAGTAATTTGCTCTTTCATCTTGGTCCATTTTTTGCTCGATTTCTGCATCTTTCAAAGCAAACCATATCCATTAGTGGAGCAGGGCTTTCTCAAAAGCTAAGCTGAATAAAAGGTTTGTTTGGTGCAAGCTTAACTGGATAATGGCTGTTTGCTGTCTAATGAGGCTAACAAGGATTTTCTCTTGGCTCCCTGCACACTTTGAGCCAGATGAGGTGATACGTTGTGAACTCAGCTACTTGGGTTTCATCCACGCGCGATCTCACCTGTGAGTTTGCAGAGCCATCTTCAAAACCCACCTCGTCCACTTCTTTCGGAGACAGGCATCCAGATGGTTTGTGCCCAACTTAATTTTCTACGTTGGTGAGAGCATCAGAGGTTTGAATAAAAATAAAAGCGAGGTAGACACGGTTTAGCTATTAAACCTCTCTGTGGCAGTGCGTAGTTGTCTGACAGAATCAGGATCAGCTGGGCTCCAGTGGGTGGAAGGAGCAGGCCAGCAGCCATGCAGGTGCCACCTGGCCCGCAGAGTAACGGAGGGCCCTGGGGAAGCTTCCGTGGTAGCAGAGGGCAGTTACGGAGTTGGACACACAAAACCCTGGCCAAGCTCCCGGGGAAATCAAATGGCATCTTTTCCTGGGCCCTGACAGAAGCTGGATCAGGCCTCCCATGAATTGTAATGAATAGTTATATTAATCCACTGCTATGTAGCTGTGAAAATCCTGCATCCCCTTCACTGGATGGCGGCGCAAGGCTAAATCACCATGGATATTCGATTGCATTCTGGCTCAAGGAGCAGTAAGAGCATTAACAGGCAGCATTTTATCTAAGAGGAGTGCTCTCTACAGCACTCACAACAAATCTCAACTTATTGAAACTCCAGTGATTAAATGTTTTACAGACCTCTGCGACATCAGAAGACTCTGTGAAACAGGCATGGAGGCTTTCAATATGATCTCATAGGGATCTGATTACCATTTTGGCTCTCTTCTCACAGTCATTCATTGGACCTTCAAGGAAGTGTAACCCTTTCACTTTCAGGCTTTCTTGGTATGCAAAACACTTGCTCAGGGGTAAAAGCCTTTTTGAGTGCAAAACCTGTGACGCTGGAGCCAAAGAGTCAAACTGATTGTATCTGTGCTGGTACTCGCACACAACACAGCCAGAAATGAGGTAAAGTTCCTGACATGTTGTTTTGGAAAATGTCAGGCCCTAAGCTGAAAATAAAAGGTCTCTCTACAGCAGAAACTCTAGGCTAAACACATTCCTGCTGAATCAATTACAGTAAATGTTTGACATATGTTCTTGTGTTGGCACCAATTATTGATAAAATTCTGTTTGAAAGGAGTAGCCGACACTCCGGTATGTGCAGAGTCTACTCGCATCCAGCTGCTTAAAACGTAGTTCCTGCAGATTAACGGTGTGACCAAAGTTTCCCTTCCCCGCCTTTTGGAGCAGGCACATTACAAACGCAGATCAAAGAACATGAGCTCTATTCTGACTTACAGCCACAAACCACATCTGATGAAGAGTCTGAAAGAAATAGCACAAGCAAGGCTGCCAGCAGCAAAACAACAGAAGGGCTGGCCCCTTCCACCAGCGAAGGGAGGCGGGTTAATCAAAGGGGTTTGTACCGGGGAGACGAACGGTGCGCTTTACGCTGAAGCTATGCAGTCGAGTAATACATATGCAATGAGCTAGCTAGGCAGCATGCTCACAAATCACAGTTCATTACATATCTTCTCTCATGATGCTCTGCTCACTTCCACTGCTGGGAAATCAATAACAAATGTTCATTTTGAATGTCTCTATTCTCTACCCTTGGACTAATTATGCACATTCCTGCTGCCCTTATAAGGAGAGGGTAGCTCTTCGCTTCAAACAATGGAAGAAAGCACGCAAAGAAAACCTCCCGTGATGGGACTGAAAACAATGGGAACGTAAATTACAAACCGAGTCAAGCCTTCCCTGGTGTGGTGTGCCGCACCTTCCGATAAGGTAGGACCGGCCTCCTCCCGGGGCTGTTGGCGCTTTTGGTGTCTGTTGTGGTGCTGAGCACCATCGCCTTTGCTTTCACGACCAGAGTCAAGCATCTGTACAGGAACGGGGACCGCTCTGTTTCATTGCTGGCTATTTGCCACCGTGGCCAAACCAAAGAACATCTCTTACTGCACAATTTCTTCTTCTACGGCACAGGAACGGCCATGCTTTTCTAAATCCCTCTCAGCGGCCTGTGAGTGAAAAACACGGCACACGCGCGATTATTGTCAGTATTAGTGAGGTGATGCTGGGGGTCGTGACACCTGGAGTGTGTAAAAGTCACAGGTGCGAAACAAATAAGCTCTTTATTTAAAGAGTGTGTGTTCCTACAAGCCACTGTAGTTTGGGCACTGCGGCCCGTATTTAATGGACTGCAGCGAGATGTGGCTTGTTTTTTTACCGGCAACAAAATGTTTATACAAGTTTGGTGAAAATGGCAAAGATTTTCACATATTCACGGGGAAAGCAGTAGTATTTCTTTAAGGGGAAAAAAAAAAAAAAGAGCAAACCACAAGTTCCCCTGGTCTTGGCAAATCATGAGGCGTTTTTCATTTTGTAACATCAAAGTCGGCTCCTCTTCTTTGATGTCTTCGCATGCTGTTTAAGGTAAAGCATGAATGAAGAAATGTCAATCTGCAAGGTGTCCATGTAGTTTATGCTGAACACTGAGGAGGACTTGTAGATAAAAGGCAAACACAAGGTTTGATAATGAATGTCCAACAAGGAGGTGTGCATATCTAAAAGGAAACACTCAGCTGGAGAACAGCTCTGCAAACCTTAAAACTCTGCTCAGCCCAAGTTTAAGAGATTAAGAAAAAGTGGATTTTTTTTTTTTTTTTTAAATGTGGAACCAAGACAGGAATGCTGTAAAAATCCTGGTTATTTCACAAGAAATGAATGTTCTTTCAATGGTTTTACTTAACAATTCTAAATGCGCCACCCACTGTGCTTAATTAGACAATGTGTAATTTTGAGAAGATAGAGAGTTAATACTGGGAAAAGCATCAGAGGAGAAAGTATAATCCAGCACAGTAAATGCTGGAAATTCATAGCGGTTGCTTTGTGGTGTGTAGTGTCTCAACGCTGGCAGAAGTTGTATGTGGAACTCAACAAAGGGAAGTGTCAACTGTTTTACTCGGTTCATAGCTGTGATCTACAGACTGTAATGGAGTGACAGGCACTCGGGGAGGCTGGGGATGAAGGGGACGGTGCTTTCTGGACCCAAACCCCGCGTTTTCCAGTCCCAGAACATCTTGTATGTCGCGAGGAACTTAGCTGTAGAAGACAGTGTTGCTGCTCCATCGGCCTGCTGCTTGCACTGAATTTATGGTTCCTATTCCTTATTCCTGAAGCCGCCGAAAATGTTGGTGTGATGGACCGCGTGCGTTTCGCTTGGTTTACTCACGGAGCAAGTGCACCGGGCGTGCTGCCCTGGAAAAGGGAGCACCCATGGGGGCTGGGGTGGGAGCTCGGGCGCCGCGCCAGTCGGTCTTGTTCTTTACTGAGACAGCTCTGCAGGGTTTGAGTCTGAAATATATAAATGTGTTACTATTACCATCTGTCTGCTAGAAACCGGACCGAGACCGCAAAATAGTTTTCGTTCATTAACAGGGCATAAAAACCCTGCGAGGGATGCTTCTTACAAGGGGGTGTATCTCAGTAACGCAGAAAGGTGAGCTTCCAGTCATAGCCAGGCTTCCTTTGTGTGTGTTAACCTGTACGACTCTAAAATGAGCCTTACCCATTAGGATCAGAAATATTTGTCAGAAAATAGAGATGACTGGATGCTTGATGTGTGATAGTTGGGGAACGGATATCCACGGGAATCCAGGGGAATAGGAAGTACAACTCCATAGCTTTGGTCAAGGCACTTAAATCCTTATCAGTCTTTTCTTCTGTTATTGGGAATAATTGTAAGAAAACAATATTTATTAGCGCTAAGATGGGGAAGAGACAAGCATAAGCATGAAGTGACTTTTTCTGTTTAAGAAAACGCATCATTCAGAGCTGCCCAAAACTCCCTGGAAACTTTCCAGCCTTGGGATGCTAACTCAGAAAAGAAAAATGCGAGTTATAATGCATGGGAACATTGGTACCTTCTATGTGCTACGTCTTGTGAGGAGATAACAATAGCAGTAGGGAGGGTGCCTACAGTTTCTCTGGAAAGCTATCTGTGACTCCTAAGAATCATCTCTTGTATTTCTTGAATTTTCTATTCTACTTTACAAAATAATATGCAGAGACAAAAAAAATAAAATCTGGATTAAAAAGGACCTTTTCTTTCATCCAGCTCTCCCTGCCAGATTCAGACTTTTTTGGCTGAAGAGGATTAGGTGTGGAAGAGGCTCTGGGAAAGTCTAGAGTCAACAGCCAGAAATATTTTTCCTCAGTTAAGGTGGAGCAAAAGTGAACGGAGATGATCTGATGGTGAGCAGTGTGAGCTGGCTGTAACACATGCTAATTTACAGATTCGTGGGTATATGAAAGTGAGATCAGGCATCAATTTAAGACTCAGCTCTTAAAAAATTTCTCTAGACTTGATTTTTTTTTTAGTTTTATCATCAACCGGTGGATTTCATGTCCATTAAAGAAATGTCTTGGAAAGTTCGAGAATGGGGAAGCTTCCCTAGGGAAGGAACTGCACTACCCTTTGGAGAGCTCTTGGAAAAATCCCTGCCGAATGCCATTACGGACAGGTAGAGCTTCACTGAGCTCTCCCCTTCCAGAGCTCCAGGACCTTGCTTTGGGTTTGAACAGATCGCAGGAGCAAGAAAGCAGACCCTTGTGGGGCAGTGGGTACAGGAGCAGAACTAAAGCGGATCGCTGACTGGGAATGGAAGGATAGAGGGTAGCAGGGAAGCGGTTTCAGAGTGGGATTTAGCCCAGCCTGTGAAAGTCCTCTGGGCTGCGGAGCATGCTAAAGGCTAGGCTGTCAAAAACACACTCGGCCATAACCAGGCTGGGTACTCTGAACACATCCATCACACCTCTCGTGGCATTGCAGATATTTTCCCCACCGTGAGCCACGCCAAATGGCTGATGGATTTGATTCACTATTCACAGAAACTCTGGTTCCAGCAGACAGCAGGGTCGACCTCAACATTGCATTTACAGAAGTGAATTTTTAATTCAGATTTTTTTTTTTTTGTCTAAAGAATTGCAGTTGCATATAACTCTGGCCTGAAAGTGGCACTGTTTTGTCTCAAGGACATTTTTAGTCAAATTAAGTCCCAGTTTATACAGTCTTTACCTTTGTCATCAAACTGTTACAAAGAGACATCCACATTCACTTTATTTGTCTGGTAGATATTCAAATATTTGCTGGGAAATATAACTTTTGAGAAGAGAGATTAGCTTTCAAGCTCTGAGCCTTTTAAATGTCATCTGTGTGAAAACTCCTGACAGTCAGTAGGTGGAGAGTTAGTGTTGTCTGACAAGGATGTTCGTGGGGAGCAACTTCAAACTGCAGCACAGAGGAAAAGAATTTCAGGAGTCTCGAAAGACTTTGGAGGCAAGAAAGTTTTACCCCTCAGCACTTGTGCAGAAGGAGCTGTATTTGTTCTAGGAGGCTTAATCACCTCATTTTGTTATGATCCTCTCTCAATTTTTCCAGATGCAGGGAATTGAAATAGGACTGGCAGGTAAGGGGTGATCTCGGCATTTGAATCTTGAAAAGCCAGAAGAACTGGTGGATTATTTTTTCCAAAGTATATTCTCTCTCTGGGGCTTTTAGATGGCAGTATTCCTCAACGGTTGCCACACTGCTTCAGCTTACAGCAGTGATGATGATGATGATTTTCTCTCTATCGTGTGTACTGTAGTTGGGGCTATTCAGCCTCACTTTTGCGAGGCCCTTCGTACAACTCTTGTGCAAAGATAATCCCTGCTTAGTGGAATGGATCTGTTAGAGAATCACTTTCCTGTTGTACTCCGGCTCTGAAATTCAGGGCCCCTGTCACGAGAAGGCAGATGTCTGTGCAATACAGAGAAAGATCCCTCAAAGGGATCCCTCAAAGGGATCTTTCTTGGGCTGACATATATGACATGCTGAACTCAAGAAGCTACGTGACAACCAAAGCCTCCTCCTCCCCCATTTTGAAACTATCCATCCCTTTAATCCCTTTTATATAAATTTTCATTTTTTTTAGCCTTAAGAGCTTTGATCTGTTTTGTCCCTCTCTAGAGAACAGCTATGGTCTTGTTCTGTCCCTCCTCTTGTTCCTCTCGTAAAAAGACCCAGGGACATTTGTGTATTCCAGCTGGCCCCAAGCAGGGAGATACCGTAACGTAGCTACAGCGTAGTGCAATGCCAGAGGAGGAGAGCACACCTCAGGGTCCTGACCTGGGCTAAGGCTCCTGTTTCACTGGCACTGTGCAAATCTATCACGTCCATCACCGACATGAAGAGATCGCAATCTGAACAGAGAAGATAATTACAGAGCAGTGGGTACAGAAAGACTTTCTGCCAGAGGCAGAGCTGGGACTCCAGCTCAAGGCATCTTAGTACAAACCGAGCCTCTTAGTCATTAGTCCGTGCTGCTGCTGTCCAAACTGGCAGGTTGGTTTGTTTATTTGCCCTGGATCCCCTCGCCTGCGAGCCCCAGCCCCTTCTGTAAGCAACAGGACCATTAGGAGCCAACCTTAATCTTTCAGAGGCTCTGTGTGTTAGTTCTGAAGATCCTTGTCACAAAAAAAACCAAAAACAATCTTCAAAAGGAAATGGTTTGGGGCAGCAGTGAAGGTAGAAATCTTTGGTTTTATATACAAATATTTGTATTTTTACCTGGGTACAGCCAGGTGGAGCTGCCAGCTTTTTGAGCCCCTTTGCACCACTAAATGCCCTGAGGCCACTGGATGCTGCAGAGTGTACCAGTGCTCAGAGAGCCTTCAAACCCTGGCTGTGGTGTTCGGTGAGGATCCTAAGCCTGAAGCACGTGAGAAATTTCAGACTCCATTGGAGTGCCTCCGTCTGAGCTTACTCAGTTGGTGTGTCAGTGACATACAAAACGAGGTCTGGAGGGGATGCTGGGAAACACAGGACAATGGGGGTAGAGTCTGTCATACAGAAAAAGTTCAGTGAGTCCAGAGAGATGTGTGGTGCACTGGGCAAGCGCTTCTGGAATGGGACATCCTGCCCCAACCTGCTGCAGGTCAGTGATGTGCCAATAAGCATGGGCACATCAATACTTTGAGTTTCAAAAAACCTTTTTCAAGGTTCCACACAAAAGGTTATTGAAGAAACTACATTGCCAAGAGATTGGTAGACAGGCTATTTTATTGAAAATTCGTTAAAAGACAATTTAGAAGGGTTAGACTTAAAGGTTACTTCTCCATTGCTGGAGAGAATCTATCACTGGTCTAATCCAGTATTTCTGATGTTCTTGAATCAGCCACAGTCTCTTTTCCAGGATAAGTTTGTACAGTGGCCATAGGAATGTCTTCGGTGTTACCCAGAAGCAACTGGGAGTATTCTGCTCTCTGTGCTTGGTCAGGAGTGATTTGCGAAGGAGAGGTACGTACATCATCCAGAGCCAGAAAGAGTCAACTTTGAGCCATCCTTGTTAGCCCAGCTTAGAAACTTCTGAAGCAAACACTAAGTTCCAGCCCTGTTGGATCTGGATGTTGCTGTCTTGATCTTGGAGAACCTGGCAGCTCATTTACCTGTGGAGAGACAGTTCATTTCCACTGTTTCTGAATTTTGGTTTAAAACTGCCGAAGTCTGTGTAGAGTTTTTTTAACCCCTGTATTCGTTGTTTGCCTTACTGAAGAAGTACTGGGCAAACGAGCTGTCAGGGACCCAAAAGGTAATTTTCAGGTTATTATGAGGAGAAAATACATCTGGAGCGATCAAAGGTAAAAGCGTTGCCCTCCGGAGCAAAAGCAGCCCCTGTGACGAGCAGGCACATTGTGGCACGCCTGGACGTGAGCCATGGGGCGGCTGCCTGAGTCTTATTTTTTAACATTTCCATGTAGAGGAGGGGAGTAGAAATGAGAGTGGAGCCAAAGGAGGGGCAGGAGCTGAAAGGAAAGAGAGCAGTGATTAAAAGACATGGAAGGATTCCACCCCCAGCCGGCACAGCTTTGCTGCTGGATCTCACACGCTGCACAAGTTTTCAAACCAACAACAACCTTGTCTCACTACAGAAGGAATAAAACAAACTGTAGCTCCTGCTCAGTCTCTCTTTTGGAACAAGAATTTTCGGTGTCAGTCAGGCTGGGTTTTTTTGACAGAAGCAAGATTTTTCCAACATGTGATGGAAGAGAGGGGGAGTAATGTAGAATCAGCTTCCTTGTAATCGGAGGCAGTGGGAACTGTATTTTTCAGTATGTTAGCTTCCCACCGCGGGAGCCTGGGAGACAAGCAGCGCTGGAGCACATGGGTCTGTGACACCGAGGCAGCTGGAACCGTACATAAAAACTTTACTTTAAGGAACCTTGCGCCTGAAAGGATCCTAAAAGGATCATTTGATATCATATGGTATCATGAACAAAGAGAATAATATCCAAAATAACCTGAATAGAAGCGTGGGACATCCAGATTTGGGACTAGAGGTCTCTGCAATTACAGGAGACAATTGAATTAAAGAATTGAAGTTACAGCAGGTATTTGCCACGCGCTGGCTATTGCACAGAATGCCAGTGAAAACACAGACAAGACAGCTTTATTTGTGAGAATTAGAGGTCTTTGTGCTCGTGATGTATTTAACAGTTCTTAGGTAAATGCAAGCAGAGGAGGCATTCGTGAGCCCTTAGTCCAAAACCAGGGTAACACTACATTCCTCGTAAAAGATGCATGTGGATGTCATTTGAGCTCCTCCAGGTCCAGCAGAGAAAAAGCTGCAGTACTGGAGAAGGGCGATGGAATTAGAAAATACCTGCTCGGGACGACAAACCTTTAGGAGAACTGTCTTTTCCAGTGGCTTCATTCCTTAAGGCACAGACAAACCAGGCAGCTGGGGTGTGTTCTGGGCTGTGATGGGGCAGGAGACCAGAGGGTGGACAGCTTTCTGGGGCCTCAGCTCTAATGAAAAAGGTGCTGTCAAGGCAGTTTGGGTTAGCAGGATGGACTGCAACGCTGCATAGACTCTGTGCCATACTGGCATCTCTGTAACTCCAATTTACCACGCTCTGTTGTTCTGTGGAGGGTCAACAGCTCTGGACAGGGAGAGCCCTGGAGCAATTGGGGCTTTAGGGCTTAAGCACGTCGTGCCAGGAGTGAAAATGGTGGCCTGTCTTCATCCTGACCACCCACTGCAGGTATTTCTGCAAGGAGGAGGAGTGCTGGGAACTGACCGTCTGACAAAGGTAATAACGAGGTTATTGCACCCTGGACATACCACCCCCACGAAGCTGGTACTTGTGTCTCATCAGTGCTAACGGCACTTCTGGCTCCCTGCACTTTCTCACTTCCAGGGTCTGAAAGCAGGCTGGCCAGAGCTAAGCAGCTTTAACCCTCTGATTCTTTCTCTTTTCATTCTGCAAATGGCATAGCAAAGAAAAGACCACATCCACCTTTAGGCTCGGAGACTGGGGGAGGCATTCAATTAAGCTGTCGTGATTTAAGTTCAAGTTTAAGTCACAGAAGAAGCCTAAAATGAGGCCAGCGTGTGCAGAAAAAAGCTTTGGAGATGGTTTTTTTCCCTTTAGATGTGCTGTAACTTGATATTAAAGATGCTCCTAGTTCTTCAAGTACAGTGGATGCAGACTTCCAAATCATTTGGCTCTGTTCATGCTGAATTACTGCCACATGGAGTGGCAGCCAGTGAATAACTCTCTTCCTTTACTCTCCTCTTGTGAAGCCCTCCTCGCCCCCCGCCTTCGTCTAAGGAACACAGCACTAAAGTTTCATCAGCTCTAATGAAGTCTCGCCCCTCGCAGAGCCAAATTCACCTCTTTTTTTTTTTTTTTTTTTTTTCCTCCTTCTCTCTGAAGCACTTCTTGGTAAAACAACTAAGCTGAATTAGGTTCTATTTTAAAATGGCCTGCCGCTGACAGCTTCAGTCCTACCAGCAGTTGAAAGTGGCTGGCAAACTTTTATACAAACAGCATGCAAAACATCACACACAGCCTAGGGAAGGCACGGCTTTAGATGTAGGGATTATAAAAGAGTGAATACAATTTTAAGATAAAATACAAGTGATTAAGTTAATGATGGATAATTTCACCAGTTTGAAAACTATAATTAATTGGAATTAATTGTATATTTAGAAGTTTAGCATAGCTGCACTAAAAACGGCACATCAAACATAATGCTATTGGAAGCCTATATAATGAAGAAACGATCCAGATGTTCATAAAAGCTTATAAAGCCTTAGAAAAAAAAGGGGCCGCATGAAGAAGCTCTAATGATAAAAAGATGCCACTTGCTGTTCTGCTCTTCTTTTAAATACATCCTTTCTGAAATAATGATTATCATTTGCACTTTCATCTTAAGTTAAATAGCATATGGCTTTGGCTGATTAAAGCCCCCTCCTGGTATTAATCAGCATCTTAGTATCATGTTTCTAATGGAGGCAGCAGTTGCCCTGCTGATACTGTAAGCTTTTTAACAACATCTAAGTCTGCAGATCACCGCTGCTGGCAAGAAATAGCTTTGAGCCTCCGACGTACAAGAGTATTGCAAGGATGGCACTTACAGGTGCGGTTTCTATGAGCTTCTACAACATGCCTTGTATTTTAAACCTTTGCTGGAACTTCACGTTTAATAATAATAGCCTTTAATTAGTCGTTACCTATATTAACCTAATGTGTTGTCCTTGACTTTTGGAGCTTCTGGGCTCACTGGTTATTGCCAGTGACACGGCTCACGAGAGGCTTGGGTACTTCTGCTGTTTTGTTTCTTTTGTCATGCACATTGTTCCTGTAATGGGCTTTCTGCTTCTGTCTCACAGGTTAATTTAAATTTTGAATCTTTAGCAGGTATGTTTAAACTTGGCAGGTATGTTTAAACTTGATTTTTTTTCAATTAAAAAAAAAAATGTACAGTTGTTTTACTTACTTGCATTCTTGATTTTTAAAGTAATCGAAGAGACTGATTTTTAATCTACCATCTTCCCTCTCTCCATTTTATTTTAGAATCAACTTCCACTACAAGCTGATCTGGGATCCATTTCTTTTTCTGTCTCCCTGATTATGTTTTCTTGAATGAAAATATCTTTACGTCCTTATAAATGATACTTGCCTTATTGATAGCCATTGGCCATCTAAATACTTTAAACTAATTCTCCCTTGAATGCTGGGGCATATGAATCATACTCATGCACTCAATACATACAGTAAATTATGTAAGCAATTTAATTTCTTTTTCTTAGGCGGAATTGGTGGTATTAGGGCCAATTTACTCCCCAGAAGGGCTCCTCTTGGCTGCTTAATGTCTTTTTATTTCGTTATTTGCCATCTGTACCTTGTTTCTGTTCTATTTCTTTATTGGCTATTGATGAGGTCAAGATGGTGATTTGGCAGTTGCTGCCGACCACCTGGTTTTCAGCTCATCGGCCACATGGTTGCCACAACGCCATGCAGATAGCACAGAACCTGCCTCCGACCGGGGCTTTACTTGTCACCCATTTCCTGACAAGCCACAAGGAAGTCCCTTCTGCCACGGCTCTGTCCCACTGCCAGCAGCGTGCCTGGGATCCCTCAGAGAGGATGGTCCAAAGCAATCCTCCTCAAAGGCTGTGCCAGCGTCCGGCAGCCTTCCCGTGAGCAACAGGAGAATCTGCGTCCTGTTGGAGAGAACCACTGACACTGTGTTTCAGCTAGCAACCAACCACACATGCCTTTCTGCAAAAATTCCTCTTTGATCATTACAGTGCCTTCATTCTTCTACCCCGCTAATTTGCCATTACTCCCTTAAAAGAGGAGGACATGGAGTTACCGCTGGCCGCGCACCTCGGGCTGTGAGCAGCAGCTATTGCACGGGGGAGCGGGATCCTCATCTGAGACATGGAAAACAGGGGCCACATTTCTCCCAGCTTTCCAGAAGAGAATTTTAGCAGTGGCATCACCACTGGGTTTCTAGCAGCTGCGTGCATTTTCTAATGCTGAGAAAAAAAACATAATTGCCTTGGCATTTCTCTCTTCCTTCTTAATAAGACAGTACTATTCTTAGTGATTTTAGATAGTAACATCTACACACTTACTCATGGAGCAAACTTACTCACTGTGCTAAGTGCTGTAAATGAGCAAGGTGCGTTTCAGTATCATATATTTGTTTACGAGTCCTCAATTCAGCCGCTGAATTCCACATAGAGCGGCTTCTACAGAAGAAGCAGAGCTGAAACTCAAGCAGCGCGAAATTTGTCCACGTACTTAGTAGGTCTTTTCTTGCTGAATACTTCACAGCCTTTATATTTTTGTCTGATAACAGGAATAAACTTGAGGAAGTAAACGTGCCTAATGGTGGAAGAATATGTGCTTGCAGAGTGTTTCAGCTTTCACCAGTCTTTATTTACTCTGGGGCTGCTCACCACCAGAACCTCTGGCCATGTCAGCTGAAGTCTTCCTCTAGGAACTCAAATGGCAGGAAGGCTGCACATTTTCTGTAGTGAAACAGAGTGGTTTTACTTAAAACTGTATTGTGTGCATGGTGGTAAGAATCTCCTCCTCAGATTTCTTTTGGATTCCTCATAATTTCTTCAGCTTCACAAATGTTTCACTCATAACATACACAATGGTCCCGTCAGTCTTAATGCAGTCTGCATAGCTATAAATTGCATGACATGACAATTATCGTGCAATTTGGGGGTTGTGGGAGCTGTAAACATTATAATAATCTGATTTAAATACTCAGTGCTCCGACAAATTAAGGATGATTACAGTGAGTTGAGTTCTGCCTTGAATGCAAATGCAATTTCATCCAACTCCGATAGCAATTCCGTAGAAGTACACAGCGAGAGCATGTGGCTCATAAAGTGTTTTTAAAAAGGAA
This sequence comes from Tetrax tetrax, assembly GCA_009806455.1. Lineage (NCBI taxonomy): Eukaryota > Metazoa > Chordata > Aves > Otidiformes > Otididae > Tetrax > Tetrax tetrax. The sequence goes on along the minus strand of WHYT01016354.1, from coordinate 110,582 downwards.
AATGTTGTATATATTAATGAACACAAAATAAAACCTAGGAGGAAATATAAATATACTTTGTGATGCTTATCTCAGGGATAATTGTTTACATTTTTACATCTGGAACAGCTAGCATTTCAAAAGCTAAATATTTGATTCAGACAGTTTATTTTATTTATATTAGACATTCTCCACGTGTCTGAAACTTACCCCTTTGCTCCGGGCCTGCCCCACTTGCACCCTTCTCTTGTGCGATGAAGCCGCAGCGCTACAAAGGGTTGTGCGGGCCCTCTGCACAACGGCAGATGCCACGTCCTTGTTGCAGGTGGTCGGTGTGCGTACCTGCCTGTGCTTCTCCGGGCGGCTGCTTGTCACCTGGAGCGCTGTAGTGTGCGGCACCTCCAACTGTGGGCTGGTAACCCCAGCTCTAGCACAAAGACAGAAGAAAAAGTCAGTCCATTTGCCAAAAGCTGCCCTTTCTATGGCAAGAACAAGCAGGTGGCCGTGGACAGGCGGGGAGTAAAGAGAAGCAATGACAGTATTGATCTGTACGGCTGCGCACGCCGCTGCGTGTTGTGTTTAGCTGTCTCCTTCACGGCGAGCGAGGGTGATGGGGAGGGGGTCTTTATGCTGACTGGCTCAGTTCTGCACTGGGATAGCTGCCTCAAAACTGAGGGCCTATGAAGGATAAAATTGGGTTTAAGAGAGAAAAGTGCCAGTGGGTAGCTAGCAGCACCTGTCTAGAGATGAGGGAGAAGCGCAGGCAAAGGGTTTTAACAGCCAGATTCTTGCTCAGCTTTCTTAATTGTTGTGTGTTGGCATCCTACAGATGAATGTGGACTCCATCCTGCGGGAGATGATGCTCCATGGGTTGTTTGCGAAGTGCCAGGAAGAGCTCTGTCTGTGGCTGGCAGCTGAACCCCTGGAGCAGAAGGCACGGCGCGCCTTGTCCTGACAGAGGAGGGACATCACAGTGAGGTAAAACTGAGACGGGGGAAAGCCCACGGTGCAACTGTAGGCAGAACAGATCTGTCAGTAGAAATCAGAGCAGTCCCAAAGATAGCCATTTCCTTCCCACACAGCGTGCTCACACACACGGACGACTTTCTGTCCCCCTCCCCATCTCCTTTAAAATACTCTGTGTTGGACGAGCCTGGACGTGCAGCTCTGCGTTTCCCCTCACCATCTGCAGCTGAAACCGCTGGACGAGTGGAGGTGATACCCAGGGCACGTGTTAGACGGTCGAGCAGAATGTGTTTCAGAGCAGCACAGGCACCGCTCCGCTCCCGAGACACGCTGCGTCGCTCGCCCCGTGGCCTGGGCTGGGGCATTGTGCGGCGTTTTAGCTGTCATGCTAAACGACTGGCAGCAACAGAAGCTCAAATGAATGAAGTATCAGCCCAGTGCATATCTGCTGTGAGCAGAAACATTTGCAGTGATCAGTCAGCATTTATTGGCTAAGATCAACAACCGAGATAACGACAAATAAGTGGCTTTGCAGCCTTTTCTTCCAGCATGTCTTTTGCAATCAGGATGAGTTATTACAGTGGGTTTCAAGAGGTACAAAGAAAGTTCAGCTAAGAAGCAAACAGATATAAAAGAAAGGGATAAAGGGAAAGCCAATGTTAATGGCTTTTCCTTACCAAAGACAGCTGGAGTTCATAACTGGATCACTATTACTCTGCACAGTGTCATTGTCAGTCTGAAGACAAAAAAAATCAATGTGCTGTTTTCTTTTTTCTTTGAGAACAGAAGTATGCAAGAACTAGATTAGGATAGATTAGGTCAAATATCTAGCCTGATGGCAAATAACATTGGGATCAGAGAACTGAAAATGCTGTATGAACTCCGGCCAGAAATTCCACATTTACTAGAAATCCAGTAGTGCCGTTGTTCTCTACTGGGATGCTGTGACCCTCAGTGCTGGCCTGACCACTTCTCTTAGGACATGGAGGAGGTTTCAAAAGTGAAGTCTTCCAGAGAGATGGCTCCCATTTTAGCCAGAATATATTGTGCCATGACTGCAACCTCTATTATTATTTAGAGTCAGTGCTCAAACAGCCTTTAAGAAAGAACTTAGTTCTAAACCAGTGCTTGCTCACAGCCAAGATCCAGTATGACCTGAGGAGGAACTCAGCTGGTGGCAGTACAGTGTGCTTTTGAATATGATAAAAAACCAAATTCCCAATAACTTCTTAAAAATCACTATTTTTCTAAAAGTAGAGACTTCTTGAGCAGATTTCCACATGGATAATGTTATGGTTAAATCCCCTTTGCTGACCTGGCCAGTACTTGCTTCTCTTGCTGCCCAGAGGGGTTCTAGAGGATTGTGGTGTCCCACTGAACAGCTGTACATGGTCTCCGAAAGCACCATTCCAGCAGTTCCTGAAATGCAGCGCTGCCAGCTCTTGCAAGTTAAATGCAGACCTCGCAACATTTTTTTAAAGCTTCAGTTCCTTGACTCAATGATTAGGTGAAAATCTTAGTTTTCATAAAAAGGTAAGCACCTTATTTTATGAAGATGGATATAGAGAAAAACTTGATTATATCTCCTTTTATAGGATCAGGGAATATCAGGCTCAGAAGAAACTGAAATGTATTATACTTTTAGAATACTCCTGAGCTTTTAGACCTGACCTCGGTGTTTTCAATCCTTGGTTTTGCATACTGAAAGCATAGAAATTTAAAATTATTTCTTTGTACACTGTTTCTTGAGACAGTGCTGTCTGAATCCACTTTGTTAATGTTTAAAGAATTTGGTGGGCTGAAATTCCAAAGACATAAATTGTTGTTTTATTACTTGTTAGATAAATGATGTGATGGGAATATATCGTATTCCTTTTTGATAGTTAATTAAGAAATATCAGAGTGCATGCAATGTAGAAAGTGGGCCTTTCAATTCACTCTTAATGCACATACTTCTTCTTGTCCTAAGATAACTTATCTCCAAAGGAGGAAAGAAAAAAAAGGTGAACTTTCAGTATTTTTCCCACATGTGAGGGAAAAAAAAAGCCCATAATCTGTTGATAATGTAGTAATTGGCCCTAGAAGGGAAAGGAATGACATGGCTAGTTCTGGGAATGCCTTAGAGGAAACCTTCCCATGACAGGCTCTATGACTCCTTAGCAGGTTTCTGTTGCCCTTCCCAGAGGTTTCTTAACAAGACCTCGGGACTGGCTCACACTGGTTTTGGATCCATCTTGGTCTTGGTTCTCAGGCGATATGTTGCTGTCTAGTATTGAGTCTCTCTAGATTTCCCCACCTCCTCAGCTGGCAGTGGAATCAGCACTGATTTTATTATGTGTGCTTTCTCACTTCTATTTATGGCTCAAGATTAAAAGAAAAAGAAAGAAAAAAAAAAAAAAGCTTCTAAAACAACGACTGCCACCTAGTGTTCTATGAAACTCAGAAAATCCCACACAGGCAGCTCAAGCTGGAAAAATCCTCGGCAGTAAATCCCATTTCCATTGATTTCAATTGGCATCGACTTCCTCAGACATTAATGGTACAGCTTGAATAGCAAAACCTATATATTTTCCATCGCTATATCCAGGGAAATAGCTTTACATAGCATACCTGAGCAGCTGTGTGTGCGTGTTGACGTGATGACAGAGACTTTAGTTCCATTTAGTTCCATTCTGCAGCCTGACACTAGTGCAGAGGTGGACGTTACTCGGCAGCCTGTGCCAGTGGTGTTGCAGGTGAAGAGATGTGTCTGCCTCCTCATTTCCCAGTTTTCAGCAACATAAAACCTTTTTAAAGGTATTAAATAGCACTGTTCATTTTAGCATATTTTAAAGCACTGTAATAAGTATTTTATACCTGATTTTCTTGTGGTGGAAAATCTTTAACTGGAGCTTAGTACAAGAAATTTGGGATGCAGCGTTCTCTTCAGAATGAAACAACTCCTAACGATCCTTCGTGTTGAAGAAAAACTCTTACGAGACAAGGCACATCAGAGGATACTAATTACACATCTCGGTGCTGGTGGCAATAGTTCTGATTGAAATGAATTGCATCATTTATTAATGTGAGGCTTGATACACTGCGTGCTGTTAAATATCCTTTCTACAAGACAATAGCTCAGCAGAGCAGTATTATCACCACTCACTCTAATGGCTGGATGCTGAAAGCCAAGTAAGATTATCTCTGTCTGGTCTGAGCTTTTACCAGCAAGGGAATCCACTCAGATCCCTGCAAATACTTTGGGCTCAACTAGTGCCTGTTCTCTGAGCTCCTCAGTGGTCTCAGAAATTAAGTAATCCTCCAGATATTTCTGCATTAACTTGGTGCATATTATTGAACACATTTGGTAGGCTGTTCAAGCGAGGGTGAAAAAACCGACGCTGACAGCACTTACATGGCATGATCATGGGAACAGTGCTTGGAAGTACGCACTATGTTTTAGTCTTAGCTGTAGAGCTGGGCCCAGAGTCCAAAAGTTTTGTCTGTGTTTCCTCCCCTTGGATCAGCACGCTTCTCAGATTACTGCAGCAGGATTGAGAAAATGAAAGGAAATGAGGCACTAGTAGTCAAGACTGGGAAAAGAGTCGGGATTGTCCAGAACCTTGTGTGAACACTGTCTGCTCCTCAGAGGGCTGCCGAGAAACAACCAGCGTGACACAGACACGTTCTAGAGCAGCTTATGACTTCTGCATTTATGAAAAACTAAAGTGACTGAAGTTACGAAGGAATGTTTGAACATCATCTTCCTGCACCTCTTGGTGATCATCATCAGAGCTGGGAAAGTTTAGAATTGCAACCTGAGAATAGTCTATGAGCTGTGAGGCATACAAACTGGCAGAACTCCTGATGCAGGAAAATGCTCTGTAGCTGTTTGATGTTTAGCACGTGAATCTTCCCTGAAGTTTAGCGTGTGGTCAGCCCTTGCTGGACTGGCACATTAGCAGTGAGAGGTTAAAGGACTGTATTCCACAAACCCTTCGTTCCCACTGCTTTGAAAAAGTGAGATACATTTTCTCTTACACAGCATCTTAGCCCACGCTCCGCATAATGTCCTGTTATTTCGGTGGCATTGCTCGCAAGAATGTCACAATCTGGCCCTAGGTGTTAGTCTTCTACAGAGTAATACAGACAGAGCTTTTGCAATTGGAAGGGACAGGTGCAGCTGAGGTTACTGCTGAATTTATTGCCTCATCATCTTTCCAAGCCTGCCAGTAAGGAAAGACATATCTATTCTGGTTTTTCTTAACTAGAAAATAACTCTCAGATTTTAGCCTTTTTTCATCCTGAGGGTAGAGTTTGACATAGACCTGAAACATTTCAGAACATACTGAACAAACATCTTACTCTGCCATGCAAAGCAACCACAAACATCTTAACTCCCTACTGAGTCTTGACATATCTTGGCCTAGTCACATACGGAGACAGGAGGTTTAACAACCAGACCGAAAGCTTGGTTATACCGTTGTTTGAATGTCTATCCTGCCTGTGGTCTGAAATAAAGGACATGAATGTAATTTTTGTTTTGCATCACCCGTTGTGGTGACTGATGGTCCACTGTTGAGGAGCGGCACAGTGGAGCCCTTCGGGTACCTGTTGTGTTTCAGTCTGCTTCCCTGCTTTCAGAGTGCCTTTTTGCTTCAAAATGAGAAGAATTTAAAGTCTCAAAACAGATGAGAGATTTTTTTGAAAGCAGTCCTATATGTCTAACTTCCACCTTGGACAGTAGTGTGTTGAGGGCAGGCCATGCCCTGGTGAACATGTGCTTTGGGAGGAAGAAGGAATCATGGAAGCACTTGGGAGAGCCCTCCTTTGACAAGGTGTGGGGGTAACAATTTCCCATTGTCATTTCTTTACAGTACTCAGTTTTGAATGAAGTCACTGCATCAGCATTAGTGATGGTTTGGACAATTCAGCTCTACACAGCAGCATTCTTCAAAAAATGTCCTATTTTTAGTGCCTATGTCCTCATATGTTGACCTGGCAAAAAGGAAAGGCAAGGTACCCTCAGATTTTTGTCTTAAAGCATACTTGCAATATTCAGCTGCAGTACATCTATTTGGTTAGTAGGAGCAGAAGCCTCAAAGTTCTTACAGCTATGGTGTCATGGGCTCTGGAAAGACTGACAAAAATAAACACTGCCTCCTTGAAAGAACTTTTAAACTATATAAACTAACACAGAGCAGAGGAAGAACATCTTACAAATAACTGGTTTAACCTTTACTTTGTGATTTCAAACATGAGCTTTACGAGATAACTACAGAGAGGTGAGAGCGGAAGTCGTAAACGGTGACATCTTACTCTTCCATGTGATGTGGCAGTGGAGAGAACTAATGCTTCCTGGCTGGGTGGTTCAAATGAGATGCCTCAGAGACACATTTCTCAAAAGGTCTGTGAAAGAGACGTGGATCTCCGTGGCCATGGATTTTTGTATACAAAGGACCTGGGCCCTTCACAGTCCGTGACACCATTTGTAATCTTGAGTTGGACATGTACGCAATTACTGAAACTTGGTAGGGGGTCTTCCGATACGGTCCCTCTCTGAGCGCTTTCCTGAGTTTATTCCGCCTCCCTCATGTCTGCCTTCATGCTGGTTTGTTTTTCAAACCTCTGCCCAACCCTATTCAGCTCTTTTTTTTTTCTTTTTGACTTCTTGTAGCAATCGAATGATAAATTATCACACAAAGGTTGCTTCTCTCATTATTTTTATTGATTTCCATTAACTTATAGTAGAAATAATTCATGACAAAAATATTCTAGATTGATTTATCAGAAAGCTATCAAATACACTCTAATGAAAAAGCTATAGGGAAAGCATGAACATGATCTTTCAGCACTTAAACTTAGATTTAACTTTTAGGCATGAGTCCCATAGGCTATCCACTGGAAGTGGTTGCGTTAGCTGAGATGAAAGTACAGGAGGTTAAAATGCTGTACAATTTAACCAACATATTAAGGACAGAATTAGGGACAGAAGGCTACAGGAGCTTTGTTCCAGAGACGTTCACAATTGTCATACATTTGTTAATTAGCAGAGAACTATTGTGTTCCAAGCATTTTTTAGCCTGAATGAAATGAAGGGACTGGATTCAAACATCCAGAGGGAGAAATCCAGGCCCCATTGAAGTCAATGGGAATTTTGCCATTGATTAAGAGGGCCAAGGTTTCACACATCATGTAAATACAGATGCGTGGAAGAAGATGGGAAGCAGACATGTCAGTAATGACACTGATGATCTCCATAATGTCACCTTCCAGCGAGATGCCTACCAGTGGTAAAACCCTAATGAAAAACGTCTTTCAAAAAGTGCTTTCTGCAACATTTTTTCTGTACTAGTGCACAAGTCAGTATGCTGGTAAGAAAGGAAGGTTATAGAAACGTGCCTTGGTCTTGCTATTGCAGTAATACTGATTTGTGACAATGTAGTGAGAGTTTAAAACCAAAATACTTGAGCTTAGCTGGAGAATACTAGGCTCTGAGGTGGCTCTGGTGCATTTCATAATCGGTGCTGCCAAACTATAGAAAAAGACTTTTTGGCTAAACCATCCTTCATACTAAAACTGTACGCTATGATTAGTTACTTCTACCTTTCTAAATCAGATGAAGTAAGGACATGAGGACTAAAGGGGAGGGGAAAAGGCTTCATATTATCTTGGAAATCTTCTCCAAGTCACACAGATATTTGGGTGAAAATTGCTGTCTCTGAAGGCAGATTTTTCAGAGCTCAAAAGCTGACATGACCTTTCTGTTCATAGATAAACCATGTGAAACACAACAGTCAGAAATATATTTTCTATGATTTTGATATGCACAAGTATCTCCTAATATCTCATAATTGTTCTCAAGAGTTGAGAAGGTGAGGAATAGTGGTACTGAAGAAAATACATGTCTGGTTCTAAAGGATTAACAAAAAAAAAATCTGTTCTTGAAGGTTTTAGATTTTATAAGCTTCTATAGATCTTTCCTCCTCTCAATTAAAAAAAAATCCTTCTTTTTAAATTAAACTATTAATAGATGTTTGGGGCTATTGACTGCTGTTCTAGTGGCTCACCTGGATCTGATCAAATATTTCTTTTACTCAATGAGAGGAGACCTGCAAGCAATTTAATCAGTGGCTCTGTTGATGTGCAGCAGCTGAGGATCTGGCCCCAAAACAGGTCAACATCCTTCTTTTCCTGCTTGCAGTATTTATCCTTGGGAAGGTCTGCTCTTTGGGAAGGCTCTGCTCTAAAGTGGCTTTGTCAGCAAGGGGAATCAGTGCGTGCTCTTTCTAACGTAAAGATTATTTTGGTTTTATGGCACAAAGCATCTTCCCTTGTTGCACCAGCTATGTATGCATTCATTTGGGACCTGAGTAAAGAACAGGTCAATGAGGAAATCGCATTTCAGATCTTCTCTCTTTCTGCTTTTCAAAGATAAAGCTCTTGTATACAGTATCAGCCTTACTCTTCTTCTGTCTTTTTTCAGTACCTTACTAACATATTTTGTTCCTGAACTGCTTTTGCCACGAGGTACCGAGTAATGCTAGCTTTGGGAATTGCCACACACACCTTCTGGTACCCAGCTATGACAATAACGAGGTTTACCAATAACGAGGTTTACCAGGTCAGCACCAGCCTCTCCTGCTGCTGGAAACACAAGTCCTGCTCCTCTGTGGAATGCAGAAGGCTGACTTACACAAGCACATTTTTAAGCCCACAGATCTGAGTGGGTTTGAAATGTGCGCAGCCGAGCTCTCCTGGTCCTAATGAAAACACGCATCTGGCAGCACTGACATTCCCGCTTTAAAATAATCCCACTCTTTGGGGGTTGTTGACTTAATAACGCTGTCGACCCTTTTTCTCTCTCCTAGAGCGCCTGGCTTTTTTCACTTTTGTCACCACAACAACCAGTGACAGATATTGTGCTCCACCTCTGCTTTATTTCTTGCTTGCTTTTTAGACCATTTTGAATGCTTAAGTTCAAGGCATTTCTTAGAGCTCAGCAATCAACCTGATTTTAATGAATCATCTTAGTTCTAGCACCCTCCTCCTTCCTCACAGACAATCCAATCCCTCAGCATTGCCTGTATCATAATCTTTGTGGCTTCTACAGCCACTTATTTAGTGCAAAGTAAATGGAAATTCTTTTTATAAAATTGTATATCAGTGAAGATGTCCTCCTACGACCTAGAAAAATATCCAGCTTCACCTGCAACTTATTAACTTTCTCACTCAGCTGCTGGTGCTTTCATTTTTCATGGTTCAAAGGACCTGTAGTTCCGCCTGCAAGCTTGAAGCATTATCCCATTATCACAAGGGATCAATATGTAATTTTACCTCCAAAACTACTTTTCAAAGGTCTGGTTCTCCCATGGCTACTCCTGTGTATGCTCTTAATTACAGTCATGACTAATTTTAACAAGTTGGACAATATTAATTCCGTGTTGCTATGAAATGTCTTTCCCAGCTGATTTAGAAAATCGGGACATTTTAACTGTAGTTGTTGACATGAATTGTTTAAAGAGCTGGCACGCAGCCGCAGTTGTATGAAATTACAGTCTCGAGTTTAACCTGGTAGCACACGGCGCTGGAGACACCTTGGAATAGCCATGTGAAAACCTGCAGGCTCTCTAATTTATCTTTAAAATATAAAGTCTGTGTGAACTGATTCTTCCTCTAGTTCTTGGCAATTTGTTCTTTACTTAAATTTCTAGCAAAAGTTGAAAAATTCTCTCTTGAATCTGCCAGCTGTTTGGCATGCCTGAAGCTGGAGCTCTGGACTGGGCCAGAAATTTGGATTTTAAAGCTGTAAAAGCTGAGGCTGGATGTAGGTCTTAAATATATCAAAATCTATGCGTTGTTAGATTTGAAAACCTGATTTACCTTCAACTTCTCCTTGGAGTCATGCTTTTAGGTATAAATTGTCCTGTATATAATTGTGTTTCTGGTGATTTTCAGGAAGGAAGCAAACAGTACCTTTTTCAGAAGCTGTGACTGAGAGCCATGAAATGGTCCAGAGACATTGTCCTTCTTGATGAGCTCGTCCTTGTACGAGCATGCAGAGCAGCATGCCTTTGGGTGTCTCTTCTGTGGATCTCCTCACCTCCATAAGCATGAGCCAAGGGATGTCATCTCGCTCATCCTTTCCATCACTGTAAAAAGTAATTATCTCAACCCTACAGCTAGCTTGGGCTGTCTAACGGTCCATCCAGGGGTACTGCAGCCGCAGATCCCACACCAGCACTTGCCTTCCCCTGAAAAAGATGCTTTGACTGAATTTCTAAGTGCCTTGCAAGTCACAGCCATGAGCAGCCCAACTAGCAGGAGCAGGAAAATGTTTTACAATCCTGCAGACTGAATTAATTTTTTTTTTTTTTAAATGTGGTTACTTAGCTTTTTATCTCTGTGTGTATTTGATTTACTCTGTTCATCTTCTGCTTATATTGTATAGTGGCATAACAAAGACAGCTTTTTCTACCTTTAAACCCTTTAGGAACAAAGTATGAAGATACGATTGTTAAAATAGATGTCCTGGGTTTCTTTTTTATGTGTGTGAGGAGAATTCTTCATGATGGCAAATCTAGGGATGCAGAAAGAAGCAGGAAAAGGGATAAGCACTGTAGAGACTGATAACCTAGTTACTGAAAAATAAAAAAACTGGGCTTGGGAATGGGAGAGAGAAGCCATGTTCTGGCCAAACCTCTAGCATTGCTCTGTAAAGCAAAAAACCTAAATTAATCCTGCGTTTGGTTTCAGATTTGTGGCTTATAAAGTCTAAATGCACTATTTAATGTTTTCTCCTTTCCATATATGACAAACTGAAGCTAAAGTATTCCCTCTTGTGCCTTTAAATAATTCAGGGGGAATATTGTAGATGTGCAAATGGTCTCCCCACTTGCCACAGAAATGTTCTCCGGAGCATCTTGAAGTGACATGACCGCACAGGACTCTGCCATCCTGCCAGAAGCACCAGCTGTTTGTCCTCGGCCCATGAGAATTTGAAGTCCCGTCTGCGGTGGCTCGGGCTCTGCTCCAAGGAGACCCCTGCCCTCCCTGGACCGGCCACCAAGCCGGACACACGGGCAGTGAGCTGGGGTGTGGCTGGGATGCTGAATTTAATACCTTTCATCAGTTACATCCATTGCACTCCGAGATTTTTATGACATTTTCATGTCTGCCTTTTCTTCTCTTCTGCCCTCTTTGCTCCATGCCCCATTTTTCATGAGAGTAAATTCCTCCCCTCCCTCTCCTGATCCTTTTTTTTTTTTCCATTTCATTTTTACATCATTTGCTTCTTGTATTTTCTTCGCAGTACCTGCGGCAGCTGCTTTGCAGGTCCCCCGCTGTGCAAATCGCCCTTCACAGAGGAAGATCTTCCTGTCAGTGACTGACAAGAGGTGCCACGAGCAGGCGAGGAGACTTTTAAAACCCGTGAGTTGGCAAATCAGCAGGTACCCGTGCGCAGTTCTGGATACGCCCCTAGCATTAGTTCCTATCTTGTATCAAAGAGGTTTTAGGATGATATGGCCCACAGGCAGAGTTTCGGGTTAAAAGGAACACGCTCACAGTCTTTGGCTGCATCTATCATCTCAATTTTTTTTTGTTTTAAATATAATGACACCAGCAGTTTGTTCTTGGGGAGATTTTTCATTTGTGTTTTGTTCTTGTTTTTTTGTTTGGCTTTTCTGTTGTTTTTCTACAAGGACTGTGTTTACAACAGCCTAAACAAGGAGAAAATGTTCTTAGTGCTAAACAGCTCCTGTTTTTTTTCTCCAAAGAAATAAAGATGCCCTTCATATTTTCCCAGGCTGACAATTTTGAAGAGGCTAAGATACATCAAAAACTGATGGGGAAGAGGGAGGGACCTGCTGTCAGGACCAGTTTCTTTACAGAAAGATGTGGGATTTTAGTGAGACTAGGAATGCCACAGAGAGTCCTCTCTCCTTGATGTGCAGGAGAAGGCAAAGGGTCTGGAGGAGTTTGGAAACTTGCTTTAGTTCCTGAAAGAGGTTTTTAAATCAGTCCTAAGTGAAAGCACTCTGCACAAGAAGGTGCACCTTTCGGGCAAAACAATGCTTGAATCAAATACAGAAGAAATAGCCTGAATAAAGGGGACAGACTCTGCTCCGCTGTGATCATTCGCTCGGAGTGGCTTAAGGCTTTGCACACTTCATACTTGCAAACCAGCTGTAAAATTCAGGAAATACAAGTAGCAATGGTCTGATGTTCCTCATCTGTTCCCAATAGTTAATAATTTGCTCTTTTCTCTGAGCATATTAAGTTTATTTATACATTTTAAAAATATGTTTTATTTTATATAATGCCCTTAAAGCTGTAATGGCCTTTTTGCTTCAAAGTGCTCAAAGCACCCTCCTTTGCCAGATGGAGGGTGTTTTTCTGGAGGAATTGGTGTATAATATACAGATGGACAAGACATACTTTTTAGCACTCCAGGCTTCTGCCTTACTGCTCCGCGTGTGTTCCTATTCTCTAGAGCTCCTGTGCAGCGAGTGTTTTGAAAGGCCTCAATTCTTTTTTGCCTTGCTCTAGGGATGATGGAGAGTGAGAGGAAACCCTGGTTCTCACAGCGGAGGCTGGTGTTTTACTGACTGGAAAGAACCCTTCCCTTTGAAAAGCTTGCTAAGAATCATCCTCAGCATGTTGGAATCAGTAAGGATCTTGCTGTTGAGCACTGAACACCACTAATGGTACTTCAGTTAAGAACAGCTTTTCAAGCATTTTAGGGAAGGCTTGTTTTCATATATGAGATTATGAATGCTATAGATAGGAAGAACATACTGAATCTAAACATCCCTGTACCCAAAAGGGAGCAGAGTACAATCTCCCAGATTTATGCTGCTAGTACCCCATTTTAGCTCATGCTGTGACTGGGAGGTGCTTGTAGCTTCAGACTGCATCGATTTATTCTGTAGTGATTATCATTTTGAGGATGTTTCAAGCTGAAATTTAAATACCTGAAGCAAAAATATACTGCAGGCTGCCTTCTGCACCTGCCTATATTTATGTAGCAGTCCAGTGAAGTGAGTGAAAATACACCTGTTTATGTCAAGATTGAATCTGCTCCAAAAGGGGTTGTTTTGCACAGAAAGATAAATTCAGTTAAGGCAAGTGGGTTTTCAATTTAATAATACTTTGTGCAGTTACTTCATTATAATGCATGGATTGATTCACTTTTGTCTCTCAGCAAACTGAAGACAGAAATGGGAGCTGGTTAGACTGTGCAAGTAAAAGAGTCCCTGCTGGGTTTTATTTCAGATTCATCTGCCCTCTATCAGGACATTTTTTTTTAATAAATTGGTGAGAATGTCTGGTGATTATAGATTAACCTCACTTCTCATCTCACCAAGATTCTTAACTTCTCTAAAAAAGTGACAAAGTTCCCACCTGAGCAGAAAATTAGTAATTCAAGTAATTCTAATGTTCTGGGTGATTGTGGTAAGCTGCTAAAATTGATATTGTGGTATTTCTTTAACAAATTATTTCCAATGGTGAGAATAAAATCAATCACAATCAAGATGAAAACTAGGTCTTGTCAAACAAGCCTAACTTCATTGTCTGAGAAAATTTAAAGTTTGGTTAAGGAACGTAACTAGAAAAGGAATATATTTAGGCTTCTGTAATTCTTATGCACATTATAGTTTGCTGTATGGAAAACATTAAATAATTAGGAACTGGATGACGGACTTGTCTTGCAATAGCTGCCAAAAGAAATTTTCATCAGATAGCAACGTTTCCAGGAATGGTATATGTCAATGTGAAGCCTGGCATTAATCAGTATTTTTCGCTGTAACGTCACTGCTGTGACACTGTTTATGGCAGAATCCAACCAAGGGCAAACCTGTCCATCCAGGTGACTTGGACTGCAAAGTAGGATTGGAGCCAGAAGAATAAAATCTTTTGTTATATACCCAGAAGCAAAGTAATAAATAAAGTAACAGGGACTATGAGCTGTGCCTGGTGAGTGGTATTGTGAAAGCAGATACTGCGAAATGCGTTTGGGTGCCATAGTGGGAAGCAACCATATGACATAAGTGGTGCAGTGGGAAACGGTGTAAGAGAAGGGCGTTCACCTCTGCACGCAGCACTTCTGAGGTGGTACAGGACTCCAGCATGCAGATCTAGCAGTAGATTCCTAAAATGATACTAAAAATTGGCAAGATATAGAGACTGAACAGCACGGGAGATGATCTATAGGTTCAATGGACCCACAACCACAGGATCTATAAGCAGTACAGTCGTTACAGATCCTGTGTCCATGGTGGTGTATGTGTCCATGTGTCCATCCGTGCAGCTATAAACCAGATGAGATTTTCTCTGGTCTTCATCGTGGGGAGAGCCTTAAGGGACAAGGATTCCATCTTCCAGGTTTTGCACTGTTGATTATTACAGTAATTGAGTCGTATTCCTCGTTTCCATGCAGCACTAAGCAAAGCTATTGCTCCACTTCATTACTTTGGGTCTCTCAAGGATAAAAACGAGCACAGCTTAAGTGAAACTGAAGAGTTGAAGATACTAAAAGCAGTATGAGTCTTCCCATTTGACCTCTGTTGTTAAAAGGTAATTACTGCAGAAGCTGTGCTGGCTCCCAACTATACCCTGAACATCCCCTAACTCCACTCAGCCTGTTAAACCCTGAAGTGCCTGTCTCTGTAAAGGCACTTGGGAACGTTAATTCACAGCTACAGTTCATTCAAATGAATTTTCCTGAGGTTTCCTGTTTAGGAAAGCCAAAATTTATTACAAGAGGTCTGGCTAACAGCCCTGAAATGGAACTTATCACAAGAATAAGCATTTCCACAACATTCCTGTTACAAGCCCTCACCACTAATATTTTTCCCTGAACTCCCTACCTCTATATCCTGAAAATAACACAGGTAAATCCCTACTCTTTTACACATGTTGAGAAGCCTACTAAGTGAAAGAAATACCATAATAAATAATCAAGTATTCAAAGGTGCTTTGGCCTAGATGTTTCCCAGAAGTCATACAAAAAATGAAAATCAACTGATTCCCCTGGAAAAACACTAATCCGTGTCAATGCATAGTTCCTCAACATGTTTCTCTAAGTTTAATTTAGTTTCTGGAATAGCTTTTTAGAATGGTTTTCACAGAAATTACTGGAGGAAGGAGACGTTACCTGAATGAATAATAACAAAAATGCGCTAGGCAGATGGTACAGAGATCTAGGATCTAATTTCTGCCAGACTTCAAACGTGGCCGTTCAGCTGCCTTTATGTTTTCTACATGGGGATAACAAAACCAGCTCTGGAAAACTCCCAGCTCTCCCTAGAAGCTTGAAGCAATTCTTAAGCAAACCTCTTGAGATTTTTTGTTTTCTTTTGACAAAGGAAAGTTGGTGGTGTCCTTACAGCTGTCTAAAATATTTTGACATGGAGGTGCAGGACAATTTTCACTTGAAAAAAAAAAAAGTCAATCTTTGCAGTTTGTGGGGGATTGGGAAGTTTCCAGTCAGAATTTTTTTTTTTTTAAGAAAAGTAACATGAAAAGAGTAATTATTTTCTTGCTGAAAATGAGTAAATACTGACATTTAAATTTTGATTTACAGTGCAACTTTGAGAAAGCTGTTCGGATTTCTGTCTAGCATAGTACAATAACTGAGACACATGCATCTTACGTTAGTCTTCTCCTTTCTTTTCTTTTTTTTTCACTTGCTTTTTTTTTTGTTATGTCTGTAACTGCTCTTTTTTCTTTCCACCCCCTCGTGCACTTTATTTGTTAAATTTTAATTCTGTGTCAGCATTTCATTATTCTTTTAAATCCCTCCCTTCCTCCCTTGTAATTTTAAACCTCTCTAGATTTGACTACTTTCCTTTCTTTTTTTTCTTGTCTTTATCCTCTTTCTTTCATCTATTTTTTGCATAAGCTCCCTTTTAAAAAATTGTGCAGTTTCTCATATGCTTTTCTATCCCAGTGGAAGAAAGCACTTGGAGAGTGGAAGAGAGCAAGGTTGCTCTCGTGGTGGCTGCACAGGGAACCGGCTCACTTGGGAAAGAGGGTGCTGATGGATGGGAACTGGAGTACCAAAACGCAGGCTGCAGTTCAGCCTGTGCGGAGCAAAGCCGTTATTGTAGCTAACAGATATTGAAGGTTTGGGTCTTTCTTTTTGCAGAAAGGAATTTTTTCAGTTTCAGCCTTTTGAGGCTACAAACCTGTGGCCTCTGCTATATGACTGTAGCCAAACCCGTAGTCATCACTAACGCCTGTACAGGCAGACACCTGCTATTCTGGAGACCATCCCATTTCTTTAGTAAAAAGCATGAAATGGACAGTTCACATGAAAAAAAAACCATGCAGATCTATTCTTTTGAATACAAGAGGCACTGCTTCTCTGCAGGTGTTTTGCAAGAGGGAAAGCTGCAAGGATGGCACTTGTGAGCTTTAAATAATGAGCGCAGAGCTGTGTATCTTCCCCAGCCAATGATTCTTCCACTGAATATGATCAGAAAGGAAATTGGATTCAAACGTCAGCTTATTCCCATGCCAATTAGTGCACTCTCTGACTCTCTCACAAGATAACAGTAATCCAGACAGAATCAAAATCAAAAGCAACTTCTGTTGTTTTTCGGTGGTTGATGTTCTCATTCTACTTTGGTTATTACAAACAGTGCTGTGCTAGAAGAGCACCGCTCTACGAGTATGTGGGATTGTGACTTTGGAGGCACAGAGCAGATTCGGGGCTGGCGTTAATTGGTGGCTCAGCCCAGTGAAGCTAATGGCGATAGAAGCTGCCTCAGGGTGTCTGTCTGCTTGTGGAGCTCCGTTCTCCCCTAGGCTCCTTCCCTGGCTTCATCTCTCCCCTAACCAGCCTCGAAACACACTTCTTTTTCTTATTTAAGATTCCATAGGCCCTTCATATTTAATATTAGTATAAAGGGAAAACAGAGCCCCAGGAGAAAGATCAGAGCTTCTGTTCTGTTGAGGCATCAGAGTCATTCTTCCCTTGATGAAGAGGAACAGCAGGATGGATGACTTAAAAAATAAATTGGATTTTTAATTTAAGTTTTAAAAAAATCTTTCTTGAGTAAAACTATTTAAAATTAAGTTTCAAACCTACATTAAGTCCAATTTATTCTCATGTATTAAATCATTCAAAGTTTAAAGGAAAAAATCCCCAAATGTGTTGCTGGCAAGATCTTAACATCGGGCCAGTGAGTCGTTAGCAGTGAAGAGAAAGTAGTTTTTGTAGGTTCCATTTACTCACTTAATTTCATTCAGTCACTAAAGTCAACACAAAGAAAATGGAGATATTTGTTTTCACTGTGTACTCTTCAGTTATTTTCTAAAGAGACAGCAATATTAATTTTTTTTCCTTGGAATTCAATGTATCTTTTTTTGCCATATCTGGCACTCAGCACTGAGTCTCTGAAAAAGCAGGATGCCTAGTTTCCTCCACAATCTATGGTTAAAAATGAAGTATAAGATAAGTCCTACTAGTTTTAAAATCTTGAATGACTTGATAGTCAGAAAAAAAAACAACCATTGCAAGTCACTTCAGTAAGCCTTCCTTTGTTGATTAAAATAATTCATTTGAAAAGCAAAATATATTTTGATAACTTTATATTTTCCCCTTGAGAACACTGGCATTAATTTGTATTGATTTATAATCTACATTTTTGTAGATTATTACCTTCTATAGTTGCTTGAATAAATGTGTATATTCAGAAAGCTATGCATGCAGACATAATAATGGCTATACTTAGTCATAAATCAACATGTTTTAAAAGTTACTAGCCTGAGATAATCAGTTTCTCTTTAGGAAAATAATCAAGAAGTTTCAATGCAGAACAAGACAAAAATAAATCAAAGTTTTCTGCTTGCTGACTCAAAGTTCATGATTCTCTGTCAGGCTGTTCTAAGCCTTCTCAGAACGTGCGGCAAAGCCCGCAGGCCTAGCTCATCGGGGTTTAACACACAATCGACACGCACATGTGATAGCACAGGTTGTTCACATGAAAAAAAAGCCACATTTCTACCGCCTTTTGGCATGTCTGTGAGAGTCTTGAAAAGGAAGAGTGCGTTCCCTGGATATCTTCCACGAAAGCATTTATTCCGGTTGTTTTCAGTGTGAGTAAATAGAAATACAGCCATGATTTTTGGGCCTGAGAGTGTGCTAACGGCCTTCAGGCCTCTCTGGGACAAGGGCCTTTGCACTCGTGGGCAAAGTGACTGAAAAGAGTTTTGTTCTGGCAGATCCAGAAAAACGTAGTGTAAACTGTCATTCAGCATGGAAGGGTAAAAGCCTGATCTGGATTTGGATTCTCATTTTTGACACTGCTGTATCGTGGGGTGAGGGGAAGCTGTATGTTAACCTTCTCAGATTATTGGTGGGAGTAATGTTTCTACTTATTCATCAATATCCCATTTTGTTTCTTTTGTAAAAGCTTCTTTCCCCCCTCGTGCCCCACTCCCATCCCCCCGTTGTCTTTGTGCCTAGTATTTTTCCACACTTTATTTCCTAAAAGACTAGCAGGTTTGACGACGCATTGTGATTTCTTTTCTACAGGGCTTTATGAAGGAAGCTGGAGGCAGTTCTCATTAGTCTCACTGACATCTTTTATCACTTATCAGAGGAACAAGCAAACGGAGAGCAATTCCTTTGATCATGGCAAAAGTAGAAAGAGTATTAAAAACCCTATGAAGATTCACTAAGTAGAAAGTGGAAAAGACAGTCTGTGGCATGTTTCAAAGAAGTAACATGATTTAAAGTTGCCAGATTTGCTTGTATATATTAAAGAATTGTTAATGATGCTACATTTTACATGCATCCTTAGGTTTTTGTTTTTTCAAAAAGAAAAAAAAACAGGCAAAGCAGTTCTTAGGTGGAATGGATGGCTTAGATCAATTGGAAAGTATCTCTAAAAGGTGAGCTGTGCCAGAAAGGGGAAATTCTGTGATTCAGTGAAAATTCTTGAAAATAAAAATAAGGTTGTAAGGTTGGCACAATGGATTGAAAAAGAAACCTGCTCTCGTGGGAGAATGTTAAGAAATCTTAAGAATTCCTTTTCTTTTGGAGGCATTCTGTGGTGAATCAATGTGTGTTTGTGAAGACTGCACACAGGAACTGCAATGCTCGCAATTATCCAGGTATACCTGACTGCCTAACTCTGACCTCAGAGTGCCACTGCTTCTTCATTCTATGGAAAAAATAAGATTTTTCTCAGTGGTTCTGAGTATTGGTTCACCTGGCACGATGCCCTGGTCATGTGCCTTGCAGTATAACCAACAGGGCAGGGAGAAAAGAGACGTGAATGTTCCCTCCTGCTCATAAATCCCTTCTCGATTCCTGCATGTGATCGGCTAATATCTCAAAGCATCACATTCAAGTTGCCCTTGAAGGCCCTTGTCTTAACCTGTGAAAATACAGAGACCACAATTATTTAGGCATTTTCTCCCACCACGGACTCTGTGCCAGCCTTGTCCCCGCAGCATTTTTTACTACCATAGCTAATTTTTAACTGTGTTGAATTTGAGTTGGATATGATGCAACGTAGTGCATTTCTTCTATAGCACCTTTTATGCAAGCATCCGCAGAGCACTTTCTGATCAAGCTAAAATTAGCTCTGAACTACATACAAATTCCTAAAAGATTCATTTTTTAATAAAAAACTGGTAAAGAGACTCAGTTCAAAGGTAAAACAGGCAGAGGGGCAAGTTCGTCTCTGTTACACCAGTGTAAGAGAGGAGGAACTAAATCAGTGTCTTGCTTTATAATAGGCTCGGAGTGTGATTCTCCACGTTTGTGCAACGCACAGCTCCAACAATCCTGGCCAGAATGAATTGCGTGAGTGCTGTAAATGACCTGGAGGTGGCAGGTGAAGCAATACATAGGTGGGTTATCAGATCTCCCTTTATGTACATATTGTTCTAACACTTGCTGCTTCTGATAAGAAAAGGAAAGCCACACAATTCTTTGTGATACATGGCCTCCGTCATCCAAGAGGAAGGCAGGGGGAAGAATAAACAAATAGCTTTGAGGGATGTGAATCATGGATCTAGAATGATACAAATCTTTTTGCCAGAGCAAGGAGCTTGAAGATAAAGTTGGTTTCTCAGGATTAAAAAAAGAAGATTGTTGCTAGAAGTTGTCAGGAGGGACAGGCTGACACAGGGTGACATGCTGAGGAAGGCGGCTAACAGATCTTTTCCTAGACCTAGAGATCTTAATGAAAATGAGATCTTAATGAAAATAAAATGATCTCTTTCATTGTTGTAAGATTTTCTTTTGATCCTTTTCTTTTAAATAAATAAAATGTTCCATTAAGGCAGTGGTTTGATCATCACCATTGCTCCTTCATGGAAGAGAACTGTAGAGTCTGAAGATGCATCAAACCTGCTGAGGAAATTAGGAGATTGCTGCCTGTGACAAGTGATGACGGTCTGAACTAGCAAGAAGAGAGCTGAACATAGTTCAGTGCTCTTAACAAACACACATGACCATTAATAAGAGCTCTGCCTGTACCACAGGTGGTAGCCAGGCTGGTGGAAGTCTACCTCCGTGGCTTGTCCCTGCTGTTTCCAGAGCAGCATTACGGGCATCATTACACTATGATGTGGCAACCTCAAATCATAGCAACTGGGTGACCGGTGCGGATGCTTGAGGGTCATCCACAAGGAAAGCCTTGAATGGCAGTTTAGAAAAGGAAGAGAAATTTTATAGCCATGGTTAGGAAAGACAGTATTTGACAATGAAAAATATCTTTAGAGAAAAGTCAGATTTGTAAATATAACTGTACAAGGAGACCTGAGGTCTTGTAACCGTACCTAATAGATGAAGCCAGCAAGTTGCAGTTTCTGTGGAGATGTGCCCTCTACACTTTGTAACCCCAGACTCTCGCTGAAAACCTACTACAAGGTGCAGCTGAGCTCTACTGCAGGATGGCAGGGAGGACAGGAAGCGTGCACGTCTGAAAACTTCGTCTTGGGCTGAGCTTTTTAGATCTCTACAGCTGTATGTGCTTTTGTGAAGTTACAAGCTTTACCACAAGAGGAAGACAAAGTGTGGGGAGCAGAGAGAAGGGCACAAAGTAGCACCTATAAAGACATCCAGGGGAAAGACTGAACTTCTAGGCATGCACACAAATGCTCTGCCCAGCTCTAGCATGTGCTCCCTCTGACTGGGACCGGCTGCATGATGGTTCTTCGTCTCAGCATTCCACTTGTTGTTTGTTTATTGTGTTTACTGCTCCCTCATCCTCTCTATCATGAGCATCAGTGGCACGCTACCGCGTGACAGAAATAGCTAAAGCATACTGAGATCAGACAAAGTGTCTCCTTCACACTGCCTTCATCCTCTGCCTCTTAACTTCGGAATTCAGGGGTTTTTGGGTGGCAGCAGCAGACAAAGGCTGTCCCAGAGTGCTCTGCCTTCCCGAAGGGAAATTAATCCCTCTCCTATCCCAGAGATTTATATGGCAAATTAGGTCAGTTATCATTAAGCTACTGCACAGCAGGACAAAGCATAATTTTAAATACATTTAAAATGTGAGTACATTTAAAATACATTCTGATGCAGTAGAAAGCAAGCCTCTTACAGCTGCTATGCAGGCCAGTTAGCTGAACACGGAGCGTAATAATCAAAGAACAAGGTAGTTGGGTTTACGGCTGCTTGTGGAGACTATGTGATTTATACCACTGTTTATGTTTGCTTACAACCAAGTATCCTCACTGCTGTCTCCTCAGGTTAAGAAAAATATAAGTGCATAAACAAAACTCAGTTCTTCTTGTCAGTCTCTCTAGGTTACTGTTTTTACCTTAAAAATCAGCCTGACTTTGTTCTCCAGAGGAGATGAAAGGAATGGAAACTTATGCCCTTCCTTTCCCAAAAGTTTCCCAACATCAGTCCTTAAAAAACGCAGCCATCTGTTACGCAACAGACCAGCCACTTGTTTGTGTCTTCCTAGACTTCTTTTCTCTCTTCATGACTCCCAAACAACAAACTTTTCTTCCTGGCTGTGCCTCTGTTGAGTCTCCTTTCTTGATCGTCACAATTTAGCTTCACGGCAGACTTCATAATCTCACGGGCACCAGAGCCTTCTGCCAAGGTTTATGCAGATTTAAAGCCTGGATTAATCTGGCCTGGTATTTATGAAATGTTCTGAGCGTGTGGAGCCCTGTAAAAGCACTGTCTGTTATTACTGAGCCCGTGGAAGCCCCCCTGCTAACTCAGCACACGTTTAAGCTGCTGTTCTAGAGGTCTCATCTTCTGAGATTGTATCTCTCTCTCTTTTCTTTTTCTTCCTGTCTCTTTTTTTCCCTTTTCCCCCCAGGATTTCTGGAAGAAACTGAATAGGAAGGAGGGAGACCCCCTCAAAGGTTTCACTTCCTGAGAGCATTCTTTCAAAGGCTTTGGCATCGCCTCCCTGCGTTCTGCTGCTGCCGGCCTGCCCGGTGCCCTCGTGCTGTTTCCTAAGCACTTTTAAAAGCTGGCAGCCTCCATAGAAACCTTTTGGAAAAAAAAAAAATCTTGATGTAGGGGGAGGCTGCTTTCAAACTCTGCTCTGCAGCTGGCACTCAGGGGAGGGAGGAGTGAGTCTCCAAATCCAAGCCATCCCAGCAACTCCATAAAAATCACTAGTGCGACGCAGGGGGCTGTAGGCCTATGCCAGCCAAATCTGCTGTGGTTTTCAGAGTTTTTTGCTTCCAAAAATATTTCTGTGTTCTGTTACTTAAAGCACAGATGACAGGCAACTACAGTCCTGGTTTGGTCATCGTGTCTTCCCCCTTCTGTGGTATCAACAAGGGGAGAAAGCTGAAAATTAGACGTGTTTGAGGTATATTTATGCCTTCATACAATTCAATTAATGAAGCTTTAAACTATTTTATAATATATATAGTCAAAACAGGATCAGCTCTCGTTTTCACACTTGGGAGCGGGGCTATCTAAAATGGAGTCAATAAGCTTTCCCTGACACTGTTCAGAAGGCATTATGGGGCCCATTTATTTTTCCTTCCCTCCCCCCATTATTTGGTAGTTCTTTTAAGAGTTGTGAGTTTTACTTGGTTCCTTTTGATCAGAAAGAAAAGGTACTGCAGGAATTGAGACGCTGCGGTGACTCCAGCTTTGAACTCACCAGGTCTAAAAGCCTGCAAGAACATTTTCTCTTTCAGCTTTCCAGGCGGCTCAGAGAGCTGGCTGATAAAGGGGTACGTGAAATTGTCCTGAAGGACAGCTGGAAAGCGGGGCGCTACTGGCTGAACTCGCAATGGAATATATTTTATATATACATATATTTAGTTTAATCATATTAAAATTTAAAGGCTAGACATTAGAGCAGATTTTTTAAAAATCAAGTCATTAAATCCTTTTTGTAAAAAAAAAGTTTATTTTCCCTCGCCTTCAGCTTGAGGGGGTGCTGAGCTCCTGCAAAAGCCGCAGCTCCATCTAGTGGGACTGCAGCCTTTGGCAGGGGAGGCACAGCTTTTAGAAACCCTGAGGAAAAAAAAAAAAGTTACAATTTAAATTCTGTATTTTCAGTAAAATTAGTTAAGATTTCCTTCCATTCATCACAGTTAGAGTCTATTCCAGCGCTGTCTGGAATGAAACAATAAATTAAATGACACTAGTTTAGAGAGAATAGTGAAGTCCATCCGGTGCATTTCTCTTCAGGATTTCTCTTGCCTGAATAGCCAGACTTGGAGATGTGTCCCTATTTCTAATAAAAGAAGCTCGTACGTTTTAACCTGTGTATGTGTATATGACCATGTGGTACTTGTAAAAGTAGCTTTGGTCTGTATTTCTTAAAACACTCGGCAAGCATTTATTAAGCACCAAAACATTCAAATTTGTTTGCTCTACCCACTGATCAGCCCATTTGTCCATCCACCCATCCATCGTGTACAGCGACTGTGCACATGTTTATATGGACAGCAGACCTTATTCTGCTCTCAATTACATTAGAACTGAATTTATTTCAATGTAGTTACTCTCAGCTCTCACCGGTCTGACATGAAAATTAGCACCTTGCCTATCTGTATATGGAGCAAATACATACCCACAAAGTGTGAGGAACATATGTTGTAACGCGATCTTAATGTAAACAGGTCAGTTCTTTGGGGTTCTCACCTCATCCAGATGGGAACTGACATTCCGTGTTTTACACCATTACAACCGTGTTTGGCTTTTCAACCCATCTTGCTCCTGCCTTTGATCTAATCGGAAAATAAACATTCTTGATTTGATTTGCTCAGCTGCTGTCTGAGCCGCAAAACCTAAATTTCATCTCGTGTCCTGAACCCGACTCCCATGCTGCTTGTACCAATCTGTTGAATTCAATAAATGTATTTAGCCTCATTAAGATTCAGGAAAGCAAATATTATCCTCCAGTGATGCGGCAGATAACAGGAGTTAATAACAAGTGTGTGATAAAGATCACAGGATTCCCTGTAAACAAGATGCTGCATTGCACAGAGAGCATCTTGTCTGCATATGTTTCCTAAGTAACGAGGCGTCCTCATGGGCTTCTTTAGTTATTTGAGAAAGTTGTGTAAACAGTATTATCTGCTTAATGCCCCAAATGATATAATAATTGATATGGAAATGGGGCAAAGCTCAATAGATCGTAATGCAACTCTCCACGGACTCTTGGAGATGAACTGCCCAGATTTTATTTAAATTTTCTTCTAGCTTGTATGTATGCAGCCTGTGGTTTGTCAGACATGCTAGGCAGACGTTGGTTGGACAATATTTTCTTTTTTTGACCTTCTTTTTTCTGGAAAAAAAATTGAATGTGAATTTATACTTGGATTGTTATCTGTTGTAGGTATACTTCAGAGGTGTGAATGACAATGTGAGCAGTAGGATCATGCTGACAAGCTTTGATGCGTTGTGTGCTGTTGTAGAGAAAAGTGGATAATAACAGATTGCCAGCAGTGAGTGTGCGATTCTTCTTGCCGAGACTACAAGAGCAGTGGAAAGAAATACTGCAGTTCTAAGAAATGCTTAAAACTGGAAAAATGGATTTGAAAATATTTTTTCTGTTCCTTCTTGTGGAAAATGATATCGAAGCCTGGAGATTTTTGTATATATTCTAAAAATCTCTTATGCAAGACTTCCTGCTTTGTTATTTTTATGAAGTAGTACTTAAAATATATTCCCTATTCAACCACTTATTAGTTCTTCAAATACATTGATTAGTCAGACTTACTCAACTGTTTTCGATAGCCATCACATGTCTCAGGTGTATGATATCAGGGAAAAATTAAGCTGTGTTGCGGTTGTCCAAGCAAGATGAACTTAAGAACATGCAACCGTGACTTGTCTCTGTTTTGCAAAGCTGTGAAGTTAGCTGTGCCTATTTCTCTAGACATTTAGTGTGGTCTTCAGACCACTGTGTTAGACTTTGGAAAAAAAAAAAAAATCACTTATTTGTATCACAATTTCTCCAGCTGTAAAATGGGGAAAATGATACATTGGAACGTACTGATAAAATGTAAGTAAAACATAGCTGTCTGGAAGAGGGCAAAGCAATATTGATATTCAAAAGAAATCTGAGATTTGATTAGACTTGGTCAAGGTCACTCGGTGGGCTTGTGACGTTGCCAAGAGGAGAGCTTGGGTCTCCAGACATTCTGTCTGTTGACTCCAGATGCCTTCCAGGTATGGAGAATAGCTGATGAGTGTTCATAGCGCAAACAAGACAAATGCCAGCAAGTGCTCATTTCCATCTATTTTATTAAAATGAAGAAAATTTTTGTAAAAAGCATACATTGTTTTGGGAGACAGGAGATGGATGGAATGGATTTATTTGTAGAACAGGCTTTTGTCACTCAAATATTGTACAGCAACGAAGAGTCGAAGTAAAACGGCTCTTTGGGACCACGTGCCTGCTTAATTTATGTTCTGTGCTTGCATACGAGGTAGTGCCAGAGTTCTGTTCTTCCAAAATAGCTTCACTGCTGCAGCCCTATTCACTTTTGCTGGCCTGGCACCTGGAGAGGTGGGATGTGTACTCTGGGGACAGCATGCAAACCCCACGGAGAGTGCGCAAGGGCTGTAGTCGTTTCTCCAATGGCTTCTTAAAAGCCATCGGAATATGTAGAAGTTGACTTTTGAAATGTGAGTAAAGGAAAGCAGAATTGTTTTGGCAGGTCCAACCAGTCTCTGAGAGTACACAGCTAAGAGATCAGGACTGGCTGGTTGCCCGTGGAGCTGGTGAGCCAGCGTGGTCTCACTGCAGTCCAGTGCAATAGAGAATTTAGTAACTTCTCTAGTGTGTAAGGAAAGTAACGCCTGAGTCTAAAGTCAGGCTGCATTAGTAAGAATGCAGTCAACAATAAGCACACAGGTTTGGCAACTTACTGCCTCTGAGATCTCTTCCATTTCAAGATATCTTCAAGAAATGAAATGCCAATGCACGTCTCTAAGTTAAATGTTGGAGTTAACTTGGTCTAGTTTCACAGCTTTTCTGTTCGCTGAGTACTGAGAACCTGAATGAGGAACCTTTACTGGGGAAGTACTGGGTGAGGAAATAGGGGCACGGATGTGAAGTTACTTGTGCAAAGACCAAGTCTGTGGCAGAGCTCTAGGTGAAATCCGCACCCCGTGGGTCCCCACTCATTGCCATCACCATACTAGCTTTCTCTTTACGAGGATTTTCAATGTCATTTCTGAAGATGTTAATAAATCCAAAGGTCACAGGGTGTGTATTTGTAGAAAGGGAATTGATACGTGATTTCCTTGGGGGAAATTTTGTTGTATTCTAACAGTAACAAAATCACAAACCAATTTTATGAATGCTACACTTGCCCCTTTGATGACACATGCTGTAGGCTCTGCGGGTTCATACATGAAGAGACTTCCTTGTCTGGAAGTCTCAAGGCAGCAGAAATTGAAATCAGTCCTTAGAGCGAAGCAGATGAAATGTTCTTTCTGGGCAGCTCTGACAATGTTGTGGCTGACTGGTGGCCACAGATGTCCCAAGAAAGGCTCTCCATTAAAGAAGTTCAGTGCGGGGGAGTTCTCCAACAGACACGTTCTCTTTCTTCATACCATTTCTGCATTTATTTAGTTCATTTCCCCCATAACACAAGCAGACCAACCTCTGCCTTCTGGTGGAGCGGGACAAAGTGACCATTTTGCTGACAAAACTCTGCTAGTACACTGTATGGAAAAGCATTCTCAGAAGAAATTTATAGAATCATAGAATGGTTAGAGTTGGAAGGGACCTTCAAAGCTCATGTAGTCCAACCCCCCTGCAAGAAGCAGGGACATCTCCAACCAGATCAGGTTGCTCAGAGCCTCATCCAGCCTGGCCTTGAACGTTTCCAGGGATGGGGCATCCACCACCTCTCTGGGCAACCTGCTCCAGTGCTCTACAACTCTCATTGTAAAAAAATTTTTCTAATATCTAATTTAAACCTCCCTCCTTCTAATTTAAACCCATTACCCCTTGTCCTATCACAACAGGCCCTACTGAACAGCCTCTCCCCATCTTTCCTTGAGGTATTGGAAGACCGCTATCAGGTCTCCCCGGAGCCTCCTCTTCTCCAGGCTGAACAGCCCCAACTCTCTCAGCCTGTCCTCATAGGAGAGGTGCTCCAGCCCTCTGATCATCTTCGTGGCCCTCCTCTGGACCCTCTGTGTTCCCTCTCTTCCAGTCATCAGGGACCTCACCAGACCGCCACGATTTCTCAAATACGATGGCCAGTGGCTTGGCAACTTCATCCGCCAGTTTCCTCAGGACGCGCGGATGCATCTCGTCAGGCCCCATGGACTTGTGCACCTTCAAGTTCCTCAGATGATCCCGTACCTGCTCTTCGAGCACCGTGGGCGGTTCTTCATCCTCACAGTCCCTGCCTGTGCCTTCCACAGCTTGGGTGGCACGACAAGAGCCCTTATCCGTGAAGACTGAGGCAAAAAAGTCATTGGGTACCTCAGCCTTCTCCACATCCCGGGTAACCACGACACCCGTTACCTTCTGGAGGGGGCCTACATTCTCCTTGGATTTTCTTTTGTCCCCTACATACCTGTAAAAGCTTTTCTTGTTACTTTTTATATCCCTGGCCAGATTCAATTCTGTCAGGGCTTTAGCCTCCCTCACCCGATCCCTGGCCGCTCGCACAGCCACTCGGTAGTCCTCCCAGGCTACCTGTCCCCGCTTCCACCATCTATAGGCTTCCTTCTTCACTTTCAGTTGGTCCAGGAGCTCCTTGCTCATCCACGCTGGCCTCCTGGCCTTTTTGCCCAATTTCTTCTTCATTGGGATGCACCTCTGCTGAGCTTGGAGGAGGTGCTCCTTAAATTTGGCTTATACCAGGAAAATAGTGGAAGGTTTTGGCACTGTTTATTTTAATGCCTGTCCTGGTTCTGGCTGGGATAGAGTTAATATTCACCTGAGCTGGGCAGAGAACTGGAGCTGGTAGCCCCTATGGCCTGGCACCCAGCTGGGATAGTTAACTAATGAGCTAACAGCTGGGGTTAATTTACCCAAATTAGCCCAAGGGCTGCTCCATCCCACCTGACATGGTGCTCAGTGTGTCAGTGAGGAGGGGGCTGAGGGGAGCCTCCTGCTACTTGGAAGAAACTGGGTGTGGGGATTTGTTGTAATCCATTCTACTGTATTTGTATTCCATCACTGTTTTGTTTTCTTCTGTTATTGCTGTTAAATTTACTTTTTGTTCAATCTCAACCCATGTGTTTTTGCTGTTTTTTTTTTCTGTTTGTTTGTTTACCAGTTCTCCCTTCTGTCCCACTGGAGGGTGGGGGGAGGGAGAGACTGCCTAGTCTGGTCCGGATTGGGGCTGAACTACAACAATGCCTTTTGAATTATGTAAATTTTTCTTTTGGCCAAATACCACATCCTCATATTCCTAGTGTGCACTGTCACGCCAAGAAAAAAATTGGTTAGCTCTGGATCAGTTCATCCTTCAGAGCCGGAAAGCTGCAGCATTACCACAAGTACGAGCTCTTTGATGTGCCGCTTTCTGGTGCTTGTCCTTGCTCACAGCATGCGCTTACGGACCCTTAATCGTGTAGTCAGCTGTGGGGTGAGGGTGTGTGGACACATGTACGGTGCCACGGGAACCTGAGGAGCGATGCAGACCACAGACATGCCGCCTTCTTCAGTCATGATCCTCTAAGAAGGTGCTACCTTTGATCCATTGTAACCGTCCTGCAATACAGTCTGTTGGGGGAAGATTAGTCCCTTACTTAATTATTCTTAATTCTCTTACGTTGGTGTAACTAGAAAAAAAAATAATTATCAAATAACAAAAAAATCCACATATTTTGAGCTTAATGCCTAGCTGTTAATAGCTACTTAAAATATTAACTTTCCACCCTAGACACTCCTATTCTTCTGTATTTTTTCCAAGCCGTCCTTCTTGTAACGACACACAGCAATGGTTTTCAGGTTCAGTGCACTTTGAATTTGCTGATCCTTTTTGGTGCCTGGGAGGTAAGTTGTTCCTAATTTATAGACAGTGCCGTTGTGGTGCATGTCGTATACATTCCTGGAGTACAGGTCTGAAAGTACTCAGTTCAGCAGAGTATAATGACCCATGCTAGCAGGACATGTTAATTATAATCTTTATGAGAATTAATTTAGCAGACTATTAAAATAAGTATATGGGAGAGACAATAGAGTGGAGGGAAATTACAGAAGCAGGTAAATAGAGACTTTTTCAGCTCTTAGGAAGCTTTCACAGGAGCCTTAGGGCTGAGACAAGCTTAGTATTTGTACACGAGGGTTGGATCGCTGAAGAAATTAGTTGTAATATCGCAGTGCCACCAATAAGATACTTGCATGGTGTACCAGGCTGTAAAATGAAGGCAATGTACAATGTCCATAAACCTCTGAAAGGCAAGAGGGAGGCACATGCTTAGCACAGACTGTCTGTTAACCATGTGTGTCGCAGCTCGATAATCAGCATTAAACGCTAGCATTGTATCAGCCAGATGTTCTCCTCAACAGCAGCCTTCTGTGCTTCCTTTCCATTATGTACATAGCGCACGCCGTATGAATTTTCTACCCAGGTTGGAGCTGTACTTAAAGATCACCCCAAACAAGAATGTGCCTTCAATGGGAGTCATAAAACAAACAGCTGAAAAAGGGAAATGAACCATATTCCCCCATCCCTGAGGGAATGATCATCGCTTGTACTATTTGCTCCTACCAAAGCTGACTGTAAACCTTCCCCCAGGTCCTCCCACCCACAGCAGTTGGCTTCAGTGGGAACAGGACCAATCCTGTCATTCTCAGAAACGGTAAGTGTTGTTTGGCCAGGAATAAAATCATACATTCAGTGTCTGAGGATGCCTCCTTTAGGTTGCATCGACTGAGAAGATATTTCTCTTCTTGATAGGAAGCAGTTTCCACACGAGCAAGCAATGCCTCTGATTCTGCAGATTCTTAAGTGCTTTATTCACTGTATTTTCATATTCTGACTTTTCACACAAAATAGGCTATGTTCAAAATAAGCAAATCGTAAATGATTTTTTTGGTACAAATTTCTTTCCAAAAACCTTAATAAGCTTAGGTGCTCCTCATATCTGCACAGAAAGTACAATATTTCCCAATATAAATGTTAATGTCTCTTTTGAACATGAAAGATACTTGATTTAATTTTTTCCTATTAATTTAAAGTTATGTTAGCCAAACAGGCAGTTTCCAGTTCTTACTCTTTCAAGAGTCTGTGTTTGGAAAAGGACCTGGCAGCTTTGCTCTTTAATGAAATTGTTTCTTCTGTTCATTGCACATACTCCCGAACTGCAAGTTCTTTCAGGGTAAAAACCCGTATGGGATCTTTTTTTGCCTTCCATTCTTCCAGTTTTTCTTGCAAAGAGAGGAAATCCTTGCCAAGTTCATAGGCCAAGGTGATCATTGTTTCCAACAACGGCATATAATACCTGTGGCTGGTATGCACACGAAGGCACGAGAGCGCTTTTTCTCCATATTCAAAGGCGCTTGCTGGGTTTTCCAGGTCCTTGTGGCACACGACGATGGCACAGAGAGTAGGGACAACTGAGACGGGGCTGCCTCTCGTCAGCCTTTCCTGCAGACCGATGACTTCTAAAAGGATTTCCAAAGCTTTGGTGTACTGGCCACCCCGCAGGCAACCGTACGCTTCCTGAAGCTCCGGCCTTGTTAAGAAGTCAATAAATTTTTTTGATCTTCGGATATATTTCATAGAATATAGAAATCTCAGGTAGTCCTTGAAGGCTAATTTTCTCTCATTGATTATTTCTTCGGTGAAGTTCCCTGTTAGAGTTTTTTTGGGAAAGGTCACATCCTCCATTTCTTCACTGAACTCCTCCAGCAGATTTCTGTGCAGTCTCTCAAAATCTGAGTAACGCCGTTCAATTACAGACTTGTTGCTGTCAAAACTCCCTGTTTGCAGAATGATGATTTTATACATCTAAACACAACAAAACAGAAAAACAAGGATGAGAAAGAACATTCTAGCCCCAGTGCAGTCAGGTTTTGTTATTGCTCTGAGAAGACTTTGTGCTTGTATATTCTACCTTCCTGCGCCAATTTTATGTGCGTAATCTTGTATCAGTGTGGGCCTGATTTTCAACATCTGCATCCATCAAATTAGCAATTTTGGACTTTTCTCACCAGATTCAGCCTTAGCATGTCAATAAGTTGTAGATAAACACTACACTAATAGATCCTGTCCTGCAAGGTGCTGGGAATGGTCAACCAGCAGCAGACTGAAGGATGTAAAATAACTTGTACAGCATTTCTGTAGCTGTCCTTTGTTTATAACAGCCATGGCTGCTGCAATCCGTCGTCTTCAGTGAACCGAATGGATTTCCCAGACTTCATATTGAATGTGATCTATTTTACACTGGTCATAACATTCAGAAATGTTGTTTGTATCAGACATTTCTAGAGATTTAGGGGTTTTATTAAGGCTGTGAAAGAAGAGGGAATATTTGGCAGTAATATTTACTGTGTGCAAAAATAAGATGGAGTAACACCAAAGCCTTTTTTCCCCTCTAAGTCATTGTCCTGTTATTCAAACTTACTTGGCATATAAATAATGAAAAAAAAAAAGTGATATTTCCACAAAAATCTGTTTGCTCTCCAAAATCCTTCACTAACAGCTAACAGCAGTGCTGTCCCACATGAACAGTTCTCAAGAGCATGTCTTCCTCAGCTCTTCACTAGCCTCAAAGTTACTACAATAAATGTGGTATTCGAGACATAGCTGCAAAATAAAACTGTGTGTTATGTGTTGTACAAATAGATTCTCTTCTGGTCCTGATCCAAGCATAATGATGTTAAGGAAGGGCCAAATCCCTAAGGTGTGTAAACCAGTGGAGCTCCGCTGACGCCAGCTTAACTGTGTCACGGTACGGCAGCTAAGGAAGCGGACTGCTGACCTTGCTGGCTTTTGGACGGCGACCATGTTCACATTCAACTTCATCCTGTTCCCACTGAATAACACAGGAACTGGAGCAGTTCTACTCATGCCAGTTGTTTTCTTTGCTGCTGTTGAAGGGTGCAAACCAGTACTAGCACTAGTGTCTGCCTGATTATCCTCCTTGTTTTTCCTTAAAGAGAAATTCTCTCTTTTAATCTTCATAAATGATCTTTACAGGCGCCCCTTGAAAGGTTTCTAAATCTGAGCTGACTTCTCTGATCTCTTTTCATTTGTAAGCAGTGTGACATTTTCCTACACTTTGTCTTGCTCCCTGCTGAAAAGTGTATATATGCCTGATGCGTATCCAAAACAATCAGAAGAGCCATTTTTTAAGCTATCATTTTATCAAGGCCAGCTAAGTGAATAATTTACAAATACTTGGGTTTTCTTATTTGTGCAGTGTGCATGAAAAAGGGAAGAAATACCATTTAATTAGACTGTCATTCAAAATGCCTAAATTATGTTGTAATGTGAATCTTTTTGCCTAGGCGTGTAACTTATGACTAAGTTTAAGTACCTTATGACTAAGTTTAACTAAAATAACTTCTAACTCTTCAGTAAGCTAGAGACTCTTGAGTGTATGCAAGAGCAGCAGCATCTAAGTAGGTGTGTATAGCATGCAACAAGGTGTTAGGACAGTCTCCAGGACATTTACCTGCTTCAAATCCCACCAAGCTGCACCACCCAGTATCAGGAACACTACTACAATTCTTCGCGTTTTTCATTTACAGATCTTGGAAGTTACAGCAAACAAAGAAAACATCATGATCTGAATTTCACAAGAGTACTGAAAGGGACTTGCTCTAGATCAGTCCTCCTGAAGGCCAGGAGCAGAATCAGAAATAAAAACCAAGTGTCAGTCCTGTGAGTAAAGATACAAAAATCCAACCCGTTCTGTTGTTCCTGTCCCTCCTGCTCATCTTTCACCTTAAAAATACGACAGAAATGCCATCTAATGGAGCTCTAGGCAGGGAAGGGGAAGGATCCCAAGCGATCCAGGAGGATGTCTTAGACTTTGTCAGCATCAAAGCATTTTGCACTTGTGCTAACATAAATCTCTGCTGTGGAAGTTACACAAGCGCAATGTTACACAAACGCAGTGCAGCTGCTACAGCAGGCTAGCTCTGTGGAAGCGGTACACTGATATTTTTACACTTGTGTGAGTTTCCCTGAAGTTGACAAGCCTCTGGGTGTTAAGGATACTCAGGCTACTAATTTGCTTCAGATAACTTCTCCACTGCTGCAGGTTTTGTGAACTGATTGTTAGAGGGGTTTTCAAGGGGCAGATTCCACCGCGATTGGTGAGAACCAATCTACTCAGTATGATTGCAGCTTGCAGGACTTGGCCCTCGGTAAGGCTTTCATGTAGCAAGGCATGCTGCGTGCTCTGCAGACCCCTGCAGAGGGAATAAAAGTTAATGATCTTCTTACGTATTCATTTCTTAGCTTACCACATATTTAGAGAAGTGGTGCTCTACAATTCTGGTTGATGGGATTTCAAAAAGGAGTTTGACTTGTCTGCACTGGCGCTTTTCATTCCTCCAGTATTCCTGAAGCTCCTTCGTGGTCATCGAAGAGTTGGGACTTACGGATGCATTGGAATCTAAAAACAATATGTTTAGGATTTCAGATTAGAACCTTTGCATTTGGAAAGGAAAGTCTTATGCATTTATTGTGAAAGGAGAGCCTAGACTTTCTGTTGCTGTAACAGCAAGACCTAAAGACTGATAAAATAAGTGATTTTGCTGCTAATAAGGACAGGTCCAGATTCCTTGAGGAAAGCAATTGTGGTCTGAAATTTTGAAAGACACCAAATCAGCTGCAGAATACGAAATTATAGAAAAAAGACTGACAAAAAGTATTGTATGTCTAGGTTGTAACTTTAGGCACAGTCTGAACAGGAGGTATGCTTCACCGTCCCAGAAGCAGCCCTAAGAAGCACTGAGTCAGTCTTCTGAATCAGATGTTTCTCCAGGCTTCTTTGTTGCTAAAAGGAGGAGCTAGTACAATGCAGTTGTAAATTCTGACAACCCCCTATTCAAATATTGGGTTTGTGCAGTAACAGGTGAAAGCTGAGAAAACACGAATATCCTAAGCTTAAAGGAGAAACTTGGATAATCAGCTCAGCTGAAGACAGAATTCTCCCATCTTCTTTTTCCTTTGTAGCTGAACTGATGCCACAGTTCAGCTACAAATATCTTATATACCTCCCTCCCCTCCTCTCTCCCCCCCCACAGTCACATACACAAATGTATATACATATACATATATAAAATGTAGGACAGCCTGTTGAAGAGTTTGCTTACAGGGGAATTTGATGTAGTTTTTCAAAAGGGTGAGTTCTGTGTCTTGGAGATCTACTGAAAACAGTTTTCATCGGGTGACATACAGGCTAGCAATGTGGATAACAGAAATGGAATATTTGTATTTTGATGGGCACACCAGTCAGTGCAGTCAGCTGAAGCCAGTCTGCAGTGTAGCTAACACTCAAACAGCGGAGGTGAGTGACCACCTCCGCTGAATGGGAAGATAACAGCCTGATGCAGAAGTAGAATTGTAAAGGCACCACAGTGTTCCTCATCATTTGGCCATACAGTTTCCATTATCAAGGCCTTTGGGCTTTGGCTTGATCTCCACAAAGCAGAGGTTTCCTAAGAGAGGTGGTGTTTATGACATCTTTGCAGCCTGAAAATCTTGATGAGATTATATACATATTTTGGATTATATATAACATTTTCCTTAATAACGGACGGCAGCACAGTGAAAGCTCAATGCTGCCTCTTCAAAAGGCATGTGAGAGACGACTGTTTGAAGTTAGCTTCAGTCTTGGTGTCCTTGCTGATACTGTCAAGGAGTTCAGGTTTGTGATGTACAGAAAGTGCACTCCTGAGACAGGCCATCTGATGACCACTGTTCTGGTCCCTGGTGTGTAAATCAAACCTGGAAGATATTTTAGGTGCAAAGGGTTTAAAAGGAAAATGCTGTGTGTGTATATGCACACCAGGATGTGCATCTGTTTCACTATTGCTGCGTTATTACTACGAATTTAATCAAGGCTTGTTTTCAGTGGATTATAGCAGTGTAAATCTGGACTGCTGCTGCAATAAACAAAGCAAAGTTTGTTATATAAAAGATTAATAGCATAAATAGCTACATGAAAAACAAAATTAAAGGATAGCATCAACCTTGCAGGTCATCTTTTTCCGGGTTTTCTTTTCTCACTTGACATGAAATTTCAGCTTTGGGTTGATTTTGTTCTTCATCAGGTGGATTTGTGGTAGAAATTGCAGTAATCCTGCTTACAGCTTCCAACAGTTCCCCTTCTGCTGTGCAATGCGGGTCTTGGTCCATTGCAAGCTATGGCTGAAAGATTACAAAAAATATGACTTTTCTTAGTTGCATGCCTTTAGAGGATCCTGGTAATCTTTTTTATTGACTTATTGTTCTCTGTGAACTTGTATGAAGGCAACCGTAGTTTCATAAAAACTAAAGTAATAAACAGAAATATCTATGTAGCTACCAGTGAAGAACCATTGCTATTGCCATGACCGCTGAAAGGGTGTGGGTGTCTGTTTGGCAGAATAAAATCAGACTTGAAAACCAGAGGAAGTCAGTTTGATGTTTTATAAGATTAGGCAGGGGAACTCCGTTCTTATCTATGAGAATTTTGTCATAAACTTCAGTGAGGGCAGGTTTCTTCTCCTTGTATTTTGCCCTCAGCCTTGCAAGTAAGAGGTCAGATGAACTAAAAGCTTGGAGATAATTAGTATAACTAGCAGCCTGGTTCTCTCATGCTGCTGGAATTTACCATTCTCAAGACTCCAAAACCAGCCATCTGTTCTTAATCACAACCTGTAGGGCAAAATGGGGCGATATCTAAAGAAGTGTGAAACTTTTGTCATATTTCACAGTTTGAAGTTCTCTCCAGACTTGTCTCCATACTGTGAGAACAAATCAACTGAATCTGACAATGGCTAGGTGGAAGGAGAACTGAGTTTTCTAATTATTGTACAGAAGCATTCTCCCTTTTTTTGTCTTTTTAGCCTATATACTGTTCTTGTAGTAGGTCTGTACGGCTGTTCTGCTAGGACTACTATTTTACCCGGTACTGATGAAGTGCCCAACACAATACACTCCTGCTCCACAGACCAGATTGGCCATTCTGCCTCGTAAATGTCTCCCCATCTCCCCAGAATGTTGGGGTTTTTTTAAGAAAAAAAAAACCCTACATGTTACATCATTGTGTTATACTAGCAGTTGAAAAAGTTCTAAGAGCATCATAAGAACTTTGCCAGGGTGCTGCGTTCTGTTCTGTCAGTTAGTATGAGAAAAGTGGTACAATCCAGCCAATAAGTGAAGATCACATAACAGAAGAATCTACTTAAAAAAAAAAAAAAAAAGAACAACAAACAAATCAGGGATGTTACGACATATCATTTTGCCTCCACTTGTCTAGCACACATTTACGCAAGGCTGGAGACAGAGGTGAGGAAACTCCCTCAGCAGACCTGTTGATTTCTGCCAAACTGCAAGGCTGTAAAAAAACCAAACTGGTTACATTCCCCACTGGAAATAATGGAAGCGCAAACCTTCCTTTGCCTGGCTTGGATAAGGCATCACATACTTGTTGTCATCCCCCTTAGCAGGAGCACCATGGAAGCCCTTATTTTTGGACTTGGCACTAGGAGGTGAAATTCCTCACTGTTCTCCTAGTCCTCCTTAAGATCTGCTGTATGAACATGAAGAGTAGCCACTCACTTATTGTCTAACTGCTCTTGTCTTTTGAAAATCATGCCAGCTTATCCCAAGAGCATAAACTTGCAAATATTTGGTTTTAATGTAAAGATAATCTCAAATGGAGTAGATTAAATTAGGAAGCTGAAAACTGCTGAACAAATTTAAAGGACAACATTTTTCTTGGTTGTGAGTTGGTATAACTTTACAAGCAAAGTTGTATTTATATTCAAGATATAACTCTCTATATATAAGTTTATATATATTAAAATGTACAAATATGTGTGTATATATAAAAATACCATTTTAAATCATGATTTACCAGAGAAACACAACAGACTTGTAAACAGAAGAATGCAGAAGTGAACGTTACGATATACAAGCCTTCTGCCTTGAAAACTCTGTACTGCAGATAAACAGTTTCATTTTCACAGCTAAAAATAATTGCAAGCTCTTTTAACTAAGCTACTACTTATTTTTACATATTAAAAAAAAAAAAATCCCAAACAATACAAAACCCCAGGAACAAATTCCACAATTTTACTTGGAGCAGACACTTGTCCTGCTCCGTTTCAGGGTAAATGCCACTCCAGCCGCTTCCCGGAGATGTAAGCAACGCTGGACACCAAAGCGCACGGAACGCTCACCTGGAAACCGCTGAAGAGCTTTTAGTTGCGTAGGCTGCGCGAAGTCACGGAAAGCCTGCTTCGCATTTTCAAAACGCAGAAAAATAGGTCTGTGTTTTCTTCTAGCAGGCACATTCTGCATTGTACAAAAAGGAAGGAAGAAGTCTTGATTAAATCAGGCGTCCTCGTCCCATTGGCTCGCTGACTGGTTACGCATGAAATTTCCTATCTGCCTCGAGCAGCCCTCGCGCCGTCCGCGGGCCAGGCGCGGCCCGTCGTCCGCAGCGCTGCTCCGGCAGCCCGGGCAGGTTCGCAAAACCTCAGCGGCACGACTGCAAGTGCAAACACAAAGTCTGGCAGAGGGAAGAGTTCACCAGTAAAGGCAATTACAAAAATCAATGAAAACTTCTGAAACTGAAAAAACCACACTTAGCAAATGAGAGATTAGGGAAAAAAAAAGAGCCAAATATGTAAATGTACTTATGTGGAAAAATATGCCCCTTGGGACAGCTTTAAAATACAGACTCAACATCCAGTTCAGAAAAGAAAATGCAGATGGTACCACAATAAACTGCTCACTCTATATAAACTTGCACTCCTGACAGAAACCCCAATTCTGCACAATGCTTAAATGTATTATTAATTTCAAATATCTGCTTAATTAAAGTTCAAAAAGGAGAATTATCGTATCTGATGTGACTACTAAACTTGAAATGGGCTTATGTGTGTGCCTAAAATTAATCCTGTGCTTAATTTTTTTGTTGAACTGAGGACAAAGTGAAGAAGAATAACGCATTAATCCACATGTCCTTTGGGCCAGATGCTTCCTTTTGCAGTTCACTTCACTTTGGAAATTTGCTTTAAAGCATCGGGAGAGCTATTTCTGGGGTAAATAATGTGGACGTTATCTTTTTTTAGCAATGTAAGTTCCCCTGTTGCCAAAGCGCACTGGCTGAAAAGCCGAGCGATTTTAATGCAGCACAAATGTGGGAGGCAAAGATCCAAAGGACCACATGGATCCTGCCCCACACATTCCTTCAGAACAAACAATTTAAAATAATGTAAAACCAGGGCCGTAAACTGGCAGCGCTTCTCTTCTGCTTTATTTGCAACATAAAACAATGCCAACTTTAACTGGGACTCGGCCTAAATGTAGAAGTTTTGCCAAAATAGCTGTCAGAATGATGAAAAATCACTCCCAGGCAGCTCCAGCCATGCTGGCACAGGCTCGAGTGTCGATGCCGTTATGTTGGCAGAGTCCTTGAGCCAGTTTAGCATGTTCCACGCGGAAAGTGAGTTAAGTTACACCAGAAGAGAAATCTGTGCTTGCCAACACAGCTCTAAGGTGCAGCTATGCCAGCCAACTCTTTGAAGTGTAGACAAGGCATGGGTTTCTGGCTCAAGTCTCGCTCCTTTAAAGTTAGATTTATGGGTTTGGTTACAATTGTGAGCAAAAACCGAGGGGGATTTCAGTGCATTTCACTCACGCTGACAGTTCACAGATGAATCTAAGCTTTGAATTCTGAATCTGTTAATTTATGTGTTGCCAAAAAGCAATGTATTATTTTGTGATGCTTAGCGCTATTGTCCCGCTCCTCACAAAGCTAAAAGAAAAGAGGAAAGTATATTTTTCAGTATATTATGACCTCTACTTTCAATTATTTCAGAATAAGTAAGTCCTAGTCAAGATGATTTAAACGAAGAGTGGAATCTGTTATTACGAGCATGGCTAACTAACATGACTTTGTCCGGCGTCCATAAAAAGCACAGTGTTAAAATGCATCTCCCAAGGGATGTGGAAAAAGAGGGTTCTGCCGTAACGTAGGAGAGAGGCAAGGTTAAAATCGGAACGCTGCAGGGCACAAAAGTGCTTGTCGTAGGAGTTAGGTCCTCCGTACTGATTTAAGATGAAAAGGACCCATTTTAGAAACACTAACCTGAAAGTTTATGTCTAAAACTTGGTAACCAGCCACCAGCTGAGCCAGCCTTGCGATGCCACGTTAAGGATGCCTGAATGGAAAGAGCGTGTCTGTGCTTTTGATAGTTAAAGAACCAGAGGGACTGCTGCAACAGCGCAAAACGTCCTGCCTTGATTTATACCCTGCGGTGGGCAGTTCACGTTTTCATATCTATCTATATGCATAAACCCAGGCAGACACAGTATTTAACCAATGTCCCTATTACAAAATACTCTTCAGCTTCTCTCCTAAGAAATACAGCTTCAGGCAACCTCACAGAGTCCACGCTGCTTCTCCCTCTCAGGCCCCAAGCTACGTCACTAAAGCGTATTTATCTTACCAAATCATTCGTTAGAACTGTAGATAACGAGCAAAAACAAGAAGAGGCAGAAATACCTAACATATTTATCCAAGTCCCCTTTTATCACATAACTAATATTTAGAAAGTGCTGTAATGTTGTCTTTGATGCTTCCACAAGAACCTTTCCTCTCTTTTTTGGTTTTTTTTTAATGTAGCTGGATAAATATCTACCATTTCCCTGTTTGAAGCAGCAGAAAAATTCAGCTGCTCTGCATGAATATTCTCTGCACTTTTGGGGTGATGCTGTGATAAATGAGTACCATACTCCTGTCCTGGCGCAGCACAAAATTCTGTTCCATGCTGTTTATATAATGTTTAATTGTATAGCGTTGTGTCATTTGAAAGTGGAATTTGTTTACCGTACATCATTATTACAAAACACATCTCTCTTAACAAGAGTGTGGTTTAAAGAAATAATTTGCCCTTTAATGGCAAACATCTCGTGCTGGTGTTACTGACAGGGTTTTCAACATGAAAGAAACATAACAGGCCCATTTTACACTGCCAAAACCCTGTTATCACTTTACAGCTCCTTTATACTTGTAGAGGATGAAGGAGCTTTAGAGTAAACAAGAGTCTTGGCCTGCCTTTCATCTGGGGTCTGTCAGTGACACAGAGCTGTAACGCAAGCCCAGTGGGTCAATAGGGTATTAGCCTGGGTTAAATTTCACAAGCACTGTGCTGCCTGTGGAATGACAGCCTTTCTAAATGGTCTGCGCTGGTCATTTTTCCTGCTGAAATCACAGAGGGTTAAGTACATAAGGACATGGACTAGAGAAACATGTTTAAATATTTGGTTTTGAGTTATTTGGGATACCACGTGTGGCCATTCCTATCCAGCGTTCCGATATTTTATTCTTATAATGTGTCCATTCCCTTTTCTTCTCGAATATAATTATGTGGTATTTAGGCTAATGCTTACCGTGACGTCCCACGTGCCATTTATTTACACCCCAAACGTACTCATAACGAAATGGGAGGTAACGGGACCTCTAGCAGACACATTTCGCAGCAGCGCAAGCGCAGCGCTCGAAGCGCAGGCCAGGGCAGCCGCCGTGCATAGATGGCCACCTTGAGGATCCGCGGGGCACAACGGGGCCTCAGCGCTGCCTTCCGCAAAACCAAGGCATGAAATGCACACATGCTACCGGCTTTTCACTACTGTTTATTCTTTAACAACTA
Organism: Tetrax tetrax; assembly: GCA_009806455.1. NCBI lineage: Eukaryota > Metazoa > Chordata > Aves > Otidiformes > Otididae > Tetrax > Tetrax tetrax. Next base: position 69,387 of record WHYT01016354.1, on the reverse strand, counting down.
AATGTGACTTTAAAATGCAGTTTTGCTCTCCAGTGACTGAAGAAAACGATCAGCGTGAGCATGCATTCCATAGGAGATGGAATCTCATCACTTCTTCAGGAGCTTCCCAAGAACTCCTGCTGGTTTCTGGCGCTTGGACCGCGTCCTTTCCACCTTGCGCACCGCCTCTCCTTGATGTGCGTGTGTCGTGCCTCCCCACCTTCCTTCCAAAAGCCGTGGCAGTGACCCACAGCACTCCAGAGCTCAGAAGTGGGCCCTCCAGCCCCGACCGGGGGCTGCGTCGGGTCTGCCTACCGACGGTCTCTCCAGATTCTGGAGATCTCTGGGAGACAGGACCAGCTGGAACAGCCTTTACTTCAGCTGACGTTACTCAATTGCATACAAACTTATATTCAAGGACTGCTGAAGATGATAAGGAACTGGGGAAGCATTTGGTATGCCTACGTTATTGTAACCCCCTGATAATTTGCTGGTTTTTCAAAGATGCTTCTTTGTAGGAAGTCCACTTCTAGCGGTACAAAATTTCAGAAGCGTTTTTAAAATGAAATTTAAAGCACCAGTTTAAAATATTACATGATTTTTAAAAATCTCTAAAAATAACAGGAGTCTTTGAAAAGAGCCGGGTGTGAGAACGGAGCCTTCAAGCACACCGACCGTGCCGAGCAGCCCTGTCGGGAGCCCCCGCTCGTTACCGAGGAGCTCGCTACACGCGGACCCCCCGCTGCCGGCGGTGAAACGGAGCTGCCCGCAGGCCGCAGCAGGCCGGTTACGTTCGCCCTTGGTGAAATCAAATATTCAGCAGCATCACTGGAACTCCTCTAAAGTACAACTATTTCCAAACCGGAGATGCGCGCCCGCTACCGCCGAGCCCCCCGCCCGAGCGGGCCCGGACAAACCGCCCCGCCCCGCCCCGCCCCGCCGCAGCGGCACAGGCCCGGCGCCCGCTAAGCCCCACCCCCACCAGCGACGGCGCACGCGCAGGCGCCACCAAATCAGCCCCGCCGTAGCTCCCGACGTCCCGCCTCCGCGCTCCCATCAGCCAATCAGCGCCCTTGGAGGGGGGGGGAGGGAGCGTTCCACCAGCCGCCTCTTTCTGACCTCCCCGCCCCCTCCTCTGCGGCGCATACGATCTTGATGGAGTGGAAAGCCCCGAATGGCCTCGTCACCTGGCGGCGCTCTTGGCCAATAGCGCTACGAAGCGGTGGCTCCGGCGCGCTGTGATTGGCTGTGAGAGAGGCCGAGGGACGGGAAGGCGGGCCCGCCGGGGCAGCAGGGAGCGTTTCGCCGTCCGGAGCGTCGGGCTGCTGTGACGACGATGGGGGAGCGGGGAGCGGGCCGGGCCGCCGCGCCGGGCGCCGCGGGGCCGTGAGCCGGCGCCGGGAGAGTCCCGCGGGCGGGGCGCCGGGGATGGAGAGGTGAGCGGGGGGCCGCGGGGCCCGGGCGCTGTCGCGGGATGTTGCAGGTAGGGCTGGGGCGGCGGCGCGGCCCGGTCCCACCGCCCCGGCCGTTTCCGCGGCCGCGTACCGGAGGCGCGGCGATGGCGGCGGGGCGAGGCCAGGCCCGGCGGCGGGGCCGGGCCGGGGGCGGTGGCGGTGGCGCCCGTCAGGGCTGCGGGCCCCGCAGCGCGTTCCCCAGCGTTCAGCCCCGCGCAGCCCCCGTTGCTCCGGCTCAAAAAGCGTTTCGGGGCTTTCCCTCCCTCCCTGTCCTGTCCGGCACCGCCCGGAGAGGAGCGAAAATTCCCCGAACTGGGGGAGGGCAGGGGAATTACTCACGGAAACTGCGCCCTGCGTCGCGCCTCGTGGCTCGCGAGCACCTTGCTCGGCCCGGGCAGATGCGTCGCTCTCGCCATCGAACAGCCCGGCACCGAGCGAAGTTAAGCGGGATTCGGGTTTCTCTGCGAAATCTGAACGCGTACGTTTTCATTTTGGTGAGAGAACTCGCGTTTCACGGTGGCAGAGGGCTGCCGGCAGAACGGTTGGTGTGTGCTCGCCAAATCTAGCTACGCCAGACCGTTCTGATAGTTGATTTTTTGTTCTTCCTCTAAAGTAGACTATTTGTGTCAAATTTATAACACCTAAAAAAGTTCGGTGGAGTTTTTCAGCTGCATTTTCTTTTAGAAATCATGTTACCAGTATGAACTTACTTGTTTCGGGCAATATTTCAACAGCTATTTTGAAGAAACAATTTCTGGTTTTGCCACTCTTGGCTTGTATTGCAGTCGTGTAATTCTGTGCACGTCAAACTTCAACTCAATTTACTTACTCCTAGTTCTAACTTTCTGTTAAAATGATTTTTGGACTGGTGAAGAACATAACTTTGCATCTCAGCTGTTTAAAACTTGGTGTTTCATGTGAAAGTTCTGCAAGAAACTCTACGATTTGTATTAGCCTCTTAATTTTATACTCTGAATCAGAGCTACGGGCTTGTGCGTTTGTGCCGAAACCTGATAGCTGATTCAGACATCTCTGTATAGTTCATCTAAGGCTGCTGCAGAGTAGAAACAAAGTTCTTGTGTTTCAGAGCAAGCTGTTTTTATGATGAGATGTCTCTGTAGTAGTGACAACAGTGACTCAAGGTAAGGGGGGGGAAAGGAAGTTCGGGAAGCTTTGAAGTTAGGTGGCTTATTAGGGCCTACCTCTCACCTTGTTTTTAAATATTTTTTTTTTTTCTGAATATGTCGTGTTGCCTGTTGCTTCCCAAAATCCTTTGAGCACGGAAATAGTTCAGGTAGTAGTGGAGTGGAAGAACCAATTGAACAGGCTCTGACACTGAAATGGCCGTGGTGACGGTCAAGTACTCTCTGGTATGCACAGAGTTTTACAGCTGCTGGTTTGCTGCGCAGTGTAGCGATGACTTGTTGCTAAGCATAATTTGTTTGGTTCCCGAGATAATTCCTACTGAAGTCTAATAGTTTATTCTGATATGTGGGTGCTGTTTGTTCAGCAAGTATACTTTGCTTGCAGAATAATTGATTCCATAAAAAATGACTGTAAAAAAAATAATCTTAAAATCCGTGGTTTATGTGCATGTATTTCTGATACATTGCCAGAACTTAACATCCTTTTTAGCAAGCTTTTCTGTGCTGTTAAAATACCAATTCATTATTTTTATTATCCTAAAAGTAAGGAAATATGGGTTTTCAAGCTGTATATGTTCTTTGGCAAGGGACAGTGGTGGCAGATAAGTTTTTAAAAGAAGGCATTTTATATAGTGATAATGAACTTTTTCCTAATGGAAAACCTTCTGGTCCTGTACTCGGTGGCGTAACATCCGTGGGGATGATGAGAGCGTTGGAAGGCTGACCGTGCAGCATATGAAGTTACTGTTATATAACCCAAATGCAGCTGTTAACTTGCTTCCGCGCTGGATTATTTACTACTAAACCTGTGAGGATTATGTAACATGGCAGCAACGGACCTGCAAGCAGGGCACACTTATTAAAAAATAGATGTGATAAATAATGTTTTTAATCCAAATGAAGAATTACTTTTTTTTTTTTTTAGCTCTTGAACGTCCCAGTGTCTGCAAAAATAAGGGGAGGAAAGTAAACAGAACTTGGATGGAGTTCTATTTTAATATCTGAGTAGACTTAGAAAAACTAGTGGACATCTAATCATGTTTCTTTGGGAGGGGGGAGATCCTGTTGTGTTCTTCATCAGTTCTTGTATAAGACATGACTGTTTCAATCCAATACTGATATCAGAGTTCTTTGTCAGTCATTAACATATATTAAAGCCTATTTCTGGGTATCAAGTGAAAATGAAGAAAAATATTTTAAAAGTTGAAAACAGATTGACAGTCTGCCAGACTTTATCTCGGTGAGGTCTGACACCATGCAGATTCTGTCCCTCAGATGTTAATTACTTTGCAGATGGAAACATTTAAGCCCCGTAATTCCTGTCAGCTGCTGCAGCAGCAGTGTCAGAGTGTGATGATGACAGAGACACCCATGCGTGGCGTCTGTGGAGACGGGGAGCGTTCAGTTCGAACGGCTGAGCGGTACCAGAGCCTCGCTGGGAGGCTCGGCGAGTCAGCGCAGGAACGTGTGAATTCCCAGGGACTGAGAGGTGGCGCTTTGCGTGCATTTCAGGCTCACTGTGGTTGTTACTGCTTTTCCTTGGGGGAAAGAGTTCTATTTAATACTCCCTGTTTAGAAACAGATGATGAAAATAAGGACAGTACTGCTGGATTCCGTTGCTTTCTGGTAGCTTCTGAAGCTGCTGAGTAGGAGAAATAGCAATAGATTTTTGTGGCATTTGAATGCCATCAAAGAGATTTGGAGGAACAGGGTAGCAAGAGGAGGCACGAGGACAAAGAGTATTTACTTCTTACCTGCTGAGGTGAAATCCATAAATAATCACAGAGATTCTCCTTTAACTGAGTGCAAACTGTGGCATCACAGATTACGAACAGGAAAATTTCTGTGACAATATATTCTTAACTTGTATGCTACCGTTTTCTGTCATCTTTAGAGGAACAACAAATCCTGTTAAGGTACCGTGGATCTTTATCTACCCAGTATGATCTAAACTGTGGGCATATATGTCTGTGTATGTGTTTTGTATCTGCTTCCATGTACAATTAAGTGTTTTCAAATTGTTCTTGTTTAGTTTATTGATTATGAGCTGTAATTTTTAGGAGGATGTTTAACTATTGTGTTTTCTTCCAGAGTATTTTAATAACTGAAAGTGATATATTTCCTACTTTGTTGAAGTGATCTTTCTAAAATGATAAAAAGAAAAGCCTCCAGGTTTTTCTTCAGAATTCCATGTTGCAATGCTGGTGCAATTTGATTTTCATACATTGTTTATTGCTTACTGGAACTGTCCCTTTCTATTGTTTAAAGAAACGGCTGCTATAAATTATTTTCTGTTGCTCTTTTACATTGACACATTTTCCAGCGTCACTAACTCAAACTGTTGCGTGGGGTGGCAGATGCGGTACACCTTGTCAGAAATGAGTAGTCACGAAGTGTGGGGAAAGATCTTTGCAGTGGAAAGCTTCCATAAAATACTGTTTGTAAACTGGAGCAGCGTATTTATTCCTGTTCATCTTTTTCCTTCCACTTATGTTTTTGGCATTTCATTACACTTTTTCCGTAGCCCCTTCCTTCAGGGAACTAGAGAAGGAAAGGAACTACCCAGCAATAACAACTAGAACTGAGCGCGTCCGTGATCAACAGTGCTGTGGCTGTTCTGAGACAAGGTTCACTGTCTCAGGCTTTGCTGAACTATTTCTGCTCTGTAGAAGGAGTGGGGCTGGTCACAGGTGTAAATGATTTTCTGTTGTTTTCCTGAAGACTAGCTGTAGTTGCCCAATTTCATTTTGCCTTTTCTGTCTTCTTTTTTTTTTTCCCCCCCTTCCTTCTAGGCTTTCTGCTCTGGATTTGGTTCTTTGCAGAATGAATATTGTATTGTTTTACAAAAGTTGGACCCTCTAGTAGAATTTGTCAAGATCACTGCACACAAACAGCTTGGCTTTTCTTGAAGACTTCTGTGCAGCTTTTAAAGTTTTAATCACAATGAATTCAGGCTTATGGAGTCAAGAAAAAGCAAGTTCATCCTATTGGGAAGAGCGGATTTTTTACTTGCTTCTCCAGGAATGCAGTGTCATAGACAAGCAGACTCAAAAGCTCTTGAAAGTGCCGAAAGGTAGCATTGGGCAGTTTTTTCAAGACCGTTCTTCTGTGGGACACTCCAGAAATATTCCTTGTAAAGGCAAGAAGCTGCAGATCGGATTAAAGATTCTGGAACAACCTCATGCAGTCCTCTTTGTGGATGAGAAGGATGCTGTAGAAATAAATGAAAAACTGGCTGAGCTGCTTTTGGCCATCACTACCTGTGAGGAAAGATACAGCCTGTTTAAAAGCAAAAGTAGGTTAACGAAAGGCATCCAAATAGATATTGGCTCTCCTGTTAGAGTGCAGCTGAGATCGGGAGATGATAAATATCCTGGAGTTGTTCGCTTCAGAGGACCCTTACTGCAAGAAAGGCCCCTAACGGGGATATACTTCGGAGTGGAGTTGCTGGTAAGTTTCTTGCTAAGGGGGACCATCGTATTTCTTCTATAAGATGAGCTAAAAATCTTCTCTTTAAGAAGCAGTCATAATAAATTTTTTTTTTCTAGAAGCATCATTACCCCTAAAAACTCTGTAACCTTCACTCTTTTCATAAGTATTGTTATTAAATATCTGTGAGCACACCGTACCACGTCAGCCTTGTATTCTGCATGTTAAGTGAAGCTTGATGAGGTGCGTGGGCTGGCAGAAAGACGTGGAACGTACTCTGCCTGTTCCAGCCTAGAAAAATTTAATTACTTACATCCTCATTGTGGCAAATATCTGACTCAGATTTCTGAGTACGTTGTTTTTCCCTGCACGTGGCAGGATGCAATCCACAAATGCAGGCTTGGATTTTAGGGCTGCTGGTTTTGTAGAGCCCTAAAAGTCAAGTGGCAAGTACTTTAGATAGCGAACGGTGCCGTTGTGTGCTCTTAGTGAGAGGCTTCTGCAAAATTACCGTCAACCATAAGCTTTTGAAGGATTAGATTCAGGAGAGTGCCACTCTTGCTTTAGAAGTGTATTTTTCAAAGTCCTCTTTAAACTTTTCTGGAATTCTTTGCAATTGCCACTAAGAACCTCGGGGAATATCAGGCCCAAGTGCTTCTGAAAATCAGCTCTCTTCATTTGGCATCTAAGTGGAATTTTTGAATGCTTAGCATTATGTCTAGTATGAAGTAGTCTTGTCTTGATATGGCAAAAATTTGATGATGGAAGCAAGATTTGCACCTGAAGAAAACACACTGCTTTGAGTAAAAAGGCTTCAGCCTGCAGCTTCTCACTAATCTAATGACCTCTTACTGTTTATTCCCCTAAAACAGACGGTGTGTATATTTGCCACGAATTCCAGCGATAGAATTCTCCCAATATAATGATAGTTCATCGGGCAAATTCCGCAGTTTCTACAAAACACTGGATTATGTGTCTGCTTTTGTAGTGGTCTGCTTTTGCACAAAATACACTGCTTTTTTTTTTTTTTTTTTTTTTTTTTTTCATGTGACTGTGGCTTGTTTGGCTTCGTTCTGCCTTAAAAATACTGAGTGTTAAGTACAAGTGTTTATTTCAAGAAAATGTGAAGCTTGTCATTAAAAATTATTTCTGGCAACTTGAAAGCTGTTTATTTTTAAAAATTCAAATTTTTGGGTAGTTAAAGAGTGTTTTGGTTCTGTTTCTGTAGATTGAGTACTTCCATTTTCTTGATTGCAGTAGCTGTTGCCTAACAATGCACTGAAATTGTTCTAACTTGTTTATATATAACAGATTTTAGTAATGAATGCTTGTTAAAATAGGAAATACTTCTCAAAAGAACAGTTCTAAAGTTTTCATTTGCCTTAAAGGACTGTAATGTTTGGCTGTTCTAAATACAGAGTTAGTTACTGGAAGGAGATGTTTTCAAGCCTTTCATTTTCCTACTTTATAAGTTCCTAAACCATATGTGTGTATTCTGTATGATGTAAATCTCTTGGGATACATGTAACATGTTTTTCTATTTTTAGGATAATCCTATTGGAAACTGGGATGGAAGATATAATGGAATACAGCTGTGCAGTTTTGCAAGTGTTGAAAGTACACTTCTTTTGCATATCAATGATGTTATTCCAGGTAAGCTCTGCTTCTTAACCGGCAGCCGGACTTTGGTAACTTCTGAACCTAAGCACAGTTATGTGATTAAAACCATACTGTGAATTAACATCCTAAATTCACTTGAATTAGTTTAACCTTCTGTGTAGTACTTCTCTTCAGTTTCCTCCTGCTTTTGGTTACAGTCTCACTAGTAGAAAAGGTTTAATACTGGACAAAATGAATATAAAATTGTGTAGCATTTACAATATTATACAGTTGTATAGTAGTGAGTGCCAGTAGTGAGTCTTTTTATTGAATGTTGTTCAATTTACTCCAGGAGTTCAAATATCTTGGATCAGAAAACTGTTCTTTCTCTGCTTCAAATGTATTGATAGCATTATTTATGCGTTCTGTCAGTAGGTACCTGTGAATTCACAGCAAGACTGTGGAGAAATTAACTGTCCTCAGTAATTCGCTGCATAGTGTTAACTTGTAACCACTACAGTTCCCTGATTCCTTTGCTGAAGAAAGAAAAAGTTTCATCTGAAACTAGTTTGTGCTCTATCTGAAGACGGGCTCTAATGAGCGTGCAGTCTTGTACAGCCTGTAGTCTGTAACCCTTGCCCTCACACTTCCATTTGGCCAACTTTTCCTGTGTTCACCTCCCACTTAGTTGAGATGCATGTTTTTGCATGAATTCTCCTCTCTTCTCTGGAGTCCCATTTTTGGGAAAAGAGCATTTGTTGTAGATGTGTTGGTAGAAAACAACTTCATGCATCTGTTTCCTGTAATGGAAGGATGCACATGCATTGGAGAACGTGAGGTTAGTCTATTGGATGTGTTCGGGAAATAACGGTAGACTTCAGAGTAAAGTAACTGCTGATGTGATGGAAGCAAATCCTGTGAACGTAAAACGTGCCAACCAAGGTTTTGCTCCGCTCAGTTTTAAAACTTACGATGCTGGAGTTTGCTTTGCTTACATGTCAAGTTGAGCTTCTCCGTGACACAGTAGAAGGGTAGAAAAGGAAAGCTAATGTTCTCTCCATGTACCCTGTCGTAGAGACGGTGTCACAGGACAGGAGACCTCCCAAGCTTGCCTATACCTCAAGAGGTGGTGGTGACAAAAGCGTGTTCAATCACAGCAAGCCAAAGGCTACAGGTGCGTGTGGGAAGTGATTTTCTGTTCCTCTGTAAGACTACAAATTTCTGGTACTTGGGAAAAAGGGTTGCCTTGCATTTTGCTGTCACTTCATTTATTATTTCAGAGAAATTGAAATTGATATGTAACTGAAGTTGAGTATTAATATGAATTTATTTAATCGTAATAAAGATGGTAGACTGTTTAAGTTAAGACTCAAACTACCTTCACGTCATGAAAAACAGTTTGAGGTTTAGCAAGAATTCAAGCGTGTATTACCTAGTTGTCTAGTGTAACCAGCTGGGGGCTGCATTCTGTTTTTCTGAAAGTATGCTGTATGTACAGAGTTTTTTAAATTTAATTTTTAATAAATATAGTTTGCTATTGTTTTCTTTCTGCAGGACTAGAAACACCAAAAATTTTAACATAAGAGCAGATCTATTTAATATGTTAATTTTGCTGTGATTCCAAACCAAAATTGAATTTCCTGAAATATATACTTCTCTTGACTCTGGTTTTGGCCAGTTCTGAAGATCCTCCCAGGGTAAAAAAAAAACAGGAAGGAAAATAATTTTTTTTTTTTTCTTAAGGCAGAAATCAAAATTCCATGTCTTTTGAGCTTCCTGGTGGCTATTTTGAGTTGTAGAATACTGATGACAGTACATTCTGTAAGCTTCTGCCTGGCACTGGATGCTGGCAGAGGTGGTCTTCCCTGAAGTAACTGTGGTTGTATGTTGGCACAAGTTACAGCTGTGCAGAATTGGATTGGTAATTTATTTGCCTACTTGGAATTTTTTTTTTTTTTCCTTTAAAACCAAATAAAATATACCTACAGTACCCTGTATCTCAAATGCTTTCTTAAATCCGTAATATAAAATAATGAAAAATTTGCACTTGAGGGGTATTTTCCACCTTCTTTTCAAGTTGGTGACTTGAAATAGCAGCTTGGAGGATTAAGTTGGTTTGGGATAAATTGCTACCTTTCTGCAACCTTAGAACTGTGTGCTTTGATGCTTTGTGGGAAGGCGGTCAGGTCTTCTTCAAAGTACAGTAACAAACTTATACTATGATATAAGAGCATAGGTAACCTTCTGTAAATAGGGATTAATCTCTTCAGAAAAACCTGGTGTTTTCCAGCATCTACCTCTGAACCTGGAAATAGAAACAGATCTGAAGTCTTCTACACGTTAAACGGCTCATCAGTTGACTCCCAGCCTCAAACGAAAACCAAACCCCCGTGGTATATCGATGAAGGTAAAGAGAGATGAGAACCTTTCATGTAGGCATACACTTTATTTAACAAACAAAACAAACCTAGCCTGTATTGGTGTTCTGCAAATAAAACAAGTTTGAGTTAAATTTAAAACAGTTGGAATGTGATGTTGTAGTGGAAGACATGCTATGTCATAAAAAGCATCTTGAACCCCCAAGAAAATCTACTCCGTCTTAGCTGACAGAGCTGTTGTTTCGTTCTGCGTTTAGGAGATCGCATTCTTGGCAACGTGCGCGCAGCTCTGTGGGAATGCGCGTGTCTTGCAGGCAAAACAAAAGCTGAGGCTTGGAAGGAGGATATGAAGATACTCATTTCAGCCAAGTATAAAGAGTAATTTTATTTTGCCTGTCTTTTTGTAGCTAGTGTTACAGATCGAAAGGAGCTGTAATACTCTGCCATGCCAGCTAATCAGTCTGGAAGTAGGGAGGAAAAATTAGTCTGACTAAGCATACATGTTTTTTCAGTATTTTTTAAAGTTATTTCTGTAAAATCTCTCTCTCTCTGAATTCTTACAAGTATGGATGCACATACCCAAAGGATCAGTATATCTTGATTTGCTTCCAGAACTAATTATTTTATGTTTTTATTTATGTATTTTTCTGGTCAGCTTTTCTAAAGTGTGGCTGGCTGGCTTAGTGAAGGGGTAAATACTGAATGTTTAATTTATGATGGAAACCCATAGCAGTAGTAGCCCCTGAGTTCCATGAACAGTAAAAGAAAATGGGTTATAATTGTTCTTGGTTGCCTAACAGATGCTGTTCCAACAACTTGGAACTCTGTTTAAAAACTAGTTTATTATAATATTTGAAATAAACAAGGTAAATATCAAGGTAAATGTCCTGTCTAGAAAGGATAATAAAGGTTAGTGATTGTACACTTTGCAAAAGCAGTCAATCTGGAGGAATTTGTCCAATGTCTGAGTAAAGGTTTAACTATTTTTTATTTTTTTTTTTTAAATTTTTGGACGTGAACTTCAGTTAATAAAACAGCATGAGGATGAAGAGGCTTTTGCTCTGTGAATACCAGTTGTGTATGAGACCATGTAGAGAGATGAGAGAGGATACAGAACACTTGTGCTGTTACATCTAGTGATCTCATTTATCAAGCACTGCGTTAGTCATGACTTATTTAAATCCTTTATTCTTCATAGACACTGATAGATTCCTTGTGTAGAACCAAAGTATATTGTGATAGAGCCAGGGGAATAAACACTTTCACGTTGGCAAATCATGTCTGCAAGCAATTACTCATTTCTGTGTAAGCTGTGAGCCAAATCCTTTCACTCACGCTGACCAGTGAGTTCTTTCTAGTTCTGCCCATTGCAGGCATAATCCTTGAGGCTGTTAACTTGTAGTCAAAGAAAAATTCCCATGTGGGGGGAAAAAAAAAAGTTTTCAATCTCTAAACACTCTCTGTAGTTTCTGGCTAAGGTCTCCTTTCTCTGTACTAATGTTTTGGTTTTGATTTTGACAGTTGCTGAAGACCCTGCAAAATCCCTGACTGATTCATCTCCTGGATTTGGGCATTCTTCACCGCCGCTGCAGCCACCTTTAACAAACTCCGTGTCTACAGAAAACAGATTTCACTCCCTCCCTTTTAGCTTGACAAAAACATCCAGTACTAATGGTACTATTGGGCACAGTCCGCTCTCGTTGTCTGTCCAGTCCGTCATCGGTGATGTAAATACTGCGGCTAACCAGGAGAGTCCCTCACCAGCAGGCCCCGTCGGGAACTCGCATGGTCTTGAAGCAGGTTCCTTGGCAGAAGTTAAAGAAAATCCTCCTTTCTATGGAGTAATCCGCTGGATTGGCCAGCCCCCTGGAGTAAACGAAGTGTTAGCTGGACTGGAGCTGGTAAATATAAATTGTAGTTCATAGTAATGTTAAGTACGTGTTACTAGTTCTGTTTCTGAGGGTCAGTGACTGAGTACTTTGCAGAAGCAGTCAATCTGGAGGAATTTGCGCAAACAGGTTTGCACAGGATCTCCTTACAACATAGCTGCATTCTGAGATGAGTGGCTGCCCTAGACCTTACTCTGATTGCTCTCAGTTAAATTAAGGTGTACACAATTAGGGGCATGGAGCTCTTTGTTTTGGGATAATGCTCAATAAACCTTCAGCTAAAGCAGTGCACGATTATGTAAAACAGCAGACTCTTTCAGTGAAGTAGGTGAGAATGTGTCTAGAATTTACAAAAAAAAATCCTGATGCTTGTGGGTTTTTTGGGTGAAGCTCAAGCTGTAGTTTGCCTCAGGTGTCCTGAGACCGCATCTTAGGATGCCTTGTGTTAAACTGGGGTCTGGGACTTGCCTGTCATGTGTTTCTGCATTAAAACCTAGCAGTTGTTGGTATGACGGCCATATACCTTAAATAGTGTTATCAAAGCTAAATAATGATAACTTATTATTCTTCATACCTAGTTTCTGCTGGCTTGCCTTGATGTACGTTTTGTGCGTTGTGAAGCAGGTATTTTTATGGGGCAGGCCATAGCCACTCTGGAAATATTCACACTACCCAATGCCTCGTGACTTTAATTGAGTTTTAAAAGGTGCTCAGTAGTGCGCCCGTGCTCTTCCTAATGACTAGCTAGCTTAGTTAAGTTCCTGATGTTGATTAGGTTTAACTCCCGCTCTCCCACCTCCCCCAAGCTGTTTCTGATGGAGTTTTTGTTTTATTTTGGATGCAGTGAAAGTTTAAGCATGAAGCAGAAAAGTGTAGCTCTTAATTTCCTTGCTAAATCCAGCTAAAGAGCGCCTCAGCTGAAGCTTCGTATGCTGAAATGCAGGAACATTGTATATCAAGCTTCAGATGACCTGAAGGGTGACTTTTGGGTAGATATTTCATCAAATGTTTTACTGCAGAGTTCTAGAAATCAGAAAAATAGTGAATTCTCACTTGAATTTGCAGGAAGACGAGTGTGCAGGTTGCACGGATGGGACGTTTAAAGGAACTCGATACTTCACTTGTGCTCCCAAGAAAGCTCTTTTTGTTAAACTCAAGAGCTGCAGGCCGGATTCCAGGTTTGCCTCGCTACAGCCTGTTTCCAACCAGATTGAACGCTGCAACTCCCTAGGTACCGAGCTTCTCCTTACTTAGTTATCAGCTGGGAACTGGTCTGGGGTTTGGTCTCATTTATCCTGCAATGTGTTCTTTGTATTGAACGCTCGAACATCTGTACAGATGTTAATTAATGAGATTAATGAAGAGAAGAGCAGTCTGTACAGAACATAACGCTTCTATGGATTATTTTTATTGCTTTAAAACAAGAAAATGTTCACATATTTAAAGACATTTCTTAAAATGAAGGGATTTTTTGTTATACTGTACGTGTTTTTGCTTTAGAAGTTGTAAAGCAATCTTGCTGAAAATGGTATTTGCAACTCCAGCAATATGTGATTGCATTATCAGAAATAGAGACAGTTATTTTTCTATAATGTAAAATTATTTTTTTCTAAATATTAATATAGGAGAGCATGTATTCTAATGGTGGAATTTAGTAATGAAAAACTGATTTTTTTTTTTTTTCTAACTTCGAATATTTTAGATTCCTTGGGTCATGTTGTATTATTGCCTGGGACAACAGCAAAGAAAAAAAAATGTCTGATACTTGTAAGATAGCGAGCATTTAGAATAAGACAAGAACTTTGTTCCTGCTGGATAAAATGAACTCAGTGCTGCAGGCTTCCTGCAGCACTCTGATGGGCATTGTCAGTGGGACGGAGAGTCTCAGCTGGAATAAAATGCTCTTCTAGTCCAGAGGAGGAACGCTTACACTAAGGCACAACTTAGCTGTAAAACATTAATAGGAACATCTCAAGGGGGATAAAATCTGAGGCGTTAAAGTGTCTTTTGAAAAAAAAAATTTCAGCCTTTGGAGGTTACTTAAGTGAAGTGGTAGAAGAAAACACTCCTCCAAAAATGGAAAAAGAAGGTTTAGAGACAATGATTGGAAAGAAGAAAGGTATCCAGGGTCATTACAACTCCTGTTACTTAGACTCCACCTTATTCTGGTAAGTTCATCGTTTGTGTAGTGGCATCCCATGCTAGAAACGCAGGACGCGCGGTCTGTGTTGTGATGACTGTCTGTCGTGTTACCGTGTGGCTTAGAGTCACGCGCCGCTCTGTCAGCATGAGCAAGTTCTGCAGCGTGTGCTGGGTAACGTGAAGTGCTAATCACGTCAAGTTGTGCTGGCCCTTACGTATCTGCTCTCTTCTTGGCTGCAAATGGCTGAAAGATGACAGAGGACGCAGGCTGGGGGGCGAAGGGAGGGAAATCTCTCGGATAACTTGTTTGCAGAACCCTGCCTTGGCAACTGGTTTTGTACCCTGCTGCAGAAAGGACACTGGGTTGGAGTGGACTTTTACTGTTTAGTACAGCTGTGCCGTCCTCCGTCCTTAATTACCCATTTTTGAGTTTGGTTAGTTTTCTTAATTTTTCCTGTGGCTTTGCTTGGTTTGTCTTATGTTGCTCAGGCATCTGCATGGTTGTATCTTCCAGAATCAAAACAGCCTTCCTTTTCTTTTTCCTTTGTAGCCTGTTTTCATTTAGCTCTGTTTTGGACACTGTGTTACTGAGACCTAAAGAAAAGAATGATGTGGAGTATTACAGTGAGACTCAAGAGCTGTTGCGGACAGAGATTGTGAATCCTCTGAGAATGTAAGTAAAGGCAGGAACTGGTTTCTGATCTAATACAGATTTTGTACTAGATCCTGCTGTGTATGCATTCCTGTTGCAAACCTGAGAAGTCTGGCTAGCTGCTGCTACCAGCAGCATGCAAGGTTATTTGTCTTTAATTTTTTTTAAACACGTAAATTTTTAAAATTTAAACATTTTTTTTAAATGTGCACATAATACAGTTGCAGTTCTGAAATTCTGTGGGCTGTCACCGAACAACTTATCACAAAGTTTTACTTTGGATTCTTGGAAAGAAACGATGGTTTCTGAACCCTTGTTCTTGTGAGGGTGCGTGCGCTCGGCCTGCTGCGTTCCGGGTGCAGTGGTATAGGCGCCCAGTAGCAGAAATCTCAAATGGCTGAGAAGGCTGAGTCTTAACTTCTCCTGACTTTGCACCATGCTTAAAACTTCCTTTGCACTTTAAAAAGTTCCAGAGGAAAAGACTGAATTCTCAGAACTTCAGCTTCTTAGGTCAGCAGTACAGTTCTGTATCTTTTTCTCAAATACTGAAATTTTTTTTTTAATTAACAACTCCCACAATGTGACATTCTGAAAATGCTGTATTAAGCGGTGCAAATCAGAGTGAAAACCAATCACAAGTAATTGGCTGACAAATCAGAAAGCAGTTATCCTGGTAAGTTCATGTTTAAAAAGAGCTCTGAAAGGTTATGCTGGAACATGGAGCATTGCAGTAAATTTATACTGCATTAAAAAACCTGGAAATCAGATTGAATATGAGGAGTCAATACATAGTTTTGAAGAAATACTGTACACTGTTTAAAAAAGGATCTGAAAGCATATATATCAGTATTGAAGAGGGTTTGCTTTTTTCTGCTTCGCTGACTTGATCACAAACTAGCTAATAGCTTATTAAACCCCTTTATCTTAGATATGGATATGTATGTGCCACAAAAATAATGAAACTGAGGAAAATTCTTGAAAAAGTTGAGGCTGCATCAGGATTCACTTCAGAGGAAAAAGGTAACTGGAGAGGTTTTCCTTTCTTTGAGATTTGTAAGAATCATAATACTTTGCTGTGTAAGTATGCCAGAACAAAACACACAGATATTTCTCTGTAGCAGTTTTTTCTTCTACCTGGACAAAACTCCACCAGAGATTTGAGTGACTGTTGGGTGGTTAAAGGTCTTTTCTGCTTCCTGGGGTCTGTAAGGAACCCTAGCTGAACAGTTTCTGCCGTGACAGTCTTTCACTGACTGGATTTCTCCTCTTGCCTTCCTGTGCCCACGTGACTCCCTTGTAGCATTTGGGGAGATCTAAGGCTCCTCCTCAGAAATGAAGACTCTGATAAGGCTGGGGTCTTTGTCCTCTTTCAAAATCTCACTTTGATCCCTGAGGAATAATCTTTGCACTACAACGTTTCATTGTCACAAAGCTTATGTAGTATTTTAAGAAAGAAAATGTGTAAATCACATTAGAAAAATCAATTCCCAACCTTTTGATCGTCTGCTGCGTGTAATGATTAATTAGCACTGTATTATGTAGCTGTTCCATTTTTGTTTGGGAGAACACTACTTTCTTTGTAAATGCTAAATGCTGAAACTCAGTATTTATTGCAGTTAGTGGCAGGAAGAGAAATACACCAGAAAACTCTCAGTGTTGGGGGAGAATAGACTCTGGGAAGCTGGCGTTGGCCGCATTCTTGATTGGAGAACTCTGTCTCTAGTTCAGATGAACTCTGTACTATTGTGTGGGTTTTATGTAAGTGTTACTCTCACCACTCCTCGCTGCTTCTCTGCAGTTTCACTGTTTTCTTTCAGAAGCTTTTATTTCTCCTGAAAAAGTTCAGTGGTGCCAAATGATTCCTCTGAAATACCCAGTGCCTTTCTGATCTTTACTGGAAAGCTTTGCCACCCTGTTGAACCTGTCTCTTTTATTAGGGCCATTTGACACCAAAAGAGTAACTAGAGGTTTGTGTCATGAAAGTGTTTGTAGTTAGTCATAATCTTACTGTGTTAATAAAGCTGTAAAAATGAATGGTGACTTTTTTCCTATTACAATTTTGAAACCTTACATTATTGAAGACTGACTTTAAATGAATCTGGTTTTGCATAATAACAGTACTTTTTTTTTTTTTCCTCCTACCCCACCAGATCCAGAAGAATTTTTGAATATTTTATTTCACCATGTTCTCAGAGTTGACCCGCTGTTGAAAATAAGGTGAATCTTCTTTCTTTGTTCAACTCCTCTATTTGCAGAGGATGATGATGAGAGAGTATCTGCTGCCTTTCAAATTGCCTTGGAGCACCTTTGACCTTGTGGTTTGTGTTTCTAATAAGATGCAATATGATAAAGTTACATCAACAACTTTGTCACCTTTTTTGGTAGGTGGGTGTTGCCCCACTGGTCTGTCAGCTATGCTGGAGAAAGGCTGCTGGAAGAGGACCCTCCTAGCAGGAACTGTATGGGTTTATACGCTGCCGTAGCTCAGTGGTGTGTGAGGTGTGGGAGTGCCTGCTGTCTGTGTGTTGTGCAGAGGTGCAGGAGCTTGGACGCCGTAACCAGAGCATCCGTGTGCAGTATGCTGTAGGTCCAGATGCCGTTCGAGCGTACAGAGGCTGTCTTCTGTGGTGGGTCTCTAGGGAAATTTTGAAAATGTCTGAAGGCATGAGAGATCAAGGCCTGTCGTGAATTTGGAACTGCGTTCCTGCTTCTGCCTAGACAAAGGTCCATGTTTGTAATCTACTGTTAGGTTAAAAAAAAAAAAAAACAAACCCAAAACACAACAACTAGAAACTTCAAGCATGTAGTTGGTCTATATGGCAAAGTGCTTAGGGAATAGTTTGCCATATTAAGACCCTCACAGTTGCTGTTACTGCCTCTCTTCAATTCTGTGAAATACAAGGTGCTGAGAAACCCCTGTGGCCAACGGATTATTCTGGTGAAACAGCTGGGGTACCATACTGTAATTATAATAATGGCATTTATTGTTATAATTAATAGATCTTCATGTGAGACTGTATTTGTCATTTTGGGTAGTTGTCAGGTGTGCTGCTGTGGCAGAAATCACAGCTGTAAGGAGTAAAGTAAAAGCAAGGGAAAGATGCCTTTTATTCCACTTGTACGTTTCTGCGCTGTCTTCCACATTTCTCTGATCTGTAAAGCTTGGCCTTCAAGGTTTCTGTCACACCTGTGTCGCACGGAGAAGAACAGAACTTGTGTTCCTCTGTTCAGCTTTTAGCACCGAAGTTGGTGTGTTTTGTGCATGTATCTTAACTCTTTAAGAGTCATTAAGAAGTTTACTTTTGTCTTAGAAAGAAGGCTTAAAATTAATAGTAATAACTTTGAGCATCATTCCCTTAGAAGCCTCCAACACCTGAGTACTCTAAAAAGCAACATTGTGTTAAATACTGGCTGCGGTTTACAGCAAATGTGATGGAAGTTCCCAGGAATTTCATCCCAGGAACTTTGACGCTGGGGTGCAATATCTCCTGCCTTTTTTCTTTTGCTGTTGAGGCCAATTACTCCAATATGTTTGTTTTCTCCATGATAGCAAAATCCATTTCTTCAATGTGACAAGTCTTCTGTATCCTATCTTATGTCCTTCCAGGGTAGGCTGAACTACTCCTCTGAAGCTCTCTTCCCAAATATCCCAGATACATGTTTATGTAACAGAAATATTACCTGAAAACATCAGTGCTTAATTTTGACTTTGTTTTGCAACATCATTTTGCCTAATCCGTTGTCTCTCTCTGTATCCATGTAAAA
Source organism: Tetrax tetrax (assembly GCA_009806455.1). Classification (NCBI taxonomy): domain Eukaryota; kingdom Metazoa; phylum Chordata; class Aves; order Otidiformes; family Otididae; genus Tetrax; species Tetrax tetrax. Next base: position 50,955 of record WHYT01016354.1, on the reverse strand, counting down.
TTGTGTTGTGGTTTTGTGGTTCTTGGTTTTTGGAAGGGGTTGATTTGTGGGATGCGTGTGTTTGTGTGGTGGGTTGGTTTTGTGGTCGTTGTGAGGATGAAGATGTTTATCCAGCCCCCGTAGTGTGGCCAGCATTGGCAGTTAAGTCCTAGCCTGCCCTCTTCATGCTTGCCTAGGTGTGGATCTTCGCGGTCAGAGCTGGCCAGCCCTTCCGTCGGGATTATCCCTTTGGAGAGTTCTGTTAACTGGACAGCGAGGCCAGCAGCAGCAGCCATCTCTGAGAGACTTCTGCTGCAGGACGCAGTGTAAATAAATACCTCCTGTGAATTAGGAGATGTTTCATTAAACCCAGTCCTTTTGTTTTTTTTTTTTTTTTTTTTTAAACTCCTTGTTGGGACTATCATACTGAAGAGAATTATTGCTGTTCCTTTTGATGTTTTATTACTGAAACGGAATTATTTCTCTTTCCCGGGAAAGCTGCTGTACGGTGGTGGTGTTTTCGATGCGTATGCTTAGGAAGTACTCAGTTGGTAGTTCAGTAGTGCGTAGGCATTTGTTTTTAAAACACACTCTGAGAGAAGTTTTTCTAAAATCAGTCCGCACGCAATACTGGGTTCCCTGTCATGTAAGGCATTTTGTTGTGCAATCCAGAGAGGATGTTGTATGGGCTATTTTCTGGTAGATGTTATTTTCCTGGTAAAATGCAGTCATTGTTACAGTAGAGCTTCAGCACCTTTTTTAAAAAAATCTGTTTTTTAGATCAGCAGGTCAGAAAGTACAAGACTGTTACTTCTATCAAATTTTTATGGACAAAAATGAGAAAGTTGGAGTCCCAACAATTCAGCAGTTACTAGAATGGTCGTTCATCAACAGCAACTTGAAGTTTGCAGAGGTTGGTGACAGCTGTTGCTTCGTTAGAAGTGATGATCCCTAGACATTTGCCCATTCAGCAGTGGGACAAAAGTAGGATCTGGTGTGAAAACAAAATGTGGGCATGTTGGAAATGGGAATACTAGGTCCGTAGTACAGGCTGCCTACGTTACAAAAATGTTTTAAGCTTGACTTTGACGTGTATCCGTCGGCTGAACAGACCAAAGTTTAGGTAAAGAATTACCACATGAAAACTTCATAGTTACTGCCAGTAAGTTGTCTTAAGAACTAATATTTTGAGACACTTCTGTTTGTAAAATAACTTTACCAAGAGGAGACTTTTTTTTCTTTTTTCTTTCCCCTCCCCCTTCCACAGGATGGGGGAGTGTAGTCCAGTATATTTAATATCATACTTGAGCAGGACTGGGACTTAACAACATTTGACAATGATTTAGGTGCCACTTTCCTGGGTTATTTTAGCTGTAGTTTCTCCCAAAGACTTAATTTTGGTTTGCTTACCATCTTGTTAATTTTGAAGTCAACAGGCTGTGAGTTTAAATAGCATGAATGTTTAGAGCATTACAAGTATTTCTCTAAATTTAGATAATTGTTTATCTCAAGCTCATTACATTATATTCTGGTGTTTTACCTAGGCACCCTCTTGCCTGATTATCCAGATGCCTCGATTTGGAAAAGACTTCAAAATGTTCAACAAAATTTTTCCATCCTTGGAATTAAATATAACAGACTTACTGGAAGATAGTAAGTATGCAGCATTGCACTGTGTAACAAGAGAGTTGTTGAGGGTGACTAACAGCGGAAGCAAGTACTCCTGGTAGTTCTGGTACAAGGTAGTGTGAGATGCTCAGGCTGAGGAGAAAAAGTTTACTGACTGGAGTGGTCTTTTTGGTTGTTTTTTGTTTGTTTGTTTTGGGCTTTTTTTTTTTTTCCCCTTGTCAAAAGCTGTAATTCAGAACAACGTATAGAGTATAACTTGCTTGATTATGTTGATTTAATTCTTGTGTATCTGTACAGCTAAACTTCTTATCTCAAGACAGTGTTGTTAAAATCTTCTATTTGCAACGTATCTCTAAACCTTTTTCTCTTATTCCACATTATGTCAAATGGAAAAAGTTAAATACAGTGGCACATTTCTGCTTTGATGGGCAATCTGGTTTTAGCTTTCCATTTAAAGTAGTAATCCTCCCTCTGTTCCATACCCCTCAGCTTAAAAAACAAAACAAAAACAAAACAAAAACAAACAAACAAAAAAACCCCAAACCAAAACAAACAAAAAAAAAGAACAAAAAAGCCTCCCCAAACTGGAGAATACTTTCTTCTTTCAAAACGCAGCTCCTAGGCAGTGCCGAATATGTGGAGGGCTCGCTATGTACGAGTGCAGAGAATGTTACGAAGACACTGATATTTCTGCTGGGAAAATCAAGCAGTTCTGCAAAACCTGCAACACGCAAGTAAGTTGTTGTCCCCGTTCCTCCCCGTGGGTTTCACCCAAATGGTGTGTGCTGTCATAACTGACAGAAAGGCAAGAGCGCAGGGAGACTTCCTCACCAGCAAGCGCTAAGTTAACTGTGCCCACTGACAGATCGGGAACTGCGCTTGACCCTGCAATGTGTTCATCAACAATTTCTTACTAAAAACATGGAAACTGCCAAATCCAGTGCTGAAAACAGTGGAGAGGTAGTAACGGTAGGCAGCTTGGGAGCTATTTCCCATCACCTGCTTTAAATCCTAATGTCACGTACGTGCTGTCTTGTTTGAATTGATAAATTCCGGACATGGGACTGTTTAATTTTGAGAGCTGTTTGGTAACTTGCATAAAGCTGTTGTAGTCAGGGCTTGTTTTCAAGTCTGAGCGTAGTAGAAAAGTGTTGCATTAAATCTGATTTCAGGTTTGAATTTTTTGGGCGATATTGAATGACGCTGGTGGGGAAAAAATAGAAGAAACGTTTAGTCTGCTGCTGCTCTTGCAGTTCCTCTCTCATGCTGTTAGTCTCCAGTTCAGCAGTAATGTTCTTTTTAGCTTTGTCTGCCACTGACACAAATAATCTTACAGGTTGTTTTTTCTCTTCTGAAATATCACTTCAATTGTAGGTTCATCTTCATCCCAAGAGACAGACTCATAAATTCAATCCCTTGTCACTACCTAAAGATCTGCCAGACTGGGACTGGCGCCATGGCTGCATCCCGTACCAGAAGATGGAGTTGTTTGCTGTTCTCTGCATAGAAACAAGCCACTACGTCGCCTTTGTTAAATACGGGAGGGATGACTCCGCCTGGCTTTTCTTTGACAGCATGGCAGACCGGGATGGTAGGGATTTATTTATTTTTACTAATTTTATCTTTATCTTTTACATACATTACAATTTTAAATCTAAGTCCCTATGTCTTAATGTTTTGGGGATATGTAATATTGTTTAGCTTTTGAAGTACTCGATGCTGGGACACTGATGGTGACCCAGCCTTACCACAGCGCATTAATTCCACAGCAGCCGCTGATTTCCATAATCTGAGTTTCAGCCAGACTGGTGCCTGAGTACGTGGAACCGAAGTAACCGCAGAAGTTTCCTAGCAGGACTCCTTACACGTTGTTCTCTACTTTGCAAGTTTGGCAGAGAGAGTTAATTTTAAATAAGCAACTGCAGAAACGTCTTCTTTCAGTCTGTGTTTACGTGGATGTACACAGTTAACGGATAGTACAAATACAAATATCAGATAGTACAAATACAAATATCAGATAGTCCATTATCAGATGTTACTTTGTTGATAACGCGACGACTGGTACAGGTACAGACACTCGTGGTTCAGACCTTCAGCAGCTGTTACCAGTCGTCGCGTTATCAACAAATTCGGTAACGTTTGAGGTGCAGTGTCTGTTTGAGTCACTCTGGCAAAGTCGTAGGGAATCTTTAGTGTTAACAAAACCCCACAGTTCTCATTCTGGTGGGGTTTTACCGTGGTATTTGTGTGAGTGTGCGTTAGTAACATTGCAAGATGTTCTGACATTGCAATTTTTCTTGAACAATACACTTTGTGTATAAGTTTACCCTGCAGTAGTCCAGAATGGTGTATTTAGGGTTTTTTAGAAGGCGTTTTCAAGAACTGGCGATGCTGTCATAATTAAGTACATTAAAATGAGTAAACATACATAGATGCTCTCCTAATCTGTTTCTCTTTCTTTCCTTACGGTCAAAAGGAGGTCAGAATGGCTTCAACATTCCGCAAGTCACCCCATGTCCAGAAGTTGGTGAGTACCTGAAGATGTCTCTAGAAGAACTGCACTCGCTGGATTCCAGGAAAATTCAAGGTTGTGCACGGAGACTACTTTGTGATGCTTACATGTGCATGTATCAAAGTCCAACGATGAGTTTATACAAATGAATGATGTCCTCTGGAAAACTGAAGAAACAGTATAGAGTTACCTACCGTTGCATTTGCTGCGTTTTTGGGTTAGTTTTAATGCAACCGTTGCTGGCAATGGATGCGATGACAAGGAGGAAACTGACTCTGAGAGCAAAAGGATTGCTGTTCCAAAACCTTCATGTGGAGCTCTGTCATTGAAGTATTTAAGCATTTTGCACTCTGGGAAGTGTGCTTGTGTGTGTTTGTTTTATAAACAAAGTCTAAGTGAAGTTACTAAAACTTAAAGCTTTAAGTGCATTGATTATACACAGGCGTTTTTGAAATGTTAAAGATGGAATTATATCAGGAGGAACCTCCGTGGTCCACTGGGAATGCGAAGATCCAGTGTTCTTGCTCAGTGCGTTTCTGTGGACCAAGGAGGAGGATTCTCGTGTTTCTCTACCCTCCACGCCCATCACTTCTTTTTTAGCACCACAGATTCTCTCTCCTGAGGAGAAAGTACCTTCGGTTCCAGTAAGATAAATTTTAGACTGTACATTGCATATTAACTTTGTTCTGTTATCAGTCTACTGCATTCTTTTCAGTTCACACATTTGCATCTTCAGAAATTAACATTCATTTAAAGATCTGAATTCCTATCTTGTGAAGCCCAAGCACACAGATTTGCTATTTGTTAACTTGTGCTTTTTGGAGGGGAAAAAGAGGAGGAGGAGAAGAGGGTATTAAGGTTCAGCCCCGATCGGGAGCAGACTACTCAGTCTCTCTCTCACTCCCCCCACCCTCTGAGAGAACAGGGGGAGATGATATAAGAAAAAACAGCTCGAGGTTTGAGGTAAGGACAGGGAGAAATCCTTAAAGTTACCGTTACGGGCAAAACAGACTCAACTTGGGGAAAACTAGTCATTTACTTCTAAAACTAGCAGGAGAATGAGACAGGGAACAAGATAACCTCCCCCCACCCCTCCCTCTTCCCAAACGTAACCTTATCTCTACCACCTTCCCCCTGAGTGACACGGGGGAAGAGGGAATGGGGGTTGTGGTCAGTCCATCACGCGTCGCTTTACGCCACTGCTTCCTCCTTGGGGGAAGAACTCCTCACATTTCCACCCCTGCTCCAGCGTGGGGTCCCTCCCACGGGCCACAGTCCTTCGTGAAACTGCTCTGGCGTGGGTCATCTCTTCCACGGGTGCAGCCCTTCCAGAATGGCTGCCCCGGTGTGGGGTCTTCCATGGGCTGCGGGGGATCTCTGCTCCTCCGTGGGCTCCCCGGGCTGCAGGGGGACAACCTGCTCCACCATGGTCATCACCACGGGCTGCAGGGGAATCTTGGCCAGGAGCTGCATTACTGCTCCCGCTCCTTCTGCACTGCCCTTGGCGTCTGCAGTTGTTCCTCTCACAAGAAAAGTTCTTCACAACAGGCTGGCAGAAGCCTCTCGAATCTCTTCACATCATCCATCTCATCTCCTCTCCACCTCTTGCAGCCAGGCCGGGCTGAGTCGGGCCCAGTCGGCCACCCAGGGGGAGGCCAGAGGGTGAGGCCTGCAAGGCCCATGAGGCTGCGCCTCCCCCTCTGCGCCTCTGCCCCCACTCAGCTTCGTCAC
>WHYT01016354.1:0-33265 GCA_009806455.1 Tetrax tetrax | reverse complement strand
GAGAGGCGGTGGATGCCCCATCCCTGGAAACATTCCAGGCCAGGTTGGCCGGGGCTCTGAGCAACCTGATCTGGTTGGAGATGTCCCTGCTCCTGGCAGGGGGGTTGGACTGGGTGGGCTTTGAAGGTCCCTTCCCACCCAAACCCTTCTGTGATTCTATTTATCCTTCATTTTCAGCTGATTCCTGGTTCCATGAAGAAAAGAATGTGAGGATTTGGGAATGTGTGGATAATTGCATATAAGTTACACAGTCATTTCTCTTTAAACAGCCTATCAACCGGCTGGATTCACCTCCGCTTTCTAACGAGACCAGTTTGGATACACTGGCGCTCACAGATTGAGATGCTGTTCGCTCGGCAGCATCTCACATTCCACAGCGCATGTTGGGTTTTTTGTTAACCACGCAGATTTCCCACCTATCAAAGTAATTTGCAAAGGTAATTTTGTTTCTACTCATCTATTACAATAAATCAATGAATAAATAAATTATAAAGCAGCAATTAACTGTATAATAAGATGGGCAACAACTATTAATAAATGCAGAGCTAGTTGCCCAAAGGTGAACAGACTTCCCCTCTCTCCTTACAAGCCAGGTAATGATCTTCCTACAAGCGAGAAACCAGCAGCTGCTAAACATGTAAATGAAACCAAGGGATCCACGCGTTCACACTGTAACGCTGTTCCTCAGCCTCATTATTATTGTCACATTATCGGTTCTGCTGTGACTTCTCCTCTGAATATTTAAAGACAGGGAGGGGATATGCAATTATTTTTAAACATCCCTCTGCCAGATGACTGTCTGAATGAGCCCAGCCATGTTGCTGAGGTGTTGGCTCCCTTCACTGGTACACACGGCTGAGTTTTATCCCAGCAGAGCCAAAAGAATATGCTGAAATTCCAGGAGGAATGGAAGCCCCTTTTAAAAAATAAAATATTTTAGCATTATTAAGCATTATTATCTGAACGAGACAATACAAACAGGGTATAAACTAGTGTGTCTTCTTATCTTAAATACGGCTGTAAATTGTAATATCACTCTTGCTCTCAGTAGTTTGATATTGCCATGAGGAAAAAGCAGCATGATCTTAATACCTTTTTGCCCCCGAGTTCTTCCTGCTGCAGTAGGAATGCTCCAGGATGCTTCATCTTTCTTCAATGGCTGGCTATCTTCAGTATTTTTTCCTAATCAAAATTAAGTGCCAGAGAGTTACCGTGTCATAGGAACATGCTTATTCCCTCTTCAGTAGCCACAATGGTGGATCCCTTGTAATTTTACTCCTACTCTTCCCTGAAAGTGCTCACTCTCTCTGTGTCTCACCTCTCCATGTTTGCCTTTACCCACACGTATGCTCCACCATCTGAGATCACATTACTCAGAAAATTTGTTTTTGAAGGAATAATTGATGCAGTTACTGGTTTCGCCCTGGTCTGAGCTGACTCTGGCAGGAACGATACATTAACACGGAGCTGAGGAGATTGCCCAGAACATCAACTTGTTTATCTAAAACTTTCTTATATTGAGAATAAGGGTTTTCTGCCACCCTCCCCTCCCTTGCATTCAGTTTGAGAGTTTCAAGGCCAGCTCATTAGTTGGCAGAGACTTCAACGAAGCTACAGTGGTTGATTTATTGTAATAGATGGCAGGAAACAGAATTATCTTAGCAAATTGGTTTGGCTGATAGGAAGTCTGGGCAGCAGATAAGAGGCAGTGCTGATGTCTGACCTGACCTGCACATGGAGTTACGGCGATGCAGAGCTGAGGATGAGCTGCTACGCTTAACGGAAAGTGCTCGGGAAGGAGAACTGAGGCAGCCGTGAACATGGCCGGTTTCTGGCTCAGGTGGGAAATACGAGCTGATCTGTTCATAGTCTGCACACAATTCAAACGCTCAGCAGGAGGCTGCTTCACAGAGGAAGCTGGACAAGTTTTTTCAACTGACATACTGCAGTCACAGAAGTTCAGCTGTATTTCTCAACCCTAACGAAGCATTTTCTTTGGCTTTCCACTGCTGCACCTGTCCGGGTCTTTAAAACCCAGCAGCAGCTGGCATGAAGGGGACCTACAGCAGTCAGTTGACCTATGGAGGTTTTAATAAAGATACACAGTTGTTCTGGTTTTATTTACTGAGGTGGGGGGCTACAGTGGCACCGTCTGTAGGAAGCTGCTGGAAGTTGTTTCCCCTTTGTTCAGTGGACTCGGCCGGGCCTAGGGCGGGCCCGCTGCTGGACAAGGCCGAGCCGATTGGTAGCTGAATGTTCCCTGATAACACCTCTGTGATAACGTATTTAAGAAAAAGAAAAAAAAAGAGAGGATGTGAAGACGCTGAACGGGGGCAGAGAGGGGAGGTGGGAGCCTTGTGGGCCTTGCAGGCCTCACCCTCTGGCCTCTTGCCAGTGGGCCGACTGGGCCCAACTCGGCCTGGCCCGGCTGCAAGAGGTGGAGAGGAGATGAGATGTGAATGAGATGTGAAGAGACCCTGAGAGGCGTCTGCCTGCCTGTTGTGAAGGATTTCTGGTGAGAAGAACGGCTGCAGACGCCAAGGGCGGTGAAGAAGGAGGGGGAGCAGTAATGCTGCTCCTGGCCAAGATTCCCCTGCAGCCTTGGTGATGACCATGGTGGAGCAGGTTGTCCCCCTGCAGCCCATGGAGGCCCACGGAGGGGCAGAGATCCCCTCGCAGCCCGGGGAGCCCCCGGAGGAGCAGAGATCCCCCCGCAGCCCGGGGAGCCCCCGGAGGAGCAGAGATCCCCCCGCAGCCCGGGGAGCCCCCGGGGGAGCAGAGATCCCCCCGCAGCCCGGGGAGCCCACGGGGGAGCAGAGATCCCCCCGCAGCCCGTGGAGGACCCCACGCTGGGACAGCCGTTCTGGAGGGGCTGCACCCGTGGAAGAGATGACCCACGCCGGAGCAGTTTCACGAAGGACTGCGGCCCGTGGGAGGGACCCCACGCTGGAGCAGGGGAGGAATGTGAGGAGTTCTTCCCCCAAGGAGGAAGCAGCGGTGTAAAGCGATGCGTGATGGACTGACCACAACCCCCGTTCCCTCTTCCTCCCTGTGCCGCTCGGGGGGGAAGGTGGCAGAGATAATGTTAAACCCGGGAAGAGGGAGCGGTGAAGGGAGGTTGTCTTGTTCTCTGTCTCATTCTCCTGCTTTGTTTTTAGTAATAAACAAATCGTTTTCCCCAAGTTGAGTCTGTTCTGCTCGTAACTGTAACTTTAAGGATTTTCTCCTTGTCCTTATCTCAAACCTCGAGCCGTTTTTCTTATATCATCTCCCCCTGTTCTCTCAGAGGGTGGGGGGAGTGAGAGAGAGACTGAGTAGTCTGGTCCCCAGCGGGGCTGAACCACGACAGTAGTCTTGTCCCGGATCATTCATACCAAACCAAGAGCATCCAGCTCGGTCCCAACTGACTGCTCTCACTTTTCCTGTTTAAACAGGAAAAAAAAGGAATTGCAAAGCCTTCAAGAAGCTCACAGTACCTGTTATGAACGCAGTAGTTCACTGGAGCTGTCTAAAAACCAGACAGACAGAAGATAGATGTAGATAGCAAAAGCTCGTATTTGAGAGGAAGTCTGTTTGGGAACTGTCACTGACTGCACCCGTCTGTGCGTGCCCACCCACGTGGTTGTGGAGAGGGCCCTCAGACGAAGCAAGATCTGGCCTGACGTACTCCCTGGAGCGCAACGGCCGAGTGGTGGCCATAGGACGAGCCCCTTCAGTTCACTGCTGTACAAGGCGCTCAGAAAACATTACATTAACAACACATTTTCTAAGCAGGCGTTAGATGTGCCTCCAACCTTACGTTCGGTTAGCTGAGGATGGCATGAAGAATTTTTCAGCACTAACTCAACTCTGCCAGCGGGCCTGCTGGATCCCGCTTCGGACAACTGACAGTTTTAACGTACTCCATCCCTTAGAAGGGGCCCCGAGACACCCACAGGGTGGTCAGGGATGCTGACTGACCTCACACACACACCACTCTCAGAGGTTAGTGGAGCAACTGATTTTATGCACCAAGTCAAGGCCTCCATCAGCTGAAAACTTGCAAAAGAGCCGGCAGGGAAATGCACAGAGAAGCCCTCATCCCCACAGATGCTGGTATCGGTGGGTGGTCAAAGCCTTGCCATTTGCGGGACACCTGGATGAACGTATTTCTCAACAGCATGTAGAAACGAGTGAGTAACAGGAGTTTTGCACTGCCGTTTGGAGCGTTCATCCTGTCTTTGCAGAGGCCTGCGAGACCTTGTGCAGCCACAACCAACAGCCACCTCCTTTAGTTCTTCTGACAAGTGTGGGGAAATTGATAAACACGAAGAGAAATTCAATGATAAACATCGGGGGGGGGACACACACGACCCAAACCCTTTCTGCAAGGTACGAACTCGGTGATAAATAGATCTGTGCGTATTTCCCAGCCTCATTCCTCACTTGCCAAGTCTGATGCTATTTTCATTAGGTCATGTTACCATACATGTCATTTTATACAAAGGTGCAGTATATCACAACTGGAGGTTGAGGTGCTTGTAGTGAACACAAATGAGCTTGTAATGGTCCATCTGCTTTGATTTTATTTAGTGATCCCTCAAGGGCTGGGAGCTAGAGTGAGAATAACAATGCTTCAGCCCATCTGCTATTGTAGTACCAGCTCCAGTTGAATTATCACATGTTCTGAGTGGCTGGCATATGCTGTGACATAAAGCTACAAGAAAGTGTTGCTCTCCAGCTGTTGTGTTGACAAATACTTTTCAGCCAGTCATTAAGTTCAGCTCAATAACCAGGGGGAAACTGCAGCTAAAAGTTGATTATTATTTTATTTTATTTTAAGCATTAGAAATCAGTAGTACAATATATTTTATTTTAAAGTGTGTCACTAAGGGCACACATTGTATATGAGCTCCAACAATAAAAATTTCTCTGTGATGCTCATAAATTGTTGTGTTATAGGCTTGGATGGGCATCTCTGCAACTGACAGCGTAAATCTTCGTAATGAAACTACGCCTAACCTTGTTTAAGCAGCAGCACATCTGAACCTGCGGACGTATAAACCTGCCGGTTTAGTGGTGCTATGGGCCGTGAGCATGCCTGACCACAGAAGGGAGGACTCAGAAATCTGAGGTGATTGTGATCCGCGGCCGCGTGTGATGGCGGATAACCGGATTGTCTTTGAATTGAGGAGGAAAGCAAGTAGAGACACTTACCTGGTGGATGCGGCAGTTTTGCGCGGCTCATATTGCACCTCATCTGGGCTGCAAGGTGAGATTGCTGAAAGTGGGTGCTGATTTTGCCTTTCCTCCCTCTTCCACTGTTGGTGGCCTGCTGGAGAGCTCAGGGCGCTCTGGAGACACCGTAATTTGTGCCCACGTGGGACCGTGCTTCGGTCTTGGAAGAGTATTTGTGGATCTCCGCTGACAACGACCAGATTCTCCCCTTCTCCTTCCTCTCTCCACCCTGTCCTCTCGGGGCTGCTGTGGGTACGGAATTCGCCACCGCACCTGGGAACAAAACAAAAGGAGTTTCCCACAGGTTCCAAGGTTGATATACATGTACGTCAGGGAATGTGGGGTCCCCTGCGCAGTCTCATGCTCCTCTCTGTCTGTGGACATACCCAGAACGGGCGCATGCCTTTTGGGCACTGCCTGCTGCTCAGCAGACGCATGTTCAGTGAGAAGAGAGCAAATACAAGCTGTTCTTGATATTGAGAAACACTCTCCAGAGTTCTCATCCCTACCCTGAGACAGCCCCGCGGTGGGGGGCGCAGGGACTGGTGAGGGGTGACAACCAGAAGACACCAAAGGATGGCACTGCCGCTACGCCGGGAGGGCAGGGCGGGATCTCCGCAGCGGGGCTCCTGTGCAGTTCTGTTACCCATGGCATCAGGGATTCGGCCCTTAAACACGACACACGCTTGTATTTTGTCTCGGGAGCACAATAGGCACCGTTCACACCGCAGCGCTGCGGTTCTAGAGGTTTGTATTTCCCATTGTCTCCACAGACCTGTGGGTGCCAGCTGTCACCGGTGCCGCCGGTGTATGACGATCCCCTGGCTACTGCAGGAATTGTTGATTACGGTGCCTTTTGAATCAGTTGATTACCATGAATAATAGGCCAAAAAGGCTGTCAGCATTTTGACTTTAACTATAACTGTTACAATTAATTATGGGTTTAATTAGCATAGATGCCTAGCAGTAGCGAATATAATACTTCCTGGGTAACAGATGAGCCCGCAGCTGTAACACAAAGTGTGATACAGGTTGGGATACAGATAGTTATTAATAAATGGCTTCTATTGTTTGAGCTCCTTATTTATACAAATTAGCAGGCACGACATAATCAACCCAAACTGTATAATTTATAATAATTGATTTCATTTTGACTGACCACCAGTCAGCCTACTACACGCTCTCAGAAGAAAAATAGCCCTATTAGGATAAGTTTAATCCTAAACATAGCTAATGAATCCTATTACTTTAAGGTCATATTTGAAGCTTTTGTTAATTGTCAGAACCATTTTAAATTGATTAGAGTTAAATTAAATCAATGTAATGTTTAGAAAAACAATATTTCTAATGGATGAGGCCAAGCTGACCTCGAATAAACATATTTATCAACCGATTTCAGTGAATGAGAAGGCTAGCAGCTGGGCTCATAATTCACAATTGTCTATAATATGGGAAATGTCACTATCTAGGCAATTAATTATGTCAGGTAATAAATCTGTTGCTCGCAGTTGAGCGTTTGCCAGTTGGGGTGACAGTCCCCTCAGCAAGGTTATGACGTTTGGAGACTCCCTCCTCCCCCAAAGCCACATGTGACGGTGGCAGGACAACTACACACAACTTTAGGGGGATGAGTCTTCGTACCCGCCAACTACCTGACAACACGCAGGACCCTGATAACTTAGGATGGAAGCATTTTTCCAGCAGGCCATTGCAAATAACAAGGATTTTCTACGAGGAAAAAGTTCTCCTGAACTGTATAACAACATTTCCCAGGCCAGAGAGGTCAGAAGCTATTAATAGTTCCTCACACACCTCTATTAAGTGATCGGTTTGCCGTAAATATATTGAGTGGCAGAATGATCAGAGATAATTTTGCACAAGCTTGAGAGTGTGAGAAATCCAAAATGGGTTAACATGAACTGGGCTACACAATATTTCACAGGCAATGATGGGTACAGTTTAATACAACAGGACACAGCAAAAAATGACACAGTGGGTCAGTTTAAAGTTAATCATGCATTCAGCAGCTCAGGAAAATATCTGGCATTATCACAGATGAATGACATAAAACATCTGTTCTCTGTGCAACAGTTTGTCAAAAAAAGAGCAAAGGTAAACTGAATTTTCATAAAGGAAGGGTGAGAAAATAGTATAAAAACGGCACAGCAATAAGCAGAGACAGATACACTCTCATTTGTACAGCACTGCAGCAGGAGCGGTCTTGTGTTGAACAGATGACAGAAGAAGAGACTGAGTATAAGTAATACAATATTTCTATTGAAAAAGTGATGAAACGTTCACTACATCCAAAAGAAACTGGAGCAGTTTGAAAAGATTCCTACCATTTTTCGGGGTGCTTTACTTACTGTCTAGAACAAGACTTTCCATTTTGCATGTCGATACAAGACGATGTGTTCTGGTCAGCACTGTGTTTGCAATGGGTGGATCATCCTCTGACTGGAGGCTACCCTGCTTTCGGACCATCAGCTGGGTTTTTCTATGTCAGGTTCAGCCATAAGCTTCAACACTGAATTTGACCATTGGCCCTGCCAATCATCATCAAAAGTTAATATAGCCTATGCAATTTTGGACTTTGCACATGAAAGGGATGATGCACTTGCATGTACATGGTCAACGTTCTGGAACCAAAGCGTTGGCTTCATCAATTAGATATGTGTCTTCAGCAACCCACATCAAACGGCTCTTGACAGCCACAGGTTTGTGTGAATTGGCCTTTTTTTCACCTGAAGTGTATCAACAGCTTTCTAAAAAGTAGGTGTGAAAATAAGTAGTACTCAAATGTGAGACGTAAGCTTACATGCATGATGAACAACAGATAGATAAAAAGGCCTTTGAGCCTCTTGTGAGAAGAAGGAACTAGAGATGCTTTCTAGGTGCTCAAACAAGGCAGAGGATGTTCACTAGAAGGCCCTGCCAGCAGGTTTCTTGGCTTGTTCCATGGACAGACATTTGTGTCTTAGGAAATAAGACCCATAACTAGAGGTTACCTGGCAAGACTGGACCCTTCACATGAAGCCCCCAGACCTCCACCCCATGGACAGGGTGCCTTGATCTCTGATGCTCCTGTCACAGAGGCTACAGGCAAGCCCGGTCCCACGTTCGCCCTCCCATGATGGTGGTTCACACAGCCCAGCTTCCCTCATGCTTTGCTGTGAGCCTGCTGCTCAGCCACCGCTTCTGATAGGGCTGAGCAGGACTCATCAAAGTGGGTAAAATCCAGCTTTGCTTTCGGTTTGGGCTAGACTCTAGTTTTGAGTTACTCCAACTAAGACAAGCCATAGTCACACAGAGGCTGACACACAGAGGCTTCATTTGCAGTGGGCTGAAGCTGGCACTTGACTTCAGATCTCCGGCAGATGCTTTGCAGATATTACTTGCAATTAAGCATTTACATAGAAATTGGTCACGTTTGTATTTAACTTATCAGCAGGTTTGGAAGAATATGAGAAAATCAACCCATCAGCTGGGAAACACCATACCGGAGAGCTGCGGGAGGAGATTGAGACAATTTGTGTGCGTGTGCCCGTGTACGTGGGAGAGAGAACGAGAGGCTGTGTTTGTGCACGTGTATGTAATTACTATTTCATTTCTTAGGTAAAAGTCCTCCCCCCGCCCCCCTTTCCTTTATGGCCAGGAAAACTGCTCTTCGAACCTGTCTTCAAAATGTAATAACTTCACCCGCAGCCAACCACTGCAGACCCTGACTGGACTCTGAATTATTACTGTGAGATGAAACATTTCTTTAACAAAACCGAGTCCTTTAATATCTCCCATCTCTGTTATTAGATGGACAAATGAATCTTACTTTGAACATAACATGTGGCATTGTCTGAAAATTGCCGGTATGAACGGAGCTTGGCAGGTATTTTCTTGCTCTCCTCGTCAGTGATTGCCATTTATTATATGTTGCACCTTTATCTGTCAAATACCGCAGAGCGCTATATTGATTTGTGTCTGCCGCAAAGCAAAGGTCACTTTGATCAACATACTACAAAACCAGAAAAAGTAGGGTTCTGACATTTCATTACCTGGGAAAAAAAGGACTAAAATAAATAAGAATATGTTTGAGAACAGAGCACTTCAATATCGCGGTGTGCAGTAACTGTAATTAACAAAAGAACTGCTCTGTTGAGGTTAAAGAGAAAAAAGAGGAGGCAGGTTTTCTTGCAGGGACTATTCTTTCCGTGACTGATTCTGTAACAGGGCGGCTGCGATCTTACCCAAGGGTTACGTTCATTACAAACCAAACATGTTGGATTCTCAGATTCAGACTTTCAATGAGCAATGGAACTCAGGAAGTTATTAGGAATCGGGGAAGATGGTGTACAACTTTTGTCCGAAGAACCCCAGTGAGACTGAGACTTTCGGTGCCATGCCCAGCTGAAGAGATGGTCCCTACCCTAGGAACGTGCAGTCTGAAGAGAGGGAACAAAGCGTGGAAGAGCTGGGCCCACGGCAATACACAGCTTGGCCACGGCCCGCCAGGCGTGGAAGGCAGTGCCAAAATTAAACCGAGATCTCCGTTTGCTAATTCCGGTTCCCAACAGCTTGGTTGTCTTTCCGAACTAGCACGCCATTGAAAGATTTGGAAGGAAAGTGGTGTCCCAGGTGTCTTTATTCATGCCTGGTGTCTTTCGGGCAACCCCTACATATTCCTTCACTGGGATCAGCAGACACTTCTCTGCCTTACGTAAATAAAATTCCAACATTTCTGTGGAAATTTTTCATTCTTGCAGAAACTTCTGATTTACATTTGGGAATTTGCGTGTCATTCCCCATCCCTTTCCCAGTAGTTTCTTGCTTGTTTCTGCAAGAAAACCTAGCATTTTTTCATGAAGCATCTATTTTTGCTAGTAAACATAATAATTTTGTGGATTTTTTTTCCCTGTGGCACTCAGATGCACTCACTCAGGAGCTGAGCTGCTGGACTGGGCTTTCCCTGGAGCTAGATCTGGTAAGTCACATCCCTGGTCTTTCTACACAGAAAAACGAATCTCTGACCTCCAAAGTCTCACTGCTCTACCTGAAGACAGGCCACAAAGTGGCCAAACTGCTTCCCATTGTTACTGCTGTGAAGTTTTGGTTTTTTCTGGTTTTATATATAGTGTTTAGTTTTTCACCTGAAGCCACATCGGCACTGAAACACAGCCTTCGTCACACCCGGGATCACGAGGGCGCACGTCACAGCTTGCGCGGCATATGGCACTGCTTCCCGTGCCCATAACCAAGCCGGAATAACGCAATTCTTGGCTGTAATTATCTTTTATTATTATCAAGGGCCATTCCTGGGCTCTTCGTTCTTTTATCTCATGTGGAATTTTGGGCTTCCTTATTAATTAAATAGCCAGTGTGATTGAGTTAGCCAATTAGCTCTGCCTGAAGGGACAAGCGTTGATCCCAACAAAGGGCCAGATTCCACAAACCTGTTGCCTCGCAGGGAGCCGGAGGGCAAGAGTGGGCTCCTAAGACTTGGCAAACTATTGTGTGCCTATCGCGTTTAATTTGCAATTATTAGACCAGGTAAATACCTACTGGGAGAGTACTGCTTATCAAACATGAAACCTTCCACAGGGATGTTTGATTTTATTAAAAATAAAATGTTTGGAAAAAATCAGACGTTGCTATATAGTGTTCTGATGTTGCCATTTTTTTTCCTCAGAGTGACTTTAAATAGTCATATTGTAATTTAAAATGTGCAAGGTTTAAATTGAAAATGGGAGCAAAACCTTTACCATGAAGAGAGGAGTCCTGACTGCTTCTAGGTGTTGGAACAGTTTTGCTGTAAAATCCTGTATCACAGAAAACATCTCACTAATAAAACAATTAGACTGTGTTTTCAACACTTCCTTCAGCAAGACAATGCGCCCTCCCTAATCCCGAGGCACGGATTAAAATCCCACGTGGCACGGGGCGATGCGTCTCACAGGCGTGCTGGGTATGTATGCAAATGCAGCCCGTCTCTCTCTGCTCCACCGTTCTCGCTCCCTTTTTTCCTCCCTTTATCTTGACATGTTTACTATTTCTTCTACACCGTGCTTCACTGAATAGCAGATCAAACTTCAAAGCAACTTTTAGTTTGAAATTTGTTTCCGAGCTCCGAAGCTATTCTTTTTCTGACAGCGGTGGATAAGAAATTGTCACTACCGCTGGCGACATGTCATCGGGAGATACAGGAATAACAGATGGGCAGCAGTGAGATAGGGGAAAGTAACTTCTTTCAAAGACTGTGTTGACATCGCCAACCATGAGAGCAGAGGTAGAGTGACCCCAGACGGGAATCCGATCCGCTCACAGGTGTTTTGTCTTACTTCTTTTTGTACGTAGATCATATTGGATTTGGGATTATTTGAAGTTTTAAAACAGCTACGTTGGAATTAATGGAAACTATTAATAAGGATTATGAAAAGAATGAATGGCTTTATGCACCAACTTCAGTGTTTTAAACGATACCTCTAAAATGATAACTAGGATTGCCGATGTAACGGGCGTAGCTGAGCGCCATTAATAAGAGTCAAGAATCCTTGATTGCAACGTGAGATCAATGGGTTATGACATTTTGATGGCAGGCTGATGGATCTGACTTTCTAAATGAAGAATGATTGATTATGACTCTTCAAAAGTATGGCTCATTATCAGCAGATCTAGGCAACTCTTGACACCAACCATACATAACACCCATTACGGTGTGTCAAAAGTCAGCGCTTTGGGTGGCTGGCCACGATTTCCGAGGAAATGAATCGTTCTGATTACTGCATAAACCAAAATAGTGCATGGCATCGACAAGGAAAGTACCATATAGGCAAAGACAAGACAGGGATTTTTTAGCCCTAAGTGCATTTTTTCTGTAACATATGGTCCACACAGCCTATAAGAAACCCATCCTTTCTGCTGGTAGTTGGAAAATTGTATAAAGCACAACACAGGCTTCGTTTGCTGCATTTTACAAAAGTCTATGCATTTGTCTTCCAAACAAGGAATGACACAGACCTATAAGAAAACAGATTTCTTGATTTCAAAGAGAGCTGAGTTAGTGCTAATTACTTTTCAAAATCTCCTGCTATGCTGCACTTTTAATATTTTAAATTTAAAAAAAAAAAATGTGACAGCACTTTATTTATAGTACATTCCAGCCCAGTCTGAAGTTTTACTCCAGAGTGTAAATTCTACTGTGTGAAATTATTGTAAACTGGATAACATGGACACTGCCGAAATTTTTGCCACAAGGTCTGACAGAATGAAAACAGAAAATAGCCAGGAAGCGACAGGTTTGTCTCGGGAGATAAAGCACCCAACCACCCTCTGCTACTGGCTTCTGAACCGCTAGATGTAGGACATGCGGGATTTTAAGCAGGCATTTCAAACAGTTCCAAGCCACCGCATTTAACATGATATTAATTTGGCTTGGGGGACATAAAAATGTCTTGACTTTCCATCTAGGACACGAAGACATTAAAAAATTACAAGTTCAATAACTAATTCTGCCAAGTCTTGCCAATTATTGTCTCCCAATGGACAAAGAATACAGAAATGCTTCATACTGAGAAAATGACCCTTTTTACAAAAAAAAAAATAAAGGAAAAAATATTGTGAAGAAATATTCTTTTAAACTAGGGAAGGATCTGCTGAAAGAGATTTCTTCCCCCCCTTCTGGAAAAAAAACTGGTGTCTGACTGAAATAAGGTGATGGTTATTCAGGTGGGGATTTACTTTAGAAGGCTTCTAGTGGGATCAGTTTTGGAAAAGCCAAGTCTTAAAACTCTTTAACAATTACTTAATAAATAGTAACAATTACTAAGCCATGATTTTGCAAATTCCTCTCTGTCTTGGTGGTCAGAAAATTCTTAAGTGAGTTGTAATTTAGACATGTAATTTTATTTTTCTGTGGCTGCAGTATGTATGACAGAACGCTTGAGAAGCGGCAGTTCCCAGCGCTCGCTGTGCTTGTTGCCCGTCTGTTTCAGATGACTGAACGGGAGGTCTCTGCTGGCTTTATGAAGTCATAGTCACACATATGCTATTGACTAATACTTACAGGAGACAAAATTTGCCACTGCTGTGAGCTAGGGCTGAGCAGACACAAATGGCTCTGCTCCATTTTGATCGGTTCTTATTTTATGTCTACACTGACCGGAGCAGATGATGACCACTGTCACAGGACAGTGGAGGTCTCTCCTGGATCTCTGTTGCTGGAACATCTGGAGTTTTAGTTACTGTAAATTATGAGTTGGTGTTTTCAGGAGAGCAATTCCTTGGCGCTTTATCAGATCTTAAAAAGTTCCACTAACGTTACATCCCCATACTATATAGCAGTTTGAACGCTGTATAGAAGAGAACACAGTCCTCTGTAATTTTTAAAAACAGGAAGAGATTGGGTCGGTTCACAGCAGCTCCAGCACTGGGGAAAGCTAAGGAGAGCCTGTACTCTCTGACGAGGGTTTGCAGGCTCCTCTTGCACTCCTTCCCAGCATATCCCAGTTTGCTCCTCTGGCCACCAAACCTCTCCCAGCCTTCACCTGATGCCTGCCTTCTGGTCCTAAGGAAGTCCCTAAGGCAATGACAAAAATCCTCCAAATAAACAGGTTAAAGGGACATCAATGGATTTGTAGCATGACGTGCAGGTTTAACAACTACAGAAGCAGTATTTCAACAACACGATTCTCCAGCCGTGTTCCACAGACCACTTCTGCTCCATGAAACTGCGTTACGTGACTTGCCAGGGACCCCGAGGATCATGCCCGTTACAGGCGTGCCAGTAACTCTTAGTGACTTAGAAAACCCCCAAGCCCTCAGCTTATTGAGTGGGGCAGCTCACCCCTAGACTCCCAGTTTCCAATTTTAGGCAATATTTGGCTCTCAAACTTCCAGAGTGACCCAAGCAGCTACTTCCATCGGCAGAGCACTTGGGACAATTACCTTATTGCCTTATTCATTCCTGCGCGGCGTTAACCCAGACACCCAGGAATGGTAATTTAGATGTCATACGGAGTTATTGAACTCCTCATGTAAGAAAGAGCTGTACAATTTGCTGGGAGTGACATCTTAGTGTCACAAGGGGGTGATAAGGGGATGATAATGCCACCGACTTGTTCCTTCCCCCATCAAAAAGCAGAAAAGCCTAGCAAAATAGGGAAGCCCCTTGCAAAACATCACAGTTATATTTATGATTTTTTATTTTTCAGACTGTAAGAATGTTTTGTGCTTGGTGCTGCTCAACTGAAGAACTAAAGATGACCCCTTCCTCGAAAAGCTTTCCAAGAACAACCCAAGAACAACGGTGCTAGCTGCAGAAGGCACCAGAACACAGTCTGAGGATTACATTTTCGCTCATTCGCATAGTGTGAAATGAGCATCAGTTCTGATCAGCTGGGCTTGGTTTGAAAGCTGGATGGGCAGCACGGCCAGCACGAGCTGGAGAGGAACTCAAAGACAGGACAGAGCTGCGCGGTTATCACAGGAGCTGGAGAGAAACGGAAGATTCTCCTATGCAGCAAAGTAGTTCCTGCTCTCTCCCTGTCCTGATTCCCATTTTTTGTTAGGATGAGGGTCTGAAGGACTAGATTTTGGGAAGAAACGAAGACTAGTAGTAGCCTAAATAAAACCACAAAACTCCTACGAATATAACTGGAAGAGACTTTAACCACTGCATTAAAGTAACGTGAAAGAGTGCTGCTTCTCAAAGGTGCAAAGCGTTAAGATTCAGAGAAAGAGGCCAATTTCGGCTTTAGGACATCGTTCGCACTTATTCCATGACAATTCCTTCTCGTCACTTATCCAGAGCATTGAAGAACCAAAGAAAGCCATCCCTGGACTATTTCTTAGGCCATCACTTGAGTGTTTCAAGGCTATAACTTAGAGATATGATTTTCCCCACCCCCCATCCCATCCCACAGAAAACTTGTGATTTTATGTGCTTTTTTATGCATGTATTAAACAAATGGCACAGCTGAATAGCTTTTCTTAAAAACTGGACACTCACCAAAAAGAAGTTTGCCAGCACAGACAATTAGGCTTTCTTCTTTTAACAATAGATTGACTGACTGGCACATTTGAAATGCGAGCGTATTTTTTATTCCTCCGTTCACCCTTTGAGCTGATAAACACGAACAATGGGAAACAGCTGGGACAGGAAAACATTTTAGTTTGTATTTTCAAAGCAAGCAAGAAATAAACCCATCAGTGGGAGCCAGATCACATCTTCTGCCTTAGGGATAGTCAGCAATTGGGGGGAAAAATACGATCCATATTTTTAATCAAACATTACATATTTATTAATGTGCAGCTGGCCTATTGTGTGCATGATTTTTTTTCTTTAACGCTGTGCCGCGTCCGTCAGCCTGACATTGTTCTGTAACTGACATTACTCTATAAGGATCTGGAAATGCACAGATTTAATAGGAATCATTGAGACAATTGCTTTCTGTATTATTAGGTCTGTGTGACGTAGGTACCATCTGAAATTCAATTTTAGAAGAAAAATAAGATATTGTTCTATGGAGGCAATTTTGTGCACCTGTGATACAGTAAGAACACGCACCCTCACCCTCCTATTTTCCTCCTCACTCATCTAACTTCATGGCCATTTAATGATACGTGCCACTCTTTTGTTAAAAATGTTTGGGCAAATGTATTTTGATGCTTATTGAGATTAAAGTTTCAGTACATCTCCTTGGTAGCAAAGGTTGGGCTGTTCATTAGTTGGAGGTTTGGCCTTGTCAGGTTCCATTGACTGTTGGCTAAAAGGATCACTTTATCATCATTTGTCCGCGACGGAGACAGTCTTTATTCAGCCTTGATTCCTCTGGGGTCACAGCTGTCATAACTTCACTTGCTTTATAATGCAGACCCCAGTTTCACAATCCCCTTAGGTAATTGTCTAATAGATTCGGTATACCTTAATATAGGTAATATCTTATTTATAAAGAAATACCAGGGAAAGGAAGGGACAATGTAGCTTAAAACATCCCCTCCTAACCTACTGCTTGGGATCAATCATCTGGAAATTATATTAAACTCCGTTCTCATTCTGAACCCAAAAGGGAAATATACTTTTTTCCCCCCTGAGTTTTACTCTCGTCTTTTAGCTTCAAATCTCTAGACAGAACCCTCAGGCCTGGTTTTCCACTGGTGAAAGTTGAGATAACACCGCTGATTTTGAGAAGGCTATGGTGTTTTGGAGAAAAAAGGCCTTCGTTTGCTCTTATATTCAAGATCCTGTACTTTAAAAAAAGTGTGGGGGAGTTTGGGTTTGTCTTAATTTATTTTGGGGGATTACTTTGGTTTTGAGATTTGCTGCCAATACAAACAACGCAACACTGCAGTTCCTTCCTAATACCTCTCTGAGAACCCCGTTGGCTCCACTCTCAGCCCCAGGCTTCTGGGTCACTCCTGGGGCAAGGCCCAGGTATTGGCCGCTGCTCTGCCTGCAGGAGAAGGGGCACTGACAGCCAGGCAGCGGCTTTCCTTGGATGGCAGTGCTGGTCAAAAGGTGGCATCTCCTGCAGCATCCAGGCACTAGAGTGAAGCGCATGTCCTGGGCCAACCATTTATTTGCTGAAAACTATGGTTTAATTCAGCGCGAAACAAGAATTGTGACCTAATTGCTAATGCTTTGAGCCAGAAAGGAGAAGGATGTGCTACTGCTACCTCTTCTTCTCCAAGGGGCTCTGAGGAGGGTCTGTCTTCTCATCCAGTTTTGCATCTCTTGACACAGGAACTGGAAATGAGACGATTTCCCTCAAAACAAGGCCAAAGGATCAGTTTGTTTCCATTTGATTTGGTAAAACCTGCAATGTGTTACCAGAGGTGGAACAGCTCCATCAGGGCTTTCTGAGATGCCCAGTTTGGAGTGTCTCGGTAACGGACGCGTTCCCCTTGCAGGCTCGATGGTGGCTTTCACAGAACCACAACCAGCTTGACCACCAGTAGGAGAGGGGCTGACCATTTAGTCATCTTCAAAATTCCATTCAAAACTGAGGAAAAAAAAATCAGAGCTTGACTGTCACACTGTTACTACTGCTTTTACAAAGTTTTCTAAAATTTGCTATCAGCATTACTGAAAATAAGATATATTTCTCCTATTTTTTATTTTATATCTTTTAAGGATTGCACAGAAATGTTTGTATGCTTCATAGAAAGTAGTTGCCAGACTATGTTCTTAGTAGCCCTACCTGTTCATGATTTGTTTTCACCAGGAATAATGATGTTGTTGAAATATCCATGAAAAGCATGTAACAGAGACAGTTCTGAACAAAAAGTCCTACTAAAGAACTATCTGGGTGCAGGCAGATACCTCTTTGCAGGTAACTGCTTATGGGGAGGAATTTCACAGACTTTAATCATTAAAAGAAAGCCTTGATGAGAAGAAAAATGTAATGAAAAATAAGGGAACACCTTATGGTGTGGTGGGAGTCTAATCTTCATGAGGGAAGGTGTGCTTTCCCTTGCATTCCCAGTTTGTGGAAGCTCTTACCCACACGATGGTCCCACACCTTCCCTCCTCTTCAGGAGGATCCAAACACCAAATCCTCTCCACAACTCTCTAACCAGCTATTTCTTTTTCACACCGTTCCCTGAATGAGTGGCTGTATTTTTGAAACAAAACATACAGTCTATCTACGGCATGTTCTCATGGTAAAGCTTCTCTCAAATTCAACTCAGTCATATCTTGTGTGCTCATTTGTGCCCTAGCATGTGTTGAATTTCCCACCCAATATCTCAACCAGAAGTTGCATTTTATTTAAGCTTCCAATTCAATGCCAAACCTCACCGCACTGTAGTATCTTAATTACAGTTTGAGGTTGATAAGCAAACACGGAAATGGAATTGTAACGCTGTGGAAAGTTTCCCTATAAATATCACCTTTCATTTATTTTTAATTATTTTTTCCTAAATATCTTCCTTGCAAAAAATTAATTCAAAACAGTTACAGAGGAAATAAGCAGGAGATAAGGGAAAAAAAAAAAACAAGAAAAAACCCCAACACCCAAAGCAATCTTTTAAGGGGTTGCATAAAACGTGGATATGAACTCCTGTTTCTACGTGTACTGCTGCACCGTCCGCGAGAAGAGCCTTTAAGGCAGCTCCTCTTACAAAGGCAAACGTCCCTAGATGCAGTGTTGATCATTAGGTGTGCTCCAGTGCGTCCCTCTGCGGGTACCCCACTTTGATTAGTACACAGCAAAGATGGCCACGAGCACTCACAACGTGTTATTGAGGTTTAAATCTTCATTCCCGTGATGTAAAGGGGCACGGAATGAAGATTTAGAACTCCATAAAGCTGCCTGGCAGTGTCGGTGGCAATCTATGCCACATAAAAACTGAAATGCTTCTACTTTGTTATTGAAACATTTCTACTGTAATTCTTTAACATTAGGTAGGCACAGTGCTGGGACATTACCACATCTGGGAGCGTTTGTCGTGCTGAGGCGCCTGCCTGCTATCAATTGTGCAGGATATTATAGAACGTACACACTGTTGATGTCTAGGAGATAATGGAAGAGGAATTGTTACTGCAATTACATATTATTACGCTTTTCAGAAGATAATGTGGGTTCATTCATGTGAGTATTTTGAACTAGCAAATACCCTAATTGCTTACATGTCTGTTACAATCCTAAATCCTGTTGACACATCTGATGTACTGTTGCGTTTTTATCTGGCCATTTGCACGCGTACTCTTTATGATTTTCCTCTGACCTGCATGAACTGTGCAAACAAGGAACACGAGGGTCTTCCACATTTCCTTCGCAGTTTTGGTCTAAGCAAATATCCAGGAAAACAGAGAGACGGAGCACGGTAACGAAGTAGAATTAGCTGAGCAAGAGCAGGATAAGTGCAAATGATCTGATTACGCCGTAATGACAAATTTATGAAACGCAGAGCGTGTGTATTATTTCAACTGTCCTTTCACAATATATTGGATTGACAGAGGATGTGGTGCAAATTATTCACCCATTCACTTAACCAGAAAACAAAGGGAGATGATTAAGAAGCATCAGTATTCTGAAGCAGCAATCAAACTGACCCAGCCAAGGAGTGAAGAAGAACAGCAAGCCCAGCCCCAAACCGCTGCGGCCATTTGGTTTATAAGAGCAGGTTTATGGCCAGCTCTCACTGGCTTTCTGGAGGCAGCAAGCAGGGGGACAGAGATAACAACAGAGACACGAGAACAGCACGGTGCCTACAGTAGTCTCATGTTCATACTGAGTGGCAGAAAATGCTTGGAGAAAAGATGTTTTTTAATAATTTTTTTGCTGAGTAATCCACTAGAGGGAGCTTATGTATAACCTCTGCCAGGCCAATTACGGAAAAGAGCTTGGTTTTGCATAATTAACAAAGATGAGGTAGTTACGAGGGGGGTACCTGCACCGCTATTCTTTTCTCCACCTGTTGTCTTGGAGCTCAGAAATGGCATTTTTGGAGTCTCCAGTTCGAACCAGAATAGCTATTTGCTGTTTGCTCAAACGGAAGCAGCGTTCTCATTGGCGTTGGCTGGGACCCACCACCACTGACAGTCTCAAACCTGAGAACGAGCAGCCGCTGCTGAGCGGGCTGTACAGTTAGGATGGAAAAGCACTTGCAAGGTTTAACTCAGCCTATCTTCTCTCTGTCTACTTCAATTCTGACTCTAAAAATACAATTTGGTCTCCGTGATTCCCTCAGAAGAAACAGGCAATCCAACTGGATTGCAGACGTTGCTTTCTTTTTATTTCGGCGGGACAAGGCTTTCAGCACAGCGTTTGTCTGGGACTGCTTGTGTGTCCTCTCTCTGGGAGACAGCTGATATAAAATTTGGTGTCCTTCACAATATTTAACATGCAAATACCTTCAAATAATTCCTAGAATTTTAACTAATAAAAGACAGGTTTAGCTCTATCATACCAGAAATCCGAACTTTAGTTTAGCAGCAAAGATGCAGTTGCAATTACAATTCCAGCTAAATCTAGAGGTATCACCCAGTACAGTCTAGCTAAGTAGTCAGACACGCTATGAAAAAGCTTATCATAAAACTGGAAATTGCTGTATCCTTTACACTCATTTTGTTGCCTTTTTTTTCTTTCTATTTCTCTGTTGGAAGAGAAAACTTATGACTACACTTCAGCTGTCACCAGCTTTCAAGGTTATACTGATAGGAACGAGAAACATATTCCTAATCTGCATACCAATGCATTGCGAATGCAAAGGCAGGCTTTTTGCCACTGAATAGATGATGATAAGACCTTAAGTCTTTTGAATTTCTTGTGTTGTACTTGTATTATCATATGATTTCTTAAGCCAAGAATGAATATGTAAATTTCTTGCCACTGACTTGCTCCAAAATAATGGACATTACACTTGCACAGTGGCAATTCAGAGTGTAAAATTGATTAATATTTGTTTTCAAAATGACATGCAATGATGTATGGATCCTTTTACAACTTAAATTAATACTTTAAAGAGATGAATGGTCTCTACAGAGGATGTTAAAGTTCAAGCTGAAAAATTTGCATATTTATATTACAACCAACTGATAATAATTGTCGAAACAGAATGTAATGTGGTTCGTTTTTCATTTTAATCTGGTTGTACTCAAACACAGGACCTCATTAACTTCCAGCAACTAATACAGCATTATCAGTCCCCATAAAACAGGCTTGCCTTGAATTTATGAATTTCAAAGACTATTTCCAGTGGTGAATCGCTGTTAAACACTGGGTCAGCCACTAGCATGTACACTCCATGTCACATGCCAGCGAAGCAGGAAAATAACCCGGGCTAAAGTGCTTGAGAATCCCATGGCCAGTTACCCACTTGCTAGCTGACATCCGGAGTCAAAACTGAAGTGCGATACGTACATCTTGACTTTGATGGCTCACTCAAAGACAGAATGTTTTTGTTCTGAACAACCCAAGTCAGGAAATGTAACTTCATCCGCTTCCTAGGTTAGGTAATATTCCTTAACAGTAAAAAAAAAAAAGCTAGAGAGTTTTCCTTACGATATAAGTTTTGTATAAGGAAAATGTAGAACTTTTGATAGAGAAGATACAGAACTTGGAAGGTTCCTGAGGATACAGCCCATGTAAACACGATTCCATTTGGATTTAAATAGCAATAGCAATAGAATTAGCAGTATATTGGTTTTCTGAGGAGAGGAACATAAAACAGGCACGCTATCAACATGACTCAGTGCATTACAGGCATTCTTGTACCAGACGTATCAGGAAAATGTACATCTCTAGAACAACGAAGAGTAAGCAAGTAACTTCACAGCTCTGTGAATTTCTTGTGAGATGGATATTGAATCTTCTAATAACGGTGCTTGTCTCTTTAGTTCACTAGAAGTTGATGGCTCTAAAAAGAGGAGGCATTGCTTATAGTGCACCCTTCTCAACTTTTAAAATTTTTCCATATAAGTACTAATTAAAGGATAGTGGGATTAGCTTATTTCTGTGAACAAAATGACTCTGGAGAAAATAATAAACTCTTTTTTTTTCTATGTCATCCTGTATTTTGGCAGCTAATCTGAACTGATCCATGGTTTTGAAATTCCATAGGCCTAAGAACTCAAATTGACCCATCTGTTGCAGAGGTCTGGTGCATGGCTGGTCCGGTAGGATGGGAGAGCAAACGTGCCTTTCCTTTCCTTTAACAGCTACGAATAACTAAGGACTGCTCTTGACTCAGAAGGGCTGGCTGACGGTTGGTAATATCTGGAGTATAGATGCATTTGCAATCTCCTGAGTATATTCTTACAGGGAAGAGGCTAACTTTACTAAACTACCTTCCTGTAGCCCAGATGTTGTCTTTATGCAAAGAACAGATCAGTTAGGTCAGCCCCACGGCTGCTGGGAAAGTCCTGAGAGGCTGAGAAAAAAGAGGAAGAACATTCTAGAAATTCTGTAAAGAAAGTAAATGCATACATTCTTAAAAAGAACAAGAACTTTTCTTTAAACAAATGAAAACCTCTAAAATGTCAATACCTGGAATCAGAACTATTATTTCCTATGAAGTCATCCAGACTTCTCATTATAACATCATGAAGAACTTTTCTGCAGATCTTCCAACTGCCAAATACCTGCTAGACAATCTGTTCCAGCTGCACAGTGATTGGACATTCCGTCGTTGCAACTTTATAATGTTGTAAAAATTGACTCTTTGGATGCTCCTCACAAAATCAGTCCACAGAACGGGCCAGTGAGATGCCTTGTTGAATTCTCAAGCTTTATCGAATGAGCTATGTTGCATCCAGGCCACCACAAAACAAAATCCAAAGAAGGACAGGCAAAGTGGAAAAACCTCCCCTCCAGCATATGAATTCGTCCATCCTACATGTTGGTCACTCAAGTAGGACTAAATAATTGATTTTTTTATGATGAAGGGAAGGTACCTTCCTACAGAGCTCTGTACTGGGACCTGTGCTATAACATAGTCATAATTGAATTGGAAAAATGGAGGAGTGCATATCCTGGTGACAATTTAATTGCTGGTAGAACATTAGCTAGGATAGGCAAAACTTAAACTGATCGAGAGTTGGAATCTCTGAGCAACTTGGTAATAAAACGGCTGAAGAGACAAGAGAAAACATCGCATAGGCGGGGGAAAGGGAGGAGAAAACAATACCCCAACCAGAAACATAGCATGCGACTCTGAATAATTTATTATCACTTAGCAAAATGAGAGAGCCAGCATGGACAGTAAATATTAACTCGGTGCTTAGGTGAGGAACGGAAAAAACATTCTATACACACAGCACCCCTGACTGATGAGAACTTCACCCCGTTCGACCTCAAATGTGGTGTGACAGAGCAGCACAGAGAAATCTAGTAAGGACAACCAACATTTTGGAATAGTTTCTGAAAAATTAAATAGATTGGATTCCTTTGATTAGAGAAGGAAAGCTTGAGAGAGGATTTGCAAGGAGCCTATAACATGGAAAAGATGGATTGGGAATAAAGAGTCACTGTTTCTCATACTACATCAATTAGGGAGCAACATGTGACATTACAAAGCAGTCGGTATACAGAAATATATATTTCTTTACATGGGTCCTATTTAATCAAAACAGACTTCCATACTGTATTTGGATGGTAAAATTGTGTGTGGGTTTGGAAGGTGACTGGAGAAAATTCAGGCAAGCAATGTCCATCAAGGGTTATTAAACACAGTGATGCAGATGTAAACAGCAGGCCCTGAGCTCCAGATTGCTGGGAATAGTAGGAATGCGATGAGGAAGGCTTCATGTGCTTGCTGCAGCCTTACGCTTTTTTTTTGCAGACATCTGCAGGAGCCAGGATGTGAGGCTGGGTGCTTGCACAGCTCTCTAGACGAAAGGAACGGCACAGCAGCAGCAAACGCAAGAACTGGAACACAGGAACACTTGTTCTACCCTGATCACAGCTAAGCAGATCACAGAATAGTTTGGTTTTCAACCCCACCAAACACACTGGGAGATTTTCTTACCGTAGCAGAATTCTTAGCCAGTGAACCAGGCATTTCTAGTACAAGTTCTGGCAATCCCTACGAGGGCAAGTTAAGCCGTCAGAAATATGTATTTACACATGGAAATTGTTAGCAGTACTGCTCTTCCTTTCCCCGGAGACAGCTCCATTGCAACAGCCTTGGAAAACACCTGCACACACACGCCGACGCAGAGAAACAATCGATAGCGACACTTGGAAAGCCCGTTATCCCGCGTTGTGCCTGGTGGCTTCTGATAATATCAATCATAATCGAGTTAGATATAATCCATCTGCCTTTCGGTACGCTAGGGTCAGCAGGGGACGCAATGCCTCACTTCACATCAATTACCACATGTAGTAAGGTGCTGGTAAGCAATTGCATTTGATAGTTTGCAGCTATAAATAATTATATGGCAATAGCAGTAAAGTTGGCTCTTGGGCGCAATACAGAAACATGAATTTTCATTTACTCATATCTCAGGAGCTGTTAAGCCTACTGGTTTGAAATGTGAACCCCTGATGAGGTATATCAGTCTTTATATTAATACACTATATGCAGCTAGTAGAGGCTTTTGAATGAACCTTTTATGCTTTCTCTTATTTCATGAGAATATTTTCATTACAAATATGACCGCATGATACATAAGGACTGATTAGAAACTGCTAAGACAAAGCAAACGTGGTCTCGTGCTCCTTCAATTCCATGTTCCACCTTTCATTCAGTTCAGGGTCTGTCCCATCCAAGTCTCTGCGGGATTTCAGTAAGAAGTTTTTTTTTTACATGCCCTATAATAAATTCTCAGCATTTTGAAAACATACAGAGTAAAGCAGGTTTATTAATCAGAAGAGCAGTAAAGAAAGATTCCCAAGAAATCAGAGATTTTTTACTGCCTTGCTGTGGCTGGATATCTGTTCCTTTTTGAATGCTGTTATTTACAACATATTCTGTATTTTAAGAGCATCGGTCAACAGAGACAGGGGACACAGATATGATGCCAGATTAGGAATAAGGTAGGAGCATAAGAAGGAATTTAGCTGATTTAAATTTGAAAATGGGAAAAGAACCAGGCTAAGGGACACCTAAAGAAGGTTCAATAAATCCAAGAACAGGATGACGATGATGAGAAGTATAAAAACCCAATCTTCCTAAAACCTATTGGGGTATCTCTATGGCCCATAAACACACAATAGAATTCACGTGACATTTTAAAAGCAATATGGAAGTGGGGGGTGGGAAGAGCAAAGATTCAAGACAGTTTGAGAATTTGATAACTCATTTGCCCACTTACCCCACCCACTTACAGAAATCTTATCAAACCTTTTCCTAAAGATGATGAGTATTTGTGAGGGGGTCTCCATGTCCCCATGAAATACCCTAATAAAGTCATATTTTGGGATGCTTTTCTAGATTTGAGCTGTACAGAACTTTTGAGGAACATCTCCTACGAATAACAAAGCTTTTATAGACTGAGAGTTTGTCTAGGGGCTGGGGGTGCTGTACGGGGAACAAGGCAGGAAAAAACGGTGCTGGGGCAACGACAGGAATCCAGTCCAAGAGTGCTCGTGTGCAGTGGGGTAGGCATGGCTATGCAACCCCAGGAGGGATTTAACAATCAAGGACAGAAAAGAGATGCCTCATCAGCAACACGTTGCCCTGGGATCTAGATTTAAGGAAAGAATCTTTCTTTCACCCAGACCTGAAGAGCAATTGTGAAAACTACTACAATTTTGAATAGTAAGGAAAATTTTAAAAACGTTCAGTAACCTGAGAAAGAATTAATCTAGGAAAAAGTCTTCCAACCAGGAGGAAGATAAAATGCATTGATGGTTTCACAGATAACTGATCGAGAGTTAATGATTTAAAGGAAAGGCAGATCACATGTGCCAAAGGAACGCACAGTTGGCCCTAATACTAGATGAATCACTAAAAACCATTTGAATAAAAAAGGGAAGGTTTGCTGTATGATCAGGTAAGAACTGTATCCTTAATTATGATTTGACAGGATGGATCTAATTTTAGCAATGCAGCCTATGAAAAAATGATGCATCCCTGGCTTTGGGAGGCCCAGGTCACAGCCTGGAGAGCAGCACCTTGCTGATCAGAGAAGCGATATTTAGCAGCATGAATTGAACTGCCATCAACAAGGAGCCTGAATTGTGTTCGGAACTGGCGTTTAGCAGCATGATCCGCACTGCAATCAAGGGAGAACTCAGAGCATTTTCTAAGGGGAGCAAATGGATAGTTTCCAATCTCATTACACAAAATATTTGCAGTGGTTTAAATTAGACTGGAAAAGATCCCGAATTATTTTAACATGAGATGTGTAGAAAGAGAACTTTTTGAATGTGTTTCAGAGCATCAGTGTAAAGGTTCTAGAAAAAGTTTTACTCTTAGTGTGCCTTTTATAATTGTAAAGGAAAAATATCTGAAAAGCCATTATAATTTAACAAGTAGGAATTTTTGCATCTGTTAATTTTTTTTGCTCTGTTGTTCCATGAATTTCTCTGCCCTATAACGTGCTGCAACACCTACATGGATTGTTGGGTTTTTTTGGGCAAACTACAATGCTTCCCAGAAAAACTGCAACACATCTTGATTACAAAGGTATAGCACCCTGTGTCATAGGTCAGTTAAGCTAAGGAGTATGGCATAAAGGAATAATCCCTAGGCATAAGTATTATTAAAGAATTTGGTGGCCTTACCATGAACCTGACGCACTGTGCTTCATCCCAGTTGGCACTGTTTTCCCTGTAATTATGTCATCAATCCAATATTATACCCCAAAGCTGGTATTTCACAGTAATCTCACAACTGAATATTTGAACAACCACCTCCCACGCTGGTTTTGTACATTTTGTGTTTGTCTCCTGTATTTCTTCTCCTCCTAGCTCAATCACAGCCAACGGTCGATTTGAAGATGGGGGTACCGGCCTGTTGCCATACCTCTGCATATTCATGAATAAAATCTTTCCATATCCACATGGCAAACCTTTCAAACTGTCATAAGGAAGAAATAATCACCTTTTCTTTAAAATCTAACAAAGCCCACCAGAGCTGTGTTCTTTGTATAATAGTTAACATTGTCACTAGTAATCAATTTATTTTACTGGTAAAGACAGTATTCTCATGACAAGTCAAAGACCTTTGGAAACAGTACATCTGTGCCTGCTATTTAAGCACACACAGACACAAAGAAGCAGAATATATTAGAAACAAAAAATATGTCAGCTTGTATAATGGTCCCATTGTTTGCTCCACCAGAGAGGGATTGTGCCATAACATATGACGCTGAATGTGCTTTTCTTGTTCTCCAGCCTTCATAATAAAGTATTTGATGCAAATACTCTAATCACATGGATGAGATGCGGATGTTAGTTGTCCTTCCTTTCATTGCTATCCCTGCTGCCTCAAGAAATGTATTTTTTAATAAATATTTTAAAAATAACAAACAGGAAATTGATGGAATTCTGCTCTAATGTGTTACTTTTAAAAACGGGTGCTTGATTCACACTTGGCTCAACATGAGCCCCCTCTGCCAGACACTGACGCTACCTGACTGCAATGTTCAGGAAAGGACACCTGTCTCAGGGCTTCTCCATTAGGCTGCTAACTTATTTTGTACAGGATAAAACAGATAAAGGCACAGAAACTAGCACAGGCTCTATGCAAATACAGCAAATTGCTCTGTATAGCCCTGTAACTGTATGCAGCCCTGTGCATAATTTCCTAATTTACAGGGGAAAAAAAAAAGTGGATTTCCAGAAGTGCAAGAAGAGGTAGAATAGGTCGGTTCAGTCATTTATAACTCTTGCCTTCCTCCTGAGGAGGGGAAGTCTGAGATGCAACTTCAAACACACTCTGACCCTGAGTAACAGGGAGCGCATTGACCTGTACTGATACCGCACGGGCCCTAGAAACACCCAGTCCTAGACCAGCTCGTCCAGTTCAACACGACTGTTCCTCCTCACTCACTTAGCAATTCTTGACAAAGAATGGGCAGCACTGCCCACAAGAGAAGGAACAGGGTGGGAATAACTGTCGAGAGGACTCTGGCTTGCCCACAGGCAGGAAGGAGTTGCCTACTGTTGCCACATCTCGTGGCGTTTTGTGGTGGCCTTTTGGATTACAGGAGAGCTTCCAGACTTCTGCTTTGGGAGACTGAAATGTGGTCTTCCCAAGTCATTTGGTAGAAATATAATTGTTCTTTTCTGCCTGTCTGGAGGGAATGAAAGGACAGGGCAGGCAGATACCACTCTGCTTTCCTTTCCTGGGCTCTCATTAGTTGGGCCATTACACGCGTGTCTACATGAGGGGATTGCATGCAGTTAAGAAGCACATAGAGCTCAGAACATCCATGGCTTTCACATTGTATTATAAAGTTTCGTACTTTTTTTCCTTATGGAAACCAAGGAGACTTCACGTGCATGTGAGTCAGCTACTGTAGAAAGCCATAGTGCACCAAAATCAACTGCGAACCAACACTAATTAAATGGAATAGACTAATATTGCCTGCATTATGAAACACCCAGAAGTAAAACCAGAGACGCAATAAAAAAGGTCTGTTGAAAGTACCTGACATTATGCCTCTAGGCCCGCGTGGCCGTTGACGTCTGGCAGGGGCAGGAGGGGCCTGCAGCGGTCAGCGCAACGGCCGAGGCTCCTCAGGACCCATTAACAACCCCAGCAACCCTTCCCCCAGACACCGACCAATGGAACAGAACTCTTGCATCTCCAAAGCCCACGCTGTAAACGGAGATGAAATCTGAATATTCAGACCCCTGGCCCTCCCACTGAGCGCAGCTGAGCCTGCTGCAGCTCCACTTCAAAGCCAGGGAGCCATGAGAAAGGAAGCGAGGCCATACGGCGCACGCGTGACTTGGCACCGGGGCCGGGCGAAGCCGCACGGCGGTGGTGTGCGCAGCGTTAAACAGTGCCCTAATGTACACAGCAGACCTGCAGCTTTGCAAAAACAGGCTCGACCTTTGGCTATTCTCACACGGGGTCAAATGCACCTAATTATTACTTGACTGTTAATTTGCATTTCAAAAGGCTGAGGCAGCTCTGAAGCTATCACTGCTATATTAGAACTTACTGTGGGTTAGACCATAGTTTAGGCTACCTAGTGAGAGTAGGACACAAACTTCCCAGACCTTACTTTGTGCTGGGCGCAGGTGCTCCAGGCCACGGAGGTTTTGCATCCTGGAGCACGTGGATGGGAGTGCCCAGAGGACCGGTACGAATCCTCACACAGGAGCCAGGGCTGTGAACTGCTGCTGACCAAGGGTGGAAATTCTGATTCCCGGGGCGCAACAAGAGTCAGGCTCACACTGCAACAGCCAAGACTCTGGTGATGTAAAAATCATTCTGGGATTTGGAGATCTAACTTCAGTTCCCCGTATTGCTCAATTCTGAATTTCCATCTGAATTGCCCAGCACCTGCTCAAACAAGCGGCAGTTCAGGGGATGACGATCAGTGGTAGGTCCTCATGACTTAACGCTGTTCTGATCTCCCTACTCCCCATCCCATTCCGCACTGAAACAAAAGCATCATTCTCCAAAATATTTCCCAAAATTGAATGCTTGAGATATAGACTGCAATAAAGTAATATCCTCTTTGAGGGAGTAGGACAAGAAGATACCATAGCTTCTGCTGATGCACTGCTTCTTTCCACAGGAGTGACCAGACAACTCCCACTTAAGCAAGGAACTATGCAGAAAATTACTTGGCCATTCCTTAGGAGGTCGGACTGGTACCATTGCGACTGCTGTTTTTTCACTAGGACAGCAGACAGCTTGCAGTGTCTGAAATGAGCCATGTAACTGTAACGCAGCCAGATGGTAGCACTGCCGACATCCCCGGCAGAGCTATTAAGAGTTGCTGCATCTGAGGAGAAGACTGATTTACTTTTCTTCGTCCTTTCACCTGAACTGTAATCTGTTTGGTTTGGGTGGTGGATTTACTTATTGCTTCTTTTACCCTTAATGGGAACACACACACATCTTGGGGTCACTCATAATTTCTGCACTCTCTCTGAGCTCTCGGACAGATCCCTGTCATGCCCCGTTAGCCAGCCCTTTCTAATTATCTCTACTGCGAGGCCCAGTCTAAAAGATAAAATTGTAAGAGAATTTGTGCAATCTATGCCCAAGTATCTCAATATGCCCTTGTCAGGCTGTAATAGCATCATTGCCTCTCACTGAAGTCTAGATGGTAGCGATGGAAATGTGGGCTGGAAACACATTGATAGGTTCCATTTTTCACTGTCAGCAAAAGCAGTTTTATTAAGCAGATAGGTTGAAAGAGAAAGGTTTGCGAGAACACGCAGTGAGGCGAGTTGCAGTTGGGAAAGCCATCTTTACTCCGAAGGCAGGCGCAGAAGTCTATCCTCATGGGTATCTTTAAAGAACACAGATCTGTGATTAATCTTACTGGCCATTGTGTGTCATATAAATGTCATCAAAATCTCAGCATGTACCTGGCAGCGAAAATACCTGGTTGTTATTAAACAAGAAGTGAGGTGATGAGGATCATTTCCTACAGTTCAGCACATTGTTTGCTTCATGGCTCACTGGTTTGGGGCTGGGAAGAGTAGGAGCAGGGCAGAAATGTTCATTTCTGGCCCTGATTCTGAAAACTTTTAAACCTTAGTCTTAGTTAACAGAAGGGCTTGTATGTAGGAATTACTCATGTGCACAGCTACGTGTGAACTCGGGCACTGATTATTTACTCAGTAAACTGCCTAGCTGGCATACAGCTCTGGCTCAGTATAGCAGAGTTACAACTGTAAACTGAACTGAAAATTTCTATAACGAAGGAGGATTCCTGAGCAGAGATTATTTTAATGAAGGAACAGGCCAAAATATCAAGATGCGACACAAATTTTTTGCTGCGGAGACAAGCTCCAGAGCAGGTAAACCTGCACTGGGCAGGGGATCTGAAGTGAAACAGGCAACCAAAAAAAGCTCTTTTGGACTTTTTTGGAGCCACCAACAGCCAACTACAGTGCCTGTGCCTGGGCTGGCTGCTGGCAGCTTGTGGGCGGGCTCTGTCTCACCAGGGCAGAGCTGACAACTCAACAGCTGACCACTCTTAATCTCTGAGTGTGACCTTGACCCATTGTCTGTGTGGTTAAAAGCAATCTGGGAGGACTAGTTCTTGCCCACGTGCCAGTGAGTAAAGGTGTTAGTGACCACCTACGGAGGAGGTGATCAGAGTGTGAGCAGCCCGCACTCCCCATTCAATCCAGTAGCAGCGGCAGCGGGAGTTGGGTCTAGTCTTTTCTCGGGCGACCTGCTCTCCTATTGACAGGCCCAGACGTCAGAGCTTTAAACATGGTCCTCACCAGGAAGCGGGCTTCCCCCAAGAAGACTGCGGCAACCCAGACAGAAGGTCTGCCCAAAAATGAGGCAGTTCAGGTCTCTGGCTGCAGGGAGTGCCTGAGCCTGCTGCTGCCAGGAGAGGATGGGAAGGACGCCGCCTGTGCGAGGTGTGAGCAGCTGGACGAGCTGCTCAGGCTGGTGGTGGAGCTTAGGGAGGAGGTAGAGAGGTTACGGAGTATCAGAGAGTGCGAGCGGGAGATTGACTGGTGGAGTGACTCTCTGCAAGAAAGACGCAGAGATTGCACCCCCCCGGACCGAGGGAGTAGTGGATCCTCTCCCTTGCCATAGTCAAGCAGAGAGGGACTGCTTGAGAGGAGAGGAGGGATGGCAGCAGGTCCCAGGTTGGCGTCGCAGGCAACCCCCATCCCGACCTGCCTTGGTTCCCCAGGTCCCTCTGTGTAGCAGGTTTGAAGCCCTGAAACTGGAGGAAGAGACGAGTGAGGATGACGTGGGAACGCCGCCTCCTAGCTTGCGTAAGGTGAGGCAGTCAGCTCCACACTTGAAGACTGCCTCCTCCAAAAAAGAAAGAAGGGTGATAGTTGTAGGCGACTCCCTTCTGAGAGGGACAGAGGGCCCAATATGCCGGCCTGACCCTACCCGTAGGGAGGTGTGCTGCCTTCCTGGGGCCGGGTCAGAGACATAACCCGGAAACTCCCACAGCTGGTTAGGCCCACTGATTATTTTCCGCTCCTCATAGTTCGAGTGGGCAGTGATGAAATTGCACAGAGAAGCCTACGAACTATGAAAAGAGATTTCAGGGGTTTAGGGCGTTTGGTTCAAGGAGCAGGAGCTCAAGTGATCTTCTGTTCTATACCTTCAGGGTCAGTGAGCGGCACGGAGTGGGCTTGGAAAGTTCCATTAATGAATAATTGGCTTAGAGGCTGGTGTCGAGAGAGAAACTTTGGGTTCTTTGATCACGGGGCAGTTTACTCGGCCCCTGGCCTGTCTTCTGTTTGTGGAACCCACCTATCTCCTAGCACAGGAGCTGGTGGGGCTTATAGACAGATCTTTAAACTAGCTACGAAGGGGGAAGGGGACAAAATAAGGCCCACAAGGGAAAAGCCCAGGGGAACAGTGCTCGATCTGGGGCTGAGGCAGCTGTCTCGGCTGAAGTGCATCTACACCAATGCACGCTGCATGAGCAACAAGCAGGAGGAGCTGGAAGCGATTGTGCGGCAGGATAACTATGACCTGGTTGCTATTACTGAAACGTGGTGGGACCACTCCCATGACTGGAGTGCTGCGATGGAAGGCTACAAGCTCTTCAGAAGAGATAGACAAGGAAGGAAGGGTGGTGTGGCCCTTTATATTAAAGACTATTTTGACGTTGAAGAGCTTGGGGTTGGGAATGATACAGTTGAGTGTCTATGGATAAGGATCAGAGGAAAGGCCCATAGGGGTGACATCGTGGTGGGGGTCTGTTATAGACCGCCTAATCAGGATGAAGAGAAGGACGAGGCGTTCTATGAGCAGCTTGAGCGAGTCGCGCGATTGTCAACACTCGTTCTCGTGGGAGACTTCAACTTCCCTGCTGGGAATATCATACAGTGCAGAGGAAACAGTCCAAAAGGTTCCTAGAGGGTGTGGAAGATAGTTTCCTTATGCAGCTGGTACGAGAGCCTACCAGGGGTGGTGCCCTGATTGACCTACTCTTTACTAACAGAGAAGGACTGGTGGGAGACGTGAAGGTTGGGCACTGTCTTGGGCAGAGCGACCACGAAATTGTAGAATTCTCTATTCTTGGAGATGTCAGAAGGATGACTAGCAGAACGGCTATCCTGAACTTCAAGAGGGCAGACTTTGACTTGTTCAGGACGCTTGTTATGAGGGTCCCTTGGGAGTCGCTCCTTAAGGGTAACGGGGTCCAGGAAGCCTGGACGCTCCTCAAGATGGAGATCTTAAAGGCACAAGAATAAGCTGTTCCTGAATGCCGCAAGGCAAGCTGTAGTGGAAGAAGACCGGTGTGGATGAACTGGGAACTATTGTTGAGGCTCCGGAAGAAAAAGAGAGTCTATGTCCTCTGGAAGAAGGGACAGGCTACTTGGGGAGATTACAAAGAAGTTTCTAAGGTATGCAGGGAGGCAGTTAGGAAGGCAAAAGCTCAGCATGAACTCAGATTGGCCACTGCAGTAAAAGAGAACAAGAAATCCTTTTACAAATATATCAGTGGTAAGAGAAGAAAGAAGGAGAATTTACACCCTTTACTTGA
>WHYT01016353.1:359909-386169 GCA_009806455.1 Tetrax tetrax | reverse complement strand
TTTTTTTTTTTTTTTTTTTTTTTTTTTTTTTTTTTTTGAGCTGAATCATAGAAAGCAATTGTTGTTTCTACTAGGATGACATAATTTCTAGGTTTTGTGGACAGAATTTGGCAGCATCCAAGGCACCGGATCTGGGTTTTTTTTTTTGGTGCAGCAGTGCCAGCACCTATCAAGCACAGGATTTCTGAGGACTTCTCAAAGAAAGTGAGCTTTCTTTTCTCTGTCTAGAGTGGCTGTTGGAGGGCTGTGTCCAAAGACTCTTGCTTTTTCTGAACTGCCAAAATGCACCAAAGCAGATTATGTGGTTTCATATAACAGTTCCAGTTCCCTTCTCTTTAAGCACTGAATTTCAGGTAGTGCAGGAATCAGGTGGTAAATGTCTCGCTGCGAGATACGAAGTTTCAGATTTTTGTGATCTGATGTAGTTCAGCACTTAACAGGCAGAGCCCCAAGCTAGCAAGTCCAACTGTGCCCTGAGCTCTTTGTGGGCTTTCTTTATAGCTGAGGGTGTAAAGGAAATGAAAGAAACTCTTTTGCATAAATTGCCTGCAGTGGTATTAACAATATTCTTATACTACTTTGTTTTGAAAATTACAGTTGTTTCACTAGACTCTACTCTGGACCATACTACTTTCCTCCACAAACTTTTTTTTCTCCCCTCTTCTCCTTTCTGATCTCACTATTCATGCTCACCATTTTTTCCTGTCTAGCCAAGGAAGAGGGAAGCTCTGAGTTCCCATCACTTTTATCCTTCCCAAACTGCCTTGTCAGGGAACATGTCCAGCACCAGCAGCTTGTTTTCCGCATTCTTCCCACTTCTGGTTCCACACATGCACCCCAGCACACCTGGAATTACAAGAAAGTACTTGATAACATCCTAAATGTTGTATAAACCTATTATCATTTTATTGTGTTCCTGGCCAAGTGTCTGAGTTGCTGCTCCTGTAAGCCACTACCATGATATAATAGGGGAATAAAACTCTGGCAAATGCTCCAGATATAAATGAAATTTCCTGAATAATGATTCCATCATTTTCATATTTATACCCATATCCAGCCTGGAGCAGCTGCCAAGCTAGGGATGATGGACACGTGTGAAGGCTGTGGCTACAGCTGTCCCTGGGCAGCACGTAGCCATGTTAACCCATGGACCACAGAGCTGATGAAGCTAGTGTCTCCAGTTGTCCATCCCACCCTGCTGAACAGATCTCTGAGCCACCCATCAGCCAGCTCCCGAAGCACTAGGCTTCATCACATACTCTTCTAAACCAAAATCAGTGGCAGATTGTCTTGTCTTTAACCAGGGCACTAAAAAATTGTTGGTGTTTCTCGCAGACAAGCTAATGAAACCAGCCCCAACTGAAGTTTCCGAGGGACCTCAGACCCATCAGGTGTTAGGTACCGCCTGTGGCATGTGCACCGCTGGATCCCACCTTGCACTTCCCTACACCACGGCCAGAACCTCACCAGCTGCTAGCGCAGCACCGTGGCCACCTTCCAGCACACACACCCCCACGGCCACAGGTTTGGCACCCCACTTCATGGATCCTGAGGAGGTCGGCACTCTGCAGCAGCCCAGCTCTCCGTGCTCCCGGGTGGGCTGTAACTCCAAAAGAAACTGTGTGTTGAAGGTGTCCTGGCAGGAGACATGCTGTGTGGCTTGCTGTTAATGCTCGCACCAAGCGCCCCTTCCTTCCCTCCTCCCCTTCGCTGGCCCTTTCACACATGCTGGGGAGGAAAGGAAGAGTAAAGCTATTTTGAAGCCCTCTTTGTCCTCATCTCTGTTCATCCACTGTGCTGAGTGGTACTCAGGAAAACTTCATTAACTATTAAGAGGTAGATGCTTACAGGAAAAAAAAAAAAAAAAGCAACCACCCACCTACCTACCGACAACGCACTCCAAGGTCTGCGTGCAGAAATGCAGACTTGTACCATCACCAGTCATACCTGTCTTACATGTAAACTAGTGCAGCCACAGTAATTATGTCGTAATTTGGCATGTTTATCCAAAATTCTTGCAACTTTAGTTTGCTTATTTGAATGAAGTTTCCATGTTTTAATTACTATTTTCAGAAAACAGTACTCCTAAATACTTTTTAAAAAATAATCCTTTTAGAAAACTAAAAAGTAACCTCAAAATCTTTGTCTTTTAATTGAAAAGACTGAACAGGTTTTATCAAATTGCAAATATTCTAAAAAAAAAGTTGAATTTGTTTTACTAGAAAAAAAAATGCTTTAAAAATTCAGCTTTTCTAATAGTACTGCCTTAGAAGCAAGATATTTGTTTTCTTTTAGAAACAGATATGTTCACTTATATTGAAAATTATATATTCTTTCCATTTCATAATGGAAATATATGCTTCCAAACTTATATCAAAGAGGACAATGCTATATATATATATATATATATATTTCTTGCTTGATTTCATACGCTATGGAGCTACAAATAATTGCTGTTACATTAAAAAAAAAATAGAAG
Source organism: Tetrax tetrax (assembly GCA_009806455.1). Lineage (NCBI taxonomy): Eukaryota > Metazoa > Chordata > Aves > Otidiformes > Otididae > Tetrax > Tetrax tetrax. The sequence continues at coordinate 383,690 of WHYT01016353.1, read as the reverse complement.
TAAACCCAGACAGACAGAGCAAAGAGAAAATTTTGTAAACACTGGTTTCTCCTGGAAAATGTGAGAAGAATTTAACCGTATTTTCAAATAAACCATCATAATCCAGTATGATAAAATCTAAATTCATTATGGAAAAATAAAGGATGAATTGACTTGATAACAAGACAGAATTACACTCAAAAATGTTTTATACTGAAAAAATAAACCCTTTGGACACCTTTATAAAATTATGTTTACACCAAAGAAAATCCTTCAAAAAAAGGATAGTCACATTTGAAATATAATAGCAAATACATTTCAAAACAATATTAAGTTACAAAAATCCCACTTGTTTTTCTAAATTTGTTTACTCTAACCATTCCTTCCAGGCATTTCCCCAGTAAATGTGATGTACTTGCGGGCCTGATACACGACAAAAGGGATGCCATCAATCCAAACAACTGTTGAGCAGCAACTTTTAAAACAGTCTGTAGCGAACTCAATAAAATAACAACTATGTATGTGACTGACTAGAGCAAAACCATGAAAACCTAATGAGATTTCTGTCTGGTAAATTAACCCTTGACCACATTTTAACCTCCTGATGCTGACTCTTTCAGCAGGTTAACAGTGCTTATTTTACCATGACACGACTGGCATGCAAGAAAGTAGTATATAACAGCAAAATTAAAAAGAAAAAAAAAATCAACAGAGAAATGAATAGGGCAGATACTTGCACAACAGCATGTTTTTCAGTAAAGCCTTTGATTCAAATGAAGCATCCAGGACTGAACCTTAAATTAGGAAAAAGGAAAACAGCAGCAGGAAGAAAACATATTACAATTATATCCATCCGTTAAACCATCAGATGTGGAATTAAAAATAGATGCAAACAAGTATCTTCAAAGAAAGAAGAAAACAAAGAGGTAATCCCAGTTTGACTGTTTTTAAAGTATGGATTAATAACACATTGCATACATCGTTGTAATTTAGAACAAGCATTGCACAAACCTAGAGGCCTCTGTAAGTAACTGCATTTAAGTGCCCATTTACCTGATAATGCAGTGCAACGGGATTTTCAGTAAATATTTATGTACTAGAAAATTATGCTAGCCAGGAAAACTAAAATTAAGATATTCCACAGACAGTGCAAGAAACCGAAAGCTCAAACAAATCTTTTATTGCAGAAAGGTGAGAAGTAAATTTAGTTTAATAACATTTTCAACCTTCATCATAACTAAGGCTTCAAACTTAGGGATAACCGTAAAAGCTTTAGAAAGGAGAAAGCCTGGGAACTCTCTTATGGCACTGGTCCATTTGCAGGAGCAAAGTAACCTCAGTATTGTTCTGGCTCTGCTAGTAGTCTTCTGGGTAATACCTGGACAGGCAACCCCTGTCATCTTGCTGGATTTTGTGGCTATGAAGTGAGACAATGATACTTTCCTCACCTGAGAATTACTGTTGAAAAATAACAAAAAGTCTGTTACTATTGATTGTGGAGATCCTGGCTGTACCTGGCTCCTTGGATTGTCCTACTCTAGCTCCTTCTGAATAGGTGAAGGGCAAAAATTGTGCTACACATACGTAGTGACTTCAGTAACTGTTGCTACAAAACAGGAGTGGATCTTCTAGACCTGTGAACTGATGGTCAGAGAAGAATGCTCCGCTCTGCCTACCATCACAACCAAAGCAGTAAGCAGTCCGCTACCACAAACTACCAGAGAAGTAGTTAAGTGACAGTTTGACAGTTAAGTGACTCTTATGAATCATCACTATCCTGTCTCAGTAATGTTAGTTTCCTGACCAACTGAGCAAATCAAAATAAAATTAAAAAAGATACTAGCTCAGGATCTAATATAGCAATATATGAGTCACTGGAAGAACAAACCAAGTAAAAACATGTAAGTGTAAACTGTAATAGGTTCTTGCTGGGTCAGTGAAGTTCCCAACTTGCTCTCCTTGCAATTACACTCACAACCATGACAAAGTGATAACCAAGTAGCCTAGGAGTCATTTGGATCAGAGCAGTCAAAGAACTTGTGCACAACCCCTAACCTCACAGATGGCTTCAATTTGCGTGTCCTCCCTTATGAATACCAAGAGAGACTCGTGCAAACACTTCAGAATCCTTCACATACTTGATGTGAGATTTCTGCCCCACTATAGTTCATAGGGGTGGCAGAAAACCTCAAATCTCCTGATGCAGTTATAGTCTAAGACAAACATGAAAGAAGGAAAAGGAAGAGAAATGCTTAAAGCTTGTGTTTACTAAGTTTGCTGGAAAATCTGTCATTTAGAAGTTGTTCGGTACACAGTAAATGGCTTTGGTCATGATTTAAGCCCTCTCAACAGCCTGAAACCCAGAAGACACAAAGATAACACAAAGTGCCCTTTCAGAATTACAGACTCTCACTCAGGATCACTATTGGACATGCTCAGAGCTTGAGCACAGGTATTAACATAGCAGCAAGAGGTCTGTTGGAAAAAGCAATGTTGTTTATTAAACGAGTGGCTATAATGACAAAAAAAACCCAAACAAGCTTTTGGACCCGAAGAAGGGCCTGAGGTTTATCTGCTCTTTTTCAGTAACTGAATCAGCTAGGCTAGTAAAAAATATGACCTCTCTCGCCAAATATTTGTTTATGAATTTTGGCAGTTACAGCAATGATCAAAACTATTACTATTAGCAGGCAATGGCTGTATTGATATTACATCGTATTATTGGCATTATCATACCTGCACGATTAATATGTTAGCTATCTGTGACTCTCTCCTCTTTATATCCTAGTCTTTCCATCTGGAGCTACATATACACATGTGAAATCATAAATAGCTATAACTATTAAGACCTAACTGTCAGTTTTTGTATGCCTACCGTCCTTAAACCTGAATACAACATCTGAGTATTCCAAGAAAAACAAAGGAGTCAAAGAAAAATGACAAAATCTAAGCCCAGCTCCAAACACCTAACATAACAAGAGACTGAGAAGCAGATATAGATTACTTATAGAAAGAAAAAATTAAAAGACAGTGAATAGTATTTCTTAATGCTTTTCTAAATAGTAAAGATCTATCTTAATAGCAGATAAACCATGACATTAGTTGAAGAGCATATTTGTTGTAAATGCTGTTTCAGACACAAACCCTGCCACAATCTCCAGATAATAGGAAGCTGTTTTGCTGGCAAGACAGCAAGAGGTATGTGTTGCCATTTGTGTTCAGGTGAGGAATTAAATTTTTGTGTCCATTGGCATGTAGTGAGCAAGTATGTGTTATGGAGTGGCTAATGTAGGGGAAAAGGATTATTTTAACTCCTGTGAGGATGATCAGATAATTTACATATATTCTCAATTTTGCTATATATTTTGGTTTTTTTGGTGAATGTTAGGAATTCCATTTTTAAAGTAACATGTTTTACTAAGGCTCTGTAATTTCAGTTGTTGGGAATGCCAGCGTTGCAGCAGGCCTCTGTTTGTGCCTGTGAAGGTGCTGAATAAAGATGTTGGTCTGTGCCCTAGAGAGCATAGGTGTTTGTTCATCGAACAGAAATTAGAGCGTGTCCTCCTCCTTCCCCCCAAACTGGTAACCTTGAGAAGCAGAGGTAACCAAATAGGCAGTAGCCAGTTACGGTTTCTATCTGTGACAGACAGAAGCATTTTAAATCAGAGGTTTTAGGGCAGCATTTGAAAGAAAACAAGGTATGAGGTTCCTGAGCTTTCCATGGGAACTTTTCCCATACTAAGCAGAAAGTCAGTAAGTAGCAAATGCGAGGCACTGCGGGCTTTCGTTATGGCTCGTATGGCTATTACAGCTATTAGACAGCTATCGAGAGCAGACAATATCGCAGTTAGGGTAAACTACATTGCAAAGAGCCAAAGGCAGAGCGCTTCTATGAGAGATGGTTGAGGAGAGCATGGAAACCAGGAGGAAGATGGCAATGCAGACAAGGAGCCGGTCCTTGGTAGCACTCACTACGTGGTGTGTGCAGGCAGAGGTGCCAGAAGAGAAAGTGAAGTTCAGAGATATGAAAATTACAGGTAGGCAGTAACTGGGAAAAGTTAATGTTTTCTTGAAAGCAAAGTTTAGATTGAGGAGTAAACAACTATTTTAACCATGTGATTAAATTCTTCATTTAAGAAGAAAGAAGCTCCAGCTGGGAAGAAACCACCTAAAAATGCAGCCTAAAAATATATATACAGACGGGAGTAGGATGTGCAACAACTACAGGCAAGAGTCCCCCAAAATGAGTTGTGCAAGTCTTCACAGAAAGAATAAATGTCACGGAGAATATACCAACACGGTAACATTTGAACCGTTAGAATTCTAAAACATAGCAGGCACAGAACATTTAGAAACAGGAAGCGATCTTTTCATTCAGTGCATTTAACGTGCTTAAAAGCTTTCATTTGCACCTCCCAAAAATCTATTAGCAAGATAGGACAGCATAATTATCCCTGTTTTTCGAAAAAGGAAAATTAGGCTCTTGCAAGTATGCCGAGGATCAATAAGAGGGACAAATGTTGCATGCTGGGAGGATTTCAGTCATATTCAAGGACTTCATTGCTTCTCTGACCTAGCTATATTGGGTCACCAAACTCAGCTCTGATTTTAGAGGCTTCTTCCACATAGAGTGCACAAGGTTACCATCATTCGCAACTTTGCAATTCATTAGTTTTCAGTATTTGAAAAGGAAGGGAGAAGGGAAGAACATGCAATCTTTGAATGTTAGGAATTTAATTTTTAAAGTATCATGTTTTAATAAGGCTTTATTTTCGTTAAATTACTGGTTCATATTGGATTTTATTTTGCCCTAAAGATTTTTTGCCTGTTTTAAAGTATAAATTATATTTTCAAATAAACTTCCTGCATTCAAACAAACAAACAAACAAAAAAGGGAACTGGAAAGCAGGAGGTGGAATTGAAGCCCCATTATACGCTACAAGGGCCAAACAGGGCGAATATGGTCTAGGCCCAGCTGCTACTGCTGCTGTTACAGCTACAGGTTCACCATAGAGAAGTAAATAAGATGAGATGACTGTGGCTTGAAGGAAGTTGCCCAGAAAAGGAGTGTCTTGCTCTCTGAAATGTCTTGCTATGGATCCACACAATTTCAGGCTTTTCAGATCTGCACAACCATAGAAGAATTCATTGGTGACTTTCTATTACTGTATATTTAAAAAAATCTGTTTTATATCTAAAAATTAGTACATCTTCTGAGAACTGTCTGCTGCCTTAATAAGCAAACAGTGTGTGTACTGTCCGCAAAGAGCAAGAAGCATTCTTGTAGCATAGTGACATTTCATGGTCTTACGTTTCTTTCTAACACATTGCAGGCTGGAGACATTACTGTACTGTAAATGTGAGAAGCCTTTTTACCTCAGGAATTCCTCATGATCCATTCTGCACCATCTATTTCCTTGTGCATATTATTCTACCTAATCATTTTTATCATTTTAGAAAGTGTAACTAAGTAGTAGAGCAGAGATTTTGAAGACAAAATCTGTACAATCTCCTGTTTTGTTTTAAAGAAGGAGGAGAGAATAGGGATTAAAAAAAAAAATCCACTGATTTTATTTACTCTTTACTGCAGGGTTTTTGTTTTTGTTTTTTGTATGTATTTCTTAAGTTGGCAAGGTCTTAAATTAGGTTGTAGCTGCTCTACAGACGAGTTTGGAAACACCATAGACCAAGATTTACAAGTAACTGAAGTTTTTTTTGTGAGTGCTTTTCAGAGCATCTGCAGGAAAAAATGTACTATTGTGAAAAAGATCCGCAGAAGCAGCTGCTCTTAAAATGTCATGCATAGACACAGCAAGGGTTGCACAAAGTTTCCACTACTTTTGAAAAAGAGTGTTAAAATAAAATAATAATAATAATAATAAGAAAAAAAAAAATCAGCTCAACAAATGCCAGTCAGTCTGAATGGAAATTTTCAGTTTGGCAGAATTTCAGAAATGGAATGGCAAAGCAGAGGCAGAAGGATTTGACATTTATTTGCTTGTATTTCGAAATCACATCTTGGTTGAGAAAGAGGGAAGGAGAAGAAATAAACATCTCTAAGAAAAACAGCAATATAAAAGGTACAGTTTACGTTTGATAGTACTCATTATGTAATTACATTATGCCATTCATACTAAGATCCATTTTATTTCTTAACCTGTTTTAAGATATAGTAATAATATTTAGCTTTTGAACATAATAGGCTTCACTGGCATTCATTTTTTCAATTTTGGTTTGGGTTCATCTTTATTTATTGTAATTTTAGTTTCAAGTGCTAAGTTTAGCTCTCTTTCAATGTTAATTGCTATGTTTATTTTTCTTTTTAATTTTAGAGGCCTGCAGTACAGTTTGAACTGGAGATTAATTAAATTCCTGGTAAATGACATTCTAACAGGAAATGTTGGGATCCTATTGCGAACAGGGCCAGGCTCTATTTAAAAAAAAAAAAAAAAAAAAAAAAAAAAAAAAGTTCTTCTCATTCAGTTAGAATCCAGTGCAAATAAGAACAGAAGCTCAGGACGACATAAAAGGCCTCAGATTGTAGATTTGCCTCAGGAAAACCATAAGAATGTAAGGCTTCTTATATCTAAGGTTACAATCTCTGCAATCTGGTACTTTATTCAGGATGTTCCTGCTGCAAACTCTGTTGACTCTTTCTATTATCATCACTATGCTTTCGATGATGGCCTAAGGAAGAAAGCTGGCTTCTATTCACGTCTGACAAAGGAAAGCTCAAATTTACTAAGCACAGTCCTCTGAGTCATTGTGATTTCCTCCCCACCCCGCCCCCCACACAGGGAAGATACAAAGGAGAACATACCTCAATTATGGAACTTTCCTGCCTGCTTTCTCTTAATGGTGATTTGTTTGATCAACTCTGATTGCTAAATTATATTTTATAAGTGCAATTCATGGCAAAAAACACGTACCAAGTGTTTGAGGACTAACACTGGACTATGAGTCAAAGAAAAACCTTCCCAGAAGAGCTTCCAATCTTCTAAGTAGATATAATGATTTTGTTGGCTCATTCTCTGGACTGGATACCATTCTTTATTGTCAAGTTCTCTTCGTAGGGTGTCAAAATATTATTTTCAAAAACTAAAAGATAGACAATCAAAATTATCCTTGCCTCCCAGGGAGGTTCATGCCATCATCATAAAGATGCCATCTTTGGTACAAGTTTCTTGGATGACACAGATACAAAGGAGCAGTAATATACACAAATAAGCACCTATACACACAGACACACCTAAAATTATTTAAAAACTAAGTATTCCAGTGACAATTCTACACTTAAGAAAGTAAAAATGGTGTACTTGACAGATACTGGTCGGTTTGTTAGGACATCCTTGGACAATGCTCAAAGGCATCAGCAATGAGCAAATTGTTAAAGCCACACATAATACAACTTAGCTCAAACTATTGACAACAAGGATGCTATGGTTATATACATAAAGTCAAATTAGTTCAAAAAGGCATCAACAAATTATAATGGTAAAACAAAACAAACAAACAAATCTAAGTTTTTAGGCTGAACCAGACCGTAAAAATATCAATGTCCATAAAGTACATATCCATATTCCAGAGTTAAATATTGAATCCAGACCAGCAAAAGCAAAAAAGAGAATCAACTAAGTCTTGAAGCTGAGAGCTTGAAAAATTAAAGAAGGCAAATTTAGAAATTATTTCTCTAAAACAGAAGGTCTCACCTCTTAAAGACAACCAATATCAGGTAAATGATTGTTACAAAAGCAGGAGAAATGCCCCCCAACATCACCTTGATTTAGCATCTTCCCACATTTATTCATATGGGAATGTATTAACACGTTTTTATTATTAAATGGACCTGAAAGTTTCACGTAAAGAACTAGAATAAATACATCTACAATTAAGATTTCCTGGTTCATTCTCTATATATCTTTATAGAATAAAAGAGGGAAAAAGAAGAAAGACCAACCTTAAAAAACAGGGAGGGAAATGTTTTAAAAGTCTAGATGTTCAAAACTGGCAAGCAATTTAAAAGCATTTTTATTTCAAATGTACCATTGAAAGTTATAAAAGAAAAATAAGAAAAAAGAGACACACCAATCTGTTGTTTAAGCTCAAGAAAACATTTTCCATAGGTCCTATAATTTCAGACATAAAAATAAGTTGTTCCCTCAAATATATCATTCAGCAGCTTTATGAAACATACCTTTCTAAGGTCTGCTTATAAAAAGCATAATTAAAAGGGCTCTTTACTCCTTTTTTTTTTCCAGTCTCACAAACCTGTAGCAAAATGTTAGTAACAGTCATCATGATTCATTATGAGGTCATTCAAATTTCGTATTTATCACTTATGTCATTTATTCTGATCAAAGCATCTTCTCTTACCTTGATCAAAAGCAAGTTGAGTCCACTCTCTGCCAAAAGTCTGCATTTGAGTAAGTCAGAATGCCTTCATCATCCAAAGAGTAATTATTCTCAAGCCAGACATTGCTAATTAAGCAGCAGCTCAGTGTCCTCTTTAAGGAAACTTCCATTACAAAAACTTTTTACACATACATGAAAAACATGTTTTCTATTCACCTACTTGATACCTCGTAGGCACTTGAGATCTCCATGTGTTTGTGCTCATTTTCACTGACATGAATATAGAAAGATTTATCTATACTTAAAGCCCTTTGCAGTAGCTGGTTAAAACACATTTCCTCTCACAGTCTAAAGAGGATCACGAGAGCATCTGTTGTTCTATAGGAGTAATCGCTCTATGCATATAGTCTCTTTTGTAGAGAACTTTGCCTGGATTTGCTTTCTGAACTATGATTTCTGACTTAACTGAAACTTCACTTCTCCAAAGAAATCATAGAATTAAAATCTAATTTAAAAAAAAAAAAAAGCATTTATAAATGGTTTGCCAAGGTATTCTCATTCCACAGTTCCTTTATTAGGATTATGAACATACAGTCTTATTTCCTCATCAAGAGGAATAATATCTAATAATATCTAATAGATATAAAAATTTCAAATTACCCTAAAGAACAGGTTTTAAGTTTATAGATATTTTTGATGACTGAATTGAAAAAAAAATATTTTAGCTGTTCTGAAACAAATTCACCTTCCAAGTTTTTGGAAATGCCCCAAGAAAAGTGAATTATTCACTTAGTTTTAAGCTGGAATGACCGGCAGCTACAAAGAGGGATGCTGGTCTAATTTCCAGTATATGGTACAGTAACGAAGGGTCATTGAACTAGTGCTTCTGTAATTGTTTTAGCTTTCCTCCTTACTAGAAAAGAGCAACTGTAGACTACACTGATTTCTTCAGAGCTGAACAAAGCACTTGATCTCAGGTCACAAAAGAGCCAGTGTTTGTAAAATTCCTTCGACAGCTTTAGGAAAGGGATGTGATTTCACCATTTTCCAACTAACAGTTGCTTCCTAGTGGCTTTTGATTCTCCAGAAGGCACCTGATGATACAGAAGTAGTTTCTTCATAAACTAGCTTAGGCTCTTCAATAGTCTTTCCATGCCACTTTGCTGCAACAGCATAGTAAGTCAAGACTATTAGAGATAATGTAACTTAGCAATAGATCTTTTATTGCATATGAGGCAGTCAGCTAAGTCTGCAGCCTAGTAAATTTTGCAACCTTACTCAGAAAACCCTTATCAGAACTTAAATTCAAAGTTTTCTTCTGAATGCATAACCTCCCTGCTCAGAACCAAGAGGCACGAAATACTTCTGGCATTTACTTAAAAAAAAAACAAAACAAAAAAAACAAAACAACAAAACCAACAATGAAAACACGTAATCTTTTAGGGAACTGAGCGCTTTGGGAAAATGCTGGAATGGCAACTCAAAGAGGTATCCACATTGCGCATTTGAAGAGTAGCAGTTTTATATTAGGTTCAATACTGCAGAGAAATCTGTGCTGCCAGTACTGTCTGACAAACATCCCTCAGCTTTTCCAAGGGGAACACTTGTAAGGCAGGAGTGCAGCTGAGTCTTGATGAGCATTTAGGCTTAGGCTTCTGAGCAAAGACTGTCAACAAGGAAAGTATTCTTGCCAACTGTCGTGGTGCTTTTGCAAGACCACTAAACACTTTTTTTTTTCCCATACGAATATAACATTTCTTGTATATGTCATGCTTTCCATATGGATATCATCTGCTGTTCTGAATGTTTAATGGTTCAGAATAAGTATATAGAAACATGTGCAGAAGCCCTCTCTTATCTGTACAAACATCTCGAGAATCAACTATTACAAAAATACTACACATAGCTTTAGAGAGAAACACTAAACATAACTCACCTCAACATGAATACAAAACTACATTCGTCATATTTATCACTGTTAAGAAAAATTAGTAAATGTAAGAATGACAAGCACAAAAAAAAAAAAGGTAGTTTGTTTAGACTGATGAGGATAGTGTCATATGCTGTTTATTAATAGCAGTATTTTTTTAAAGAGTTGCATAGTATCCGTTACAGTAAAAGATAAAGAGCTATCAAAAATGTTAAATATCAACAGAGCCACATCTAGCAACCCTAAATAACAGATCTGGAAAACTTCAAGAGTTGACCAATTCACTCCATAGTCATCAGCTGCATGACTTTTGGCATCACCTGAAAGGATGGTCTCAGGGTTTTTTTTTTTTTGTTTTTATTTCTTTTAAATAGAAAGGCTAAGAATGTTGTTGCTTTAATTGGTCAAAATTTGTGAATCACCATTGGAGCAGAGCACATTTCACTAATTCTACACCAAAATTTGCCTAGTCAGTACAAATTTGATACAATAGTTTTTATTTTCATTTTAATCATTGATACTAGTTGGTTTTTCTAGCCTAACATATTAGGTTTTTTGTTCTGACTAAAATTTCCATAGAGATGGCAATTATGCAGAATGAGCTGAGGACTTTTTTGTCTAGTATGACGATTAGAGGGCTGTCCTTCGTAATGCCCAGTGTAACTACTACTAGTGAGGTCTAGAGGTGTTGAGATGGGACTAGGAAAGCATATACTCACCATATGCAATTATTTGGTTTTGTGTGAAAGGACAGAAAGCAAATCTTTAAATTTTCCATAGCCTTTATGTTCACTGAAACCAGGAAGAGGAAGAACATTGTCCTGAAAGGATGCAGGGGGATGTAGAATATCACCTGATGAGTCTGATTTACAGGAATTACATTTTTTTTTTCCCTGGGGGATGAGCAAAACAAAGAGCAGCACATGACACTAGACAGTCAGATGGAACGGCCATTGCCAAAATAACAGGTACTGGACATTTTTACAGTCAGAAATTTTGCTTAAGACTTTCATGTATACTTCAGAATTTCAGTGAAATGTTTTGAGGTGGAGATGACAAGATAAACTTATTCTCACATTTCAAGTCAAAAAGAATTTTGGTATTAGATCTCAGCTCACACACACCACACACTACTGACGAGGTGGTACCAATGACCATGTTAGAGTTGAACTCTGAACACTGCCTGGCAAGCAGCGTTAATTGTATATTCCAGTTCACCTAATTTGCCTAGCATTTGGAGTAAATTAATTCCTTGAAGTGAAAAGAGAATACAATTCAAATGTTTGTGAGATTTTTATGCAATATGGTCTATTTTGCTTTTACTGTATTTGAACAGAACAAGTGTGTGGGAAGAAACAAGGAGACAAAAAAAGAGCAGAGTGCATTGTATGTCTCTCGACTATATCAAACCAAAGAGACTCTTAGAACTTTCCCATGCTTCCCAGAAACATCACCCACACAAGGAACATAGCCCAGTGTGCTGAGGGACTGAAGCTGGGACCTCATCACCACGAGTAAGAGTCCTCATAGATTCACAGTTTAAGTGCTTCTGAGAACATAGTTTTGCTCTTTGGCGTGCCACAAGTATGCAGCCGTTTTGTTAAAAAGTCCCAGCTGTATAGTAATCAGCACACATTTTAATCCATCCATTCTCTGCTATGAAACTGGAACAGAGCGGAATAGATAATTTTAACAAGCATCCACTGCGTTCAGCTATAATCTTCACTTGAGTCAGTACTTCATTTCTGTAGGTGATAAACCAGTATACCACACAGAGATTCAACAAGATTACGTCTTGGATGTCTAATACAGATTAGAGAGGAATTTGTTGGGAATGGACAACATAAAAGTAGGAGGGTGATAAGGATGTCACCCATGCCTGACAATACTATTCAGAATTATACATTTTCCTTATCATATAATAAGATAACAGTTAGGGTGCTACATAGCACATCTCCCTCTGCTTTCCAACACTGCAGCCATGTCCATCCCTAAGAATGAAGATCAGCCCTTGGTAGCATCATACAGGCATTCAATCTGTGCTGTTTGCAACTGAATGTGTGTGGAGACTGTTGGGTTTTTTTTTTGTTTGGTATTTGTTTTTTTAAGTCAATAGGAAAACCTGGGAAAAGTTCTACTTTTAAACATATTATCCTTAAGCAGTAAAGCAATTTTTTAGAGCATAGCCAACTGTAAAATGGTATCTGACAAAATGGTCTGTTTGTCTGCACAATGACATCTCAGGTTTGCCAATATCTTATGTGGAACTTCCTGCAGCTTCTCATTGAAGTGAGTGCTTTTTGTTTCTCCTCTTTGAAAGAGCTTTACATTTCTAAAGGTGGCTTAAAAAAAAAAAAAAAAAAAAGTTATAGTCTTTAAAGTGAGCACCCCAGAAGGTTCTGCCAACTGTGCATGATCGCTTGCTTCTAGGAAAGGTCTAATCTCTCCTTTCATCTGGAAGGTTTCCCCACCCAGTATGCAGCAGCCATGCCAAAGCACAGAAGCATCTCTTTTCCAAACTACATGGCTTTTAACAGACTGCAACATGAGGCTGCAAAGAAACAAGGCAGAATGATAAAAGCCTGCGAGGAAGAGTTCTCAGTCATGAAATCACACAAATGGCTGTTTTTTCCACCTGAAATCTCTGAAGAATCATTCAGTTTTGTACATACATGGACTTGAAATGATCCATTCTGTCTGGACACATAAAACCAGATTATCTGTCCTTGAGCTATCCTCTTTATTCACCTGGATATATCATGCAACCCATCCTCTGCTGAAAAGAAGCAATGGAAAAATAATTATGTATAGAAATATTTATAAAAATATTAATATAATTCATTGATGAAAAGTGACAATTATTATATTAAAAATATTCTAACATAAGTAGCAGATCTTATAACAATAAGAAACTTAAAGTTAGCCTACGATTTAGGTTTTATAGTAATCTGCAGAACTGTTGGCATCATTTTAAAATTCTCATTGATAATAAAAATCAAATTAGTGAGTAGAAGATTTCACCTCAATCCTGTTTGTCCACAAATGTATTTGTCACATCAAAAATTAGTTAGCTTTATTTAAAATTCTATTAGACTAGATTGTTAAACCAGAAATAGGAAATTATTAAAGTATTTCTGATAGCATACCACAAACAGAAAATGAAAATAGCATTTGTAAGTACAGCTCAAATGTATTTGCATATAAATTAGAGGGTTTAAAAATTTTGTCATAAAATATAAATAAAAAAGTTAATCTTTCTGTACTTTCTAAATTTCACTCTAAAAATGAAGCTGAGAAGTACTTTAAATTTATTTGAGAAAATTGTTTAGATATATATTTACTTATGAAACATACATTTTTGGTTTAAAGCATTTATTCATATAACTCATTAACAAATCGATTTAATTCCTATGTTTTTGTAAGGAAATACTTTGTATTCAGAGAGTTAAAACTATGGTTTTGACAAATATAAAGGTGTCTGAAGGCAGATGGATATGTAGCTCCTAACCCATACTGAAATCAATAGGGGCTATGCATTACCAACATATTCAGAAGCCTGAAGATAAATATAAATTTAGTCCTAAATGTCAACAATTTGGAAGAAGACATTATCATTGATGTATGTGAATGAGATTGTGTTCCGTATTTGGGGAATTAAATCCACATCTGCTCAAGCAAGTAAAGACACTCCTTCTTATGTGTTTTTCAATAGACCACATATACATTTCAGCTTGTCTTAAACTGCAGCACTACAACCTGCTTGAAAAAGTACTGTATATTAAGTTCCTTAATGAAAGAATTTAAAAAAAAAAAAAAAAAAGCCCTAGAAAAAAGCCCACTCCCGAACAAACAATAACAGCATCACTAAAAACACTGCACAGTATGCTACAGGCTAAACACCTTTTTCTGGTTTGACATCTGCCTACATGGATGAGTTAAAAGGAAGTGTCTGCCAAAATTTCTAAGGATTTTGAGAAATATTTTAACAAAGAATTTACATAGAAAGAAAAGCATCATTTGTGCTTCACCTTGTCATGTCTATTGGGTTTTAGAGACTGATGTTTTTAGATACTGTTAATTATTGCTAAAGCATTTCACTCTTTTCTATTCTTCTGATTTGACTGCACTTCAACTATAGGAGTACTTCCTTGGGAGGTCATGTGTGACATACAACCACAAATATCTGGCATCTTTTCCAAAGCATGGGCTGTGGTGCATCTTTGAAACTATACAAGCGTATAAACTGCATCTTGAGAATCTTAGAAGTGCTTAAAAATCAATAATTGAGTGTTTTGTATGAGCATCATCAACTCTGTAGTGATGGCTTAAGAGGACTTTAAAAAAAGGTCATTGTGTAATACTTGAGAAAGTGTAACTCCTCTCACCTTCAGCATTAAAATGCCTCTTCATCTTAAAAATAATTGCATAATAATTGCATATGAAGCAAATAGTTTACTTCCATGTATAGATATTGCATATCAAAGTAGCGTTCCTTGTAGGATGACTGAAATTTCACTGTAGCTGTTCGATAGAGACACATGGAAAATTTTCATATATTGCTTTTGGAAACAATATAATCCCCATGTGTTTAAATTCTAGTTCTATAAAAGACTGAAATGCTAAAATATTAGTATAATTCATTACACTGTAGGCAACACATGGCCTCCAAATATGTGGAAGCTAGTCCACTTTTGACAATTGTAACTTGTTCTAATCTTAGTGCCATAGCTTTTTAGACACATGCGGATGGAGTCCCATGATGGGTTCGTTTGTGCCAACACGTGGGACATAACCAGCTGTAACAAGCAGTGGTGCGGGCATGACTCCTACCTCTCTGGAGAATGCTTTAAGAAGCTTTACTGGACTGATTGCATGCTGCTGCTTTGGTAGAAAACCATCGTTTCTGCATGGCAAATTAAGCTTTGTTGCACAGTAACTCTTCAGCTGCTCTGTCCTTTAAATTCTGCACGTTGACTGATACCTAAATTCTGGTTAACTACAAAATAAGGAAAGAAGATGCCTATTCTATTGACTTCCCCTAAAGAAACAGAGCGGGAAAGTAGGAATTTGAAATCTTAAGCTTTGGAAACAAATCTATCTGCATCCACTCTAAGTTACCAAGTTGCTTATTTGATCTGTCCCTTAGATCTTCATGTAAATCTTCATATTAAGTTGGTGGAAGCATTTCTAACTTCAGAAGAGTTTGAACACAATGAAAAAAACCTTCATACATTCAATTTTTTCCACCCTTCCAGTACATCTTTTCTAAGGAATATTTACCCTGATGTCATGTATGAAATGTTTTTAATATATAAAGTCATGCACTTTACTACTACATTAAATTTGTGAAGGAATTAGAGTAAAACTTGCCTTTGTAAGTGAATTTTAAATTTGTAGCATTGTGTAGGTGAAGGTGGGGAGCTGCTTGTTTTAAACTTAACTGGAATGCAAGATATATTCCCTCAGAATATTTAGCTCTAGTAGGTTAGCGATTTGGCATAAAGGATCATCCATTTGAGTTTCACACTGTGCTTAATTTGTGTTCCTTCCCCACTCCCTCTTCCCCCAAAATAATCATAAGCCAAAGAGGAGAGCATAAGCATTAGCTTCGAATATTCAACTACCTACTTTGTCATATCATAAACATGCTTCCAGTAATTGTTAACGCTTAGCATAAATTAGTCACAATAAAAAAAAACTTGTTACCATTTCACTGAGGATGCACACTGTGACACAGAGGCATTTTCATACTAAGAATCCAGTTTGGTACTGTTCCTCTGGAGGACAGGGTTAAAATGAAGGGATACCAGTCAATTTAGTGAATTTTTTGCTCTGAAGATGCTCTCCCTCAGACTGGCTTCAAAGCCCTATGTCCTCTGTTTCACTTGGCACATCCATAGTAAATTGCTGAGGATATGCAAAGTAATGAAATTCCACTGCAAAAAGAATGTGGTGTCCTGAAAATCTCATAGATGTAGAAGACATATATATTCCTATCTCTGAGGTGTCTCGTCATGTTGCAAACTAATAATCCCTACAAATTATACCACGTCAATACACTTCAAGCCAATTTCAATACCTCTACTCTCCATGTTAAATTTTTATGCTTTGCATCAGTTATTCCAAAGGAAAGCCTTCAGGAAATATGCAATATAGTGACACACAGGTAAACAAAATAGAGTTGATTTCTGAGTAGATATAATGCACACTAATGAATGGCTTTATAGAAATGTGCCCTAGCATTTTTTAAAGCAAAGCTGCTTCATTAGTTAACATTTGAACCTTCAGTAATTCAATTCATAATAACAAGTATTACTAGAAGGTTATACTGTATTAGAACAATCAAATGCCTCTAAAATACCTGTTTTGGGTAATGGGACTTGCTAATTGTAAATAACAAATCCACAAGAATCTCTTTAATTCTTTACAGGACCTGTAACAAGGTGCACTCAGTTTTCAGGTGCATGATTGGCTAATGGTAATGTTGGGCTTCTACAGTCTCCACACCTTGCCAAAATAAAAATCTTACTCACCGAAACTTTATTGCTAACACAAATATTGCTAGTGTAATTACATACTGCTATTGTAAACATATGATGCAAGTTGTGCTTAGTTCAGGCAAATGCCTAGAATACATCTGACTTTCTAGTGGGAGAAACACATAAATCTTTGTGCTGGGATTTGATTTTAAGACTGAAGGAGCCAGTCTTTGAGAGCAGATACTCAAACTGTAAGAGACAAGACGGACAAGGAATGCCAAAAGAAAACGTCAAAATTCTGATAAATTTTTATTAAACTGTATTTTAAATTAATGTTTCGCTTTTCAGAACACAATTTGCTTCCATCCTTTTCAGTGTAAAATGCTTATCACAGCCTCCATGTAGAAGTAAAGTGGTGATATGAGGGATGCTTAAGAAATGCTCTTCAAATCACTGATTTATAAAATCTAAAGCAGATTTCAGTTGATATTTTTCTTCTATTTTCAGGTTTTTGTAGCTAGATGAGCAAGTTGTTCTTGGCTTTTTTTCCCTTTCCAGTTTTCACAGGGCTGCTGTACAATATAATATAAATATTTTTAAGAAATTCATATTAGCATTACAGATAGCAAATGACTGTATGATTAAAAGGACTAAAAGTTCTGATACTGTGAGGGCCTCAAGTGTAGCTAAATCAAAGTACTTTCTCTCAGGAGTGATGAAGGTTACATAAATCTTGTCGTGGCTATCTAATGTCAACTGGATGACACAAGTCCTCCATACTGTGATATTTGAGGGGTTAGTCAGGCCAGCAAAGAAGCACTGACTAGACCACGGAAAATGCTGAATGGATCCATTGACATAAAAACACGACAGGAAAGGAAGGGAAAGCTACAGGTTCCAGTTACCTTTTTTTTTTTTTCCCCTCGCTCTGTGGACTAAAGATGATGACTACTTTTTCTTCTTACCTAGTCAAATTTAAGTAACAAAGGGATCAATACATAAACACTTAGGAGAGAAATAGATGGTGAATGATAAATGAGAAGGATCAATTTGATAAAAACTATCAGGCCACAATAAACATAAGCCATCTCTGAAAAAATTAAAAGAGATGGTCTGCTGGGTAAAGTGATTGTAATTGTTTTAATAGATTTTAGTAAAGGTTTTCATGCAATCTGTCCTGGAAGCTTTATAGAAAAAAATGGAAAAACAGGGGTGAAATATGCCTCAGGAGGCCATCTAGTCCATCCCCAGACCCAAGATACACATGGCTCAAAACCCACTCTTAACACATTTGTCTAACCAGTTCCTAAAAACCTCTGACAACAGAGACTCCACAATCTCCCTATGTGCCTATGTGCTTAACTGTCCCTTACAGTAAGATTGTTCTTCTTAATCATCAGACTAATCACATCACTTCTTGCCCTATCCATAGACAAAGAGCTGCTGCTTTCCCTTTGAGTATCAACTTTTTTACATCTTGAAGCCCTAACATTTCTCTGGAATCTTCTATTTTCTGTACTAAACAACCTCAATTCTTCCATCTTTGCACACAACCCAGCCCTCAGAGTAGGAGTAACTGTGTAAAATACAAGGGGAGATACTGCAGATAAAAAATAGTACTCATATATAATAATAAAAGGAGACTATAATTATGTAGGCATAGGTTCTTCAATGAAGGCAAGTGCAAACTTATCTAATAGTTTTGCAATCTTCACCGTATTTTCTTATCATTTATGCAGGTATCATCTCCTTACTGAAGAAGTAGAAGTTAAAATTCAAGTATAATGACAGTAGCTTTTTTTAACATATAGGTATTTATAGCTACAGGCATTCAAATGAATATCAGCCTTAACTGCATGTGGGATTTTAAATGAAGTAGCAGATAGATAAAAGCTGCATTCTAAACTTTTTAAAATAATAAAATATTTGAGATGTAATGATGTAAATGAATCAAAGAGGTTATTGCTGTTGTAAACTATATAAAAGAAACTATGACTTGAAATAGTAAATTAGTATTTACTAGAAGAAGCTTCTTAACAGTACATGTGGTTAGACATTCAATGGGATTTTTGTATTATCAGCCTTACCCTCATCATCTTCTACAGAGGTTTTGGTTTTGATGTGGCAGTTGTTTTAACTTCCAAGAAGCCAAAATTGGACATTAAAATTGTTAGCCAGAATTAGGATTTTCTTCTAACTACAATTGTTTTCTATTGACATCTTTCTAACTGTAGAGTAGTCAAATGCTCTGAGCAAGCTTCTTAAAAATATAAGATAAAAACCCCACACTTTTTCTTTCCTCACTTAATTTCTTGGTCTTTTAGCCACACAGAGTAACCGTTGGTTACTGTCCTCCATTTGATCTTGCACTATGTCAGTAGATTTACTCATGTGAATAGTCTACTTGAGGTCCACAGCACTCTTCGTGCAATTGAGCTTATTAAGATAAAGTTCTATAATAGGTACAATATATGTATTGTAAAAAGTGAGTGTTTTAAAGAAAGTTAATGTGTATGCACTGTAGGTATTTTAATGACCATTGTATGATTTAATTATCAAAGACAGGCAGTAATGATTCAAAATAACATTGAACCAAGTCTATCCATAGATGTATTCCATATATATCAATTAATGTATTTTACACTTCTGAAAAGTAACTTTTGAACTTCCACTGAGGATGCCAATTGCCGAGTTCTTATACTTCCATTGATATTATAATACATCACAGTCTTCTACACTTCCTTTGACTTCACCACTATTTTCATGTTGATGAAGTTGTCTATACATAATTTGGCTACTGAAAAGAAAGGAAAGAGACAAAGGACATTTTAAGCATCTTTCATATTTTAAATGTAAAATATCTGGCATATTTAGAGAGGGTATATTACTAAACTGTCTAAACAACAGAATTGGAGAAGTTCAAAATGAAAATTCACTTTATGTTTCCAAAGTATTCTGTGAGTTATGAACATATAGCTGGTGCTGATTTTTTTTTTTTTCCAGAAAGAGGGCTTTTTTTGCCTCTGTAGTAGAAACATTGAGTGATAGATTGTGATTTGGATTACATGCACACACAAAATAACATGAAGAAAAGAAAGACAGTGAGTAAAAACTGCACGCCAAAGTAGCTTCCTACATCTTTGTTAGGATTCTCCAAAAGTAAAGAGGGAGAGGGAGCTTCACAACTGTTATTTCACCCATCCAAATAGAGAGAGAAACAGTGAGTCTCTTTCCTGCTCTCAGAATACACTACACAGTTCTTCTCAGCCAATAAGGAGTTGGTGCACAAACTCTTTGCAAAAGGTGTAAATTTATTTTGGCCAAAATAGAAGAAATTCTGCTTAAGGCACAGACCCATTCAAGGCTTTTACAATGTCAAAGACTAAGCTAACCATAACTGGTCTTATGCAAGAGCAGGAGGTTACCTTTGAAATAACGAAATAGCATGCCTTACGTCTAATGCTGAAACTTTTCACCTTCCTTGGCTTTAGTGAGACTTTTAATTTAATTTTACTAGTTAATTGAATGCAGTGTGGTAATGCAGATCCCAATGGAGTTCTTTTGTGAGTGCTGTTCTTCAAATAAAGCACCTGTCTCTCAGATGCTAATAGCTTCTTCAAGTATGCAGCAGCCTCTAGCATTTCGGGGTGGTGTGACAACATACATGGAGACAGAGGTATGACTGTAACCTGAACCTTGGTATAGATCTGTCTGCTTCCTACCTTATTGTTAGTTTTCACGTCTCTTCACTGCATGCTGCTTCTCACTTGACTCTTATTTTCTTTGTATTGATGGAGACTTTGAAAGCAAAAAACCACTGTAAGGGCAGGAAATGCAAAGTGTGGTCACATTCTGCAACCTATTATAAAATAAAATTGCTCAGTATCCTTTGTGTAACATGAGGTTTCATTTATTGATTCGAAGTAGCATCATCATACCAGAAAATTCTGTAATATATTGCTACCTTTCAACAACACAAAGGAAAAAAAAGGAGGGAGAAAAAGGAGAGAAAGAGAAATAAACGTAGCCTTGTTCTCTATTTTCTATAAAAGTCTTATCTACCCTACAGAGGATACATTTGCAACTGCAAATAGCCATGAGCTTCCCTTTATCAAGCAGACATCATCTTCCTGTGGACAGACTCCAAAACGATACCTTTAGCAGGTTCATATTTTTTATATGCTGGAATGTGGGCATTCATGTTTCCTACGTTACCCTCTAAGGTAGATACCTGTACTTACATCTCTTTAAATCTTGCATATTCAAGAAAATGAGCATGAATATATTTCATTTAAACATGTCTAGGCCCAACCAAAAAAGATGTACAGAAGCAACTGGTTTATAATGGTTGATAGGTATGTGCAAAACAGGTAAAAAGCATCTCATCATATTCTTAAATGGCCCATTTAAAATGGTAAAAATACTTGCCTTTTAACACAATTATAATCTCTATAAATTGCCTTCCTCTCTAGGCTTTTTCCTCCTCAAAAGAGCCTTTATGTCCCCTGAAGATTATGTCAACAGAGAATGGTAATGAGTACAACTCAATTTCTTCATATTTGTGAAAAAATCGGTAACTGATGACTCCACAAAATTTGGATATTCTAATTATGTAGGCTCAGGGAATGTTCCGATTTATAACACACTCCTCCTTGTGAGTATGCCCTTTTCCCCCTCTGTTCCTAGGGATCCTGATGCCTATCAGTCAAAGATCACAATAACTTTTAACGGACAAGATAATTGTAAAGACATCTACAGCATGTATTTCAGTTACACATTTTGCAGGACTTGAATTCAAGTTTTATCTTGATGCTAGTGTACAAGCAGGTTTCAGGACCTTTCTACACTTGAAAATACTGTTTTACACAAGTCATTCACAACTTCCTGATGGAACCGTAAAGGGCACCAGTCAAGAAGGCTGCTCAGGCACAAAACAACACTAATTCATATTCTGCTATCCACAACTTGCTGAGAAGGAAGTCAAAACAGGTGAGCAAGAAGTTGTTTCTCAAAACATTTCAGAGACTGACAAAAAGGCTGTTCTTCAGTAAATTATTTCTTGTGCTGCTATCTTTCCAGGAAAAACATAGGTGAGCTCTAGACATTGTTGCATTTGGTACCCATTACAGACAGAGGATAAATACGCTCTTGGCAGCCAGATCAAATGGCTGCAAACCCAAAAGGAGGAGAAGGGGGGGAAAACAAAAGACAAAACCAATCAACAAACAACCCAACACAAAACATATCCCAAACAGTATGACAAGAAAGATTTCAAGTGTGACCATCTACTGCAGGAGGACAAATTAGAAATTGTTTTTCTTGCCTAGATTTTTAAACATATAAGTTTAGATATTTTTTTTTAATTGTCTAACTTGCACTTGGCTCTACAAAGAAATGAATAATCTGCCTGTAAGGTGCCATAAAGAAGTTTAGCTTTACTGTATGTCCACTACTATAAACAGAGGAAAAACGTTTTTAAGTTTAAAGCACAAAATTAGAAACAAGGGGTTCTAACATGGTCTAAATCCACCTCAGAAGATTACTTCTGCTGTTACCCTGCTTCCTCATGTACTTGGTTCACAAAATGTTAAAGCATGGCTTGGTGTGTGCATGTATATATATATATATATAGATAGATAGATCTGTGTGTATATGTATATATCTGTAAGGTAACATATGTAACATTTGGAATTTTTAAAAGAAACTTCCTCCAGTGCAAAGTGTAACTGGTTGTAAGTGTCTAGCAAACAAACATCTATCTTGCTTTTCAATGGGACTAGCAAGTTAAAATAAAATTGTAATAGAACTAAGCAAGAATCTTCAGGACAAGATAATGCTGCTGATGTAATTGTTCTTTAACATGAGTTATGTGTTTAGTATTAGGTGTCCCAGTGGGGTAAGCAACTACCTGATTTCCAGTGAATGACTTGGCTCTAATCTCTACAGAATGCTTAAAAACCTTCTCTTTAGCCTTCAGAGTTTTCTGTTGCCTTACAACCAACCTATAAATTTATCAAGACATTCAGTGTAGCCTTACCTAATATTCAACCATTATTGACCGTCTGCCTGAGGTTTTACTGATGAGCAGTATTTATTCACTGAAAAGTATGGTGATGAAGCAATAGTTATGAACCTCTGCAAGTTCTTTTCTTGCCTCTAGTAGAGAGAAAATGTATATATGCCTTTATAGAAAAAAAACCTCAAGCTTTATTCTCTCTGGTAAGAAAAGAACTGCTTGAAAACAACTGCTTTTATTTTCAAAGTTTGGTATATTGTCATCATTCACATCGCTTCAATGGTAACTTCAAGATTATGAATTTTGAGCTTGTTAATTGGAACTGTACAACTCATTTCCCCTACCTCCTTTCCTCAGCACACAGAGAATAACAGAACAAGTTCTGTATTATGTGCGTCTCTCTATATTTAAGTATAAATTGTGTATAGATGTGAAATAAAAATTTCGACTTGGCTCATATAAAACACACATTGAATGAAGTATTGTTGTGAAGAATGTAAAGGGCCAGCAGAATGTAAGACAATATGTTTAATACTATAACAAAGACAATAAAAGTCACTGAGTAGCAGGCTCAAGGAGTTATTTCCACTTGGATGGTAATGTGTGTTAGGTCAGTTGTCTTTTTTTTAAGCAGAGGGCATTTGACCCTTCCAGTGAATAGAGTTCGCTAAATTGCTTCCTGTTTCAGAATCTGTGAAACCACAGGCTGAACATCCTCAAGAAACCTGTGTAGGTTGAATATGGCCAAAGTGGGTGCTTCAGGAGCTGCTTGTACTAGAGGAAACTCGATTTGCAACAGAGTGAAGGTTGAAAGATCAAAGATCATGAAATAGAGACAAAATAACAGTACATACAATGACTCTTCTGCTTTATAAGTCACAAAACCCCTAAGAACAAAAAGGTACCTGGATTCATCTTCTGTATCACAGTGAAAAAAAATATTTAAGTAGAAACTATTTCTCTTTGAGCTAAAAGTATTAAAAGAAATAAAAAGAAAAAAAAAAAAAAAAATCATACCAGACTAT
>WHYT01016353.1:321597-342042 GCA_009806455.1 Tetrax tetrax | reverse complement strand
GAAATAAGGGAGAAAAAAAAAAGAAAAAAAAAGAAAAAAGATCTGAGCACAATTCCTGAGAGAAGATAAGATTGTGAACTGACAGATCAGGAATCCTTTAAAGGTGGACTCTGAATAGGAAAGAAAATCTACAAGAGCTGTGACTGAGATCAAAATAACAAGTACTTTAATTAGAAGTGTATGAACAAAGCAAAGGAAGCAAACTAGCAGAGGGAAAACAAAGTGATGGAAAAACAAACAAAAACTTCAAAGATTGAGGAGAATGCAGACAATCGGTTATTTTGAAGGTACAAAGGTGATGAGTCAGGAGTCAGAGAAATATTAAGTAGCAGTCCAGCCTAATGACATGCATGGGAATAGCTGAATGAAACTAAATAGTGATAGAAGGCAAATAAATGAGGCCAAGAACCTTGTAACTTCTCTACATTCAGTATGGCCATGTGACAAGTAAAATGGCTACTTAAAATAAATATTCTTCGTTCTCCTTTACCACTGGATTAGAGCAATGAGTTAACTTAAAAATCCACATGCAACATTTCTCTAAGAAATAGTTTTTAGGAAGTTTTTTTTGTTGTTGTTTTGTTTTGTCTTTTTCTCTCTTTCTCATGGCAAGTAAGCACTGTTCTTCCTCAGATTACTGTTATGAAGAACAAAATGCCACAAAACATGTTTTGTTGTTATGTTTTACTATGTTGCTTTACACTAACTATTAATTAACAATCTAATAACACTGAAACAAATAAACTATGAGACTGGCTTTACACCTTAGGACAGCACAAGCCTGAAGGTGCATGAGGGCTGCCAGAAACAGCAAACCAGCCGAGTACAAAGACACTAAATGATACTGCAAACAAAAAGCTGTATGTAAATGCAAGAGATTCAATATGTACACTTCATATATAATTTGCATACTTCTGACATGTCACATGCTAATCAAGGTTTGCACACATGCCTGTGTTTTTTTTTTCCCCCCCCCATGTTTTCATATAGCATCTAGCTCTGGCTATTTAAGCACGGGCAAAGGCCTGACTCACTACTGCGTCACTGCTGTTTTAAGCATAAGAGACAAGAAATCCAACTGCAGCAGCTAGGCTAGGCAGAAATAATTTGGAGTGGGTTGTGTTATGCTGTACATAGATGTAGTTTTGCAGCACTGTGTCGGGGCCTCTTAAGGCAACAGTACAGACTTTGACATCAAGTCAATATTCTGTTGAACACGCAAGTGCTAAGAGCTGAGTTCAAAGCAACTGTTTATTCATACTCAGCTTTGGTGTTGCATTACCCAGGCAAGGTGATTCAAAGCCCAAAGGGTAGATTTTTAAGGCACTGAATAGTGAGAAAGGAGGGACATCTACACACAGAACCCATAAAATTTACATGTGAATTGGCAAATGTGTGAACTCCACCTAGTTGGAGCTTCACCATTCTCATGCCTCTGAGATTCAGAAGGTGAACTTTAAGGACAGGTCCTTAACTGAGCAGGACTCAATCATTACATTGGTTGTTGCAGTTATCGGGTTTGCCTAACAGTTTATGTCTTTGATTTCTTCCTTGATCTGAGAAATTTCAAACAACCACCAACCAATAGGACTGTGAAGGTGAAAACACATTCCAATACAGCACATTGAAGCTAAGACTTTTGGAGACAAAAATACAAGATTGCTAAGCACACAGGAGAAAAGTGGGGAAACTTTGCATGTGCAAGTATTCAGTGAGTTTTTACAGAAGTGTGAGCGCACAAGACTTGTCAGTCTCTTTCCTGAACTTCTTTGCAGGCATTTTACTTGAGACAGGAAAGATGTTCTGAGCCCTACCAGAAGATAGCAGGGATAAAACCCTGGCTCTGTGACTGCAACGGCAAACCAATGATTTCAATGGAGCTGGGATTTCACTTCCACATCCCTACTTCACTTTAACATTTTCTCAAACAAGGCTAGATTTCAATTATAATCTCCAAAGCTATGACTTAGTGTCACATTCTACTTGTCACATTAGGACTTGAAATGCTCAAGGGGATCCACATCGGTATATCAGAAGTAGCATGACACTCAAATTATCTATATTGTATGCTGCCATCTCCTATATAAGTCATTCTTCAATGCTGATTATTCTTGCAAAAAAAATATTCACAGTAGCCATTGCAGATCTTGCAAGTAGGCTGCTTCTAACCAAGGAAAATTTACAAAAGAGGTTCTGTATGTAAAAGGAACCAGATCTGATAAAATATTCTCAAATCCTATCAATACAACTCTCCAAATTTATTTATAAACAAGTCAGAATGAAAGAATAAATTTGGTTAGAACATCCCTCTTTTGCAAACTTTTACTGAGAAGAGATGGAAAGAGCATTATGTGTTTTTTTTTTTTCCTACAAATCCCTTCGCTGTCCTGTGGTGTTGGACCAGAAGGTATCTTGGGTTCCTTAAAACATTTTATTGCACTTGTTAAAATCTGTTTTTATACTATGCTATTGCACTGTCTTTTGTAGAGGAAGCACACAATAGAAGTAGTTAAAAATTACCATTTGTGCTATATTTAAGACAAGAAAATAGCACAAAGATCGCACAGATGAATGAGTGTTATCAGTAGTAAGGTACTGACGTATTTATTACCTACTCATACTCTTACATTTTTTAGATAGACATCACTCTAGAAATGAGTAGAGGAAGTTTAACTCTTTTCTGAACTTCTAAAGTTTGTTTCAATTTCTGCCTTTGTGAGTCTGACCCCAGGTATTCTGCTCTGCTCTCAGTTGTCAACACAAGTGTTCTGGTTTTATTTGAATGCTTTGACTAGCTCTCATGGTAGTACATATTTCTACACACAGACTAACAGAGAACAATTGGCAGCTGCCATGAGATTTTTTTTTTTTTTTTTTTTTTTTTTTGTCCAAGATTCAGCATGCAAGCCAAGGGAAAACTATAAATCATTTAACACAGACTAATATCTCAATTCTTTGGCAGAGAAAGCCGTTATATCTGATGAAATGAGAGGATTCCCATCAGAAGAAGAGAAACTTGTCTTGTGCCACCGGAATATAACATTTTCTTAAAGCCTCATTAACCTCATGTGAGTCCACTCACCTCTTGTCCCAAGACCATAAAAATAAGACTGATGCTTGTCACAGCAATTTTAACATGATATCAATTGCGTTAGACATTCTACCATTATTTAGTGATAAAAGCAACCAAAAGAGGAACAGCAAAACTCCAAATACCATGCATGTTTTTAGGTAACCGTGAGGTGAAAAGTGTCCACAGATTAGCTATCACACAGTATTAGCTGATAATTCACCCAAAAGTCTGAGGGACGTGACAGATATGAGTGAGAGACCACACAATTTTGTACACACAAATGCCTTATCAATGTGATTTAAAAATTATTGTCAATCGAGTTCCAGTGTACATTAGAAGAAACAATTACAAGCATTATATCCATCTTGTCAATAATTTATTTTACAAGACCTAGTCTAAAACATCCTGTTATTAATTTATTTTATAATAACTAGCATATCTTAATAATGGAATTTCCCTTATTTAACTGTCTGACCACTCTATTTTTATTGAAAACCAGAGTCCACTGCTGTTTTTTGAAAGAACTATCAAAGCATTTGGTAAACTTTTAGGCTACGTGAAATAATTATTTGTTTAACATTATTCTGTTATCTGTTTTTCTTCAGTGACAAGATAGACTTCTGCTGACACATTAATCTGAAACAGGAGGAACTATGAATCAGAACTCAACTCCTTGAAGATAACTCTCAGAAAGTGTGCAGCTACTGGAATCATAAAAATGTAGAGATGTTACATAAAGACTAGAATTTGACGTGCAGTCTTTTAGTCTGGTGTCAATTACAGTAGTGCAAAGGTTGAAAGTTTAATTTCAGGATCTTGAACATATACTAGAAATTTAAAGGAGATAAGATAATTATGTTCAGACTAAAATAAGAGCATCATATCATTCACTTTTTGCTTTTTAAAGTGAAGTTATACTACAATATTAGTTAATCACTACATTAAAGAAACAGAAATAGTAAATGAAAGAAATTAAAACCTTAGATTTCCTTTTGACATTCGAGCACAAAGTATTTTGACATCTAAAAATGTAAATCTGATTTTGCTTCAAAATGGAAACCCAGTGAAAAAATAGATCAATCAGGGAAGGATCAACCGAATTGTGAGGATCTTCCTCACAATTTTGTATATTTTGCTGAAAGAAAGGCTAAAGAATTTTTGACTAGCACTACTGAAAAAGTATGATGGCCTTAATTTGTGTCTCGTGCATGGCTTGACTTTGTAGAATAGAAAGTTGGACCAAATATTTCAAAACTTCTTCTTGTAAAATAATTATATTGAACCAATAACAGATAGATTAAGCTGTTTTTTAAAAAAAAAACCAAACAAAAAACAAACACAAAACCCCACTGTTCAAAATATAGCCACAGAAAACAGCAACTGATGTAAATGAAGTTAAAATTCCTTGATCTATGTGTATATATTGTTGTAACAAGGTCATACTACCCAAGAGAAAAACCCAACACACCCATTTTTCCCTAAAATCCTCCCAAGCTACCTAAAATGAACAAGTTGTTGACTTTTCCTTCAGTAACAGGACTGAATCTAGACATATGGAAGTTAAGTTCAGGTCAAATTTATTAGATCTTCCTACATTTGCTTGCTTGCTTACTTATGTGTACACCATAACCATACAAAATATGTGCCTCAATCAAAGTTCTAGTTCTTATAATTCTGGGGTAAAGAGAAGGCTTGGAACTCACTCATATTTACTAAAAAAAACCCTCAACAAAACAACAAACCATCACACTCAAACCCCATACCACATCTTTTGAAAAAAAACAACCTCATGGCTGGGCTGAAAGTACAGCACTGATGCTCATTTTGCAAAGTCCAATTGCCACCACTATCTTCCTACAGATACAAATAGTTTAGACAATAATTATTATTATGTGTTCTTTTTTTGTACTTAATGTAAATAGGCTGACAGACCTGAAGATTGACAACTTGCATTTTCTTATTGGCAGGCAGAACATGGCCCATAAATATGAGTTTCACGAAAAGAGCAAGAAGTGTTAATTTCCCTGGTCAAAAAAAAAGCAGCTTATTAATGCAAATTGCTATGTTCCTTCACAACATGCAAGTTTGACCCTACATAAAAAAAAAAACCAACAACACCCAATAAAACTAAAGTCTATTTCAAATAGGCCAATCGGCAGCTAAGGATTTTTCAGTCATTATCAACCTTAGACTAAAAGTTGACCTGAAAATTCAAAAACTTTGCTTCTCATTCAGTTAGACTCAGAAAATAATTTTCCACATGTATTAGAAATGGCACCTCACTATGTAACTGCTGTTTTACCATCAACACAGCTACAGCCTTTCTATAAATAACAAAGCCTGATTTTTATCACTTACTCTTTGTATGAGTCATATTTAAAGAGAGCCCTGACATGCTTCTCAGGTAGTCTCTTTGAATCATGAATTGGAGAAGAAAAAAAGCAGCCTCTAAAATACCACCATGCCCAGATTCTAGATGCCTAGAACGTATCATCGTCTATTTATAGTTTCAAGCTGTCAGGTAGTTTCACATAATGGAAGTCAACGGACATAGAAGTTTCTCTGCTTCAGCTATACTTGTAAAATTAAGTGAACCTGATATCGGGAGAGCTCCATCTGTATCCATGCCACAGGCACACAAACCAGAACAGGAAAGGCCAAATCACCTTATTTCAAAATCAACTGAAAATCCATAGTCTGAGAGCAAATGGGGTATACGAGCCAAGAGGCTCCCCATGGCACAAACCCAGGCTGGGCAGACACCAGCAAGTCTTGACAGACCCAAAGAGAGCTCGTACCATCAGTCAGTGCTGCACAGCACACCCTCAGAGCCTCACACGCTGCCAATTTTAACCTATTACTTTATACCTCATTAACAGATTCAGCTTCCAGATCTCACCTATGTTTTATTTGTTTTCCAGCCAGGGCTATGGTAAGGCTTTTACTCACCTCAGCAGGACCACAAGAAGTTTCCTTCCTTATGGACAGTGAAGAGAAAACAAAACACTTTCAGATCTGATGGAGCTAGAGACAAGCAGCAATTATTTGACAAGAGGCTGACATGTTCTTCACCACTCTTACATAAAACATTGAAGAGTGCTTCTCAGGTCCACCTCAGCTTTCTAAATTTATTTGCCTATTTTCCTGCTAACTGCCTAGCAGTTTAGCAAAACTGCAAGGGCAAACGGCTTAATATTTGGGGGGTACAAAAGCAGAAATAAACAAAGCCCTATCAAGTCTTTTAACTTCCTTCGTTCTCCCTTCATACAAAGGGCTCAATTCTTCCTCATTTTCTTGGGCCTAACTCTGATCAAACATTCTCCCCCATGAAGAAAAGAAACAGTACCCAAGTCCTTCAGCCCTAAATGGAAGAGGTCTCTAAATCAATCTAATTAACTCACTTCCTTGACACATCACTGCTCCTTAGCCCTAAGCACCTTCATCTGGCCTCCCAGGCCCTGCACCACCATTTCCATGGACTGCCTGGGAGCAACCCACCCCTTTCTCACATGACTTTGAGCATCTGTTTTGTCATTCCTTAGCAGAGTTCTCTGATCTTCTCCTGCTTTCTTGTCAGGAGATAATTATTTCTGATTTTTTTTTCCAATTTTGTAGCCATTCTCTCTAGTCACTCTTCCAGAGAGGTGAGGGACAACACTTCTCTGAAAGGACTGCTTCCCAGAAGGCCTTGGTCTCGCTATGATCCACCTCAGATTTACAAGCCCCAGAAGGCAGTTGGGGATGAAGGCAGTATGTTACAGAATAGCGCTAGTGCCCTAAATTACTAATAATTACAGAGTAACTACAATCTCAGCAAACAAATATTAACCTATAGATTAAAAAAAGGTGCCTTTTTCTCCCTTTCTTACAATAATTATATGAAACCTACAGATTCCTTGACTGTATTAGTTCTTATACTGGTATTTTGAAACACATTGAACTCTGTGACTTTATTTGCATTAAATAATTGTGGATATTAGGTAATCATTGTTGCGATTTAGATGTAATAATACAGAGTTAATAAGAGTGAGGAAATGTTCTAGAACATCTACTTCTGCTTCAGAAACTAATATCAAGTGCTTCCTAGCTCATCAAACTCCTAAGCATATCAGCACATTACCTGATCTAGTATGCATGTGCACGTACACACCAATAAGCCTAAATCATAAGGTCTAACCCCCTAGCTTTAAATAATCATCATGATATGCATGCAAATACCTTGCAAGTACTGGAACCGGTAATTCTGTATTTGTCTGAAACAAATTCTGCTTCCACCTCCTTTTAAGAGAAACTCATGCAAAGTGAGAGTGATTCTAACCGATTTCAGAAGTTAAGGTTTCTTCCTGAGACGTCATGTTCTTTCTCCAGCACGCTGCCCAGCTGCAATGCTTTAGAAGGGAGATGAAAAATCTGCAAATCTAGTGTCAGATATAATTCCTACATATTTGTAATTTCCACTTATATTGCAAACTTCATTAATGAGGCCTTAAAGAATGCTTCATTGTAAACAGTGGAAGGTTTACAGCTACTGCTCTTCAGTCAATGTAAGAACAGTGCATCTATTTCAGCTGTATGAAGATGCATGCATATATCCTTTATTTCACTTCATATACCAATGTATAATTTCATGATGTTAATTCTGTGCATACTGAAGAGAAAAAAAAAAAGAACTACCTCTCAAGTTCTCTTTCATGAAATCAAGCATTTTTCTTTCATGCTGTTTTCTGTACTCTAAGACTTTCAACCTGAGCGTGGTTTTAAATTATTATTATTATGCTAAAAAAACCCCAACCAAACAAGATTAATAGAAAGACAGACTGTCACTGATATGATAAGTGCCAATATAGTAAAATGGCTGCTCCATTATATTGTGCTACGGTGAGAATTTGATACATACTGACCAACAGAACTGATTCACCTTTCATACGTCTAGTCAGAATTGTATGTAATTGTGAGTACATGAACCCATCTATTCCTCTTTATATGAAAAAATGTGTTGTGAACAATTTGCTATCACAGACTGGCACATTTATAATTGCATACATTATTAAATAATAGCTTATGTATAATTTTATTTGTTTTCAGAGTTACAACGTTCATGAGATAATCATAGCACATGATATATTATCATTAAACACATTTTTGCCACAAAAAGTTGAGAGCATTGGTAGAAAATCCTATGTCAAGTTATGTGAAAATATTTATCACCTATTACCATAATTTCATAAAACCAATGTACACTTTATGTAATATTAAGTCAGCAAGTTCCTTCTTTTTGCAAATATCTTTTGCTCTATACTTACGTATGTTTATAGTAAAGAAGTGCACCAAAGGCTTTTCTGTGTGTGTGTTTGCAATGCACGGGGAAAAATTTAGTTTACTCCTACGTTAACTGTAATTGTCAACACCACTAGACCCAAAAATGGAGAATTACAAGATCTTAATTTTAGCAAATAATTGCCCTCACATTATTCTACCTAATGCTGAACATTACATTAATTGGTATTTACCTCCTAATGTTTACAGAACACAGACTGTATATTTCAAAGACATAATCCTTACCAACTATATACTGACTTTTATTTCAGTGTCTATTATATAAATTAGGAGTCTGCTGAATTTTAATACTTAGGAACAAATGATGGTAACTTTCTTTCAATACATGCACAGTACCGTGCACTACGGAATGATGAAGCGCTATTTTTTTAATGGATGAATGAATCAATAGAAAAATAGATTTAATAAATCATTAACATTTAAAGTCTAGATAAAAATGGGAAATCATGCATTTCAAGCAAATATTTTTTTCCTTGTTTATTTTTTGATTAAATCTCTGAGAACTTAAGACATGCAGAGCTGAGAAGCAGCTCACTCTGAACAAAGAATAATGTTAAGACTGCACAAAAAGTTTCGATTGAGACTGTTTATATGCAAGACTGAAAAAACTTGCCATTCTTGGACTTCCCTTCAACATTAGATAGTGCTGTGCAAACCTCAGACAAATCCCTGTATTATGATTTCTAAGCTGTTAGGAAGTCTCTCAAAGGGCTAAGAAAGTGAAAACCTGAGCAACTGCCTCCCCAAAATTTATGATAAGAAATGTTTTGATTCCAGACAGCAGACTACAAAAGGGGAACAGACAACAGTTTATCCTTTCCTTAAGAGATTAATTTAGGGTATAAATTTATAAATACTAATGACAATAAAATTAGATGTAAGTTTAATTTTATAATATTTAGAGTATGTGTCTATGTCTATCAACTTATGAAACAAATGAAAAGTGAGTACTTACTTGCAATTAATTTAATGGTTTTTTTTTCCTACCTCATCATTTGTCTGGACATTGCCAACGTAATCAAAAGAACTGTAAATTTTCAGAAGTGACTCTACTCCAGTGAGCTTGATTAATTATGCATTAGCCCATTTCTCTGAAGCATCCTTCACTAAATCTTTGGTGGGAAATGCACTTTATTAGGCATGAGCTTTGGTTATTTGTGTGCATACGCACAATGCTATTGGTCAATATGCAGAATGATTTAAACTTTGCCATGTTACAGAGATGTATTGCTCTTTAAAATAATTCTAGTATTTCAACAAACAACACTGATGGCTAGTTTTGCAAGTATTATTATCTTCACACTCAGCATGATCTCCTTAGCCTTAGAGTTTTTGCTCAAACTTGCATTGACTTCCAATCTTACAAAAACAAACACAAGAGTAATCATGATCATTTGAATACTACACACATTTCTAGACATTTTCAGCAGGTACAGTTACTCACATACATATGAGTTATCAGAACAAGATATAAGATTTTAATGCTTAGCTGAATAAAAATATTTTCAGGGTAGAAAGAAATGATAAAGTACAGGTTAGTAAGACCTGTAATAAACTTTACTCTGAAACAGGTCTAATTGGCTATTAATGTGAAGATGTTTGATTCAAGAGATACTATTAAACCTATGCCATATGATCATTGTAGTAGAAAAAGTTGAAATGGAAAAGAGAGAAAAATCAAATTACGCATGGCATTCTTTTCCCATATTCCATGGCAGAATTAGTCCATAGATTAGTAAATGGTAACACATGCAACAAAAAATACGCGGTATCACTTTATGTAAACATCTGCTTTCATCATGCAAAATGCCTACAAAACTGTGACTATATTTTTTTTCTAGTAGCATAGTTTTACATTAGCTTAGTACAGAAACTGTTAAACCAAAATCCATGATTTTGCAAGTAGAAGATATTCTAAAATTCTTGAAAGACTTCCAGCATAAATGTTTCAAAGCCCAACAAAGCTAATCGGTTTTCTAAGAACTAAACTACATAGGCTTATTCCTTGCTGTGGTTCCTTGTTCTTTTGATGATGGAAGAGAAAAGACCGGTTTTTGGAGGAGGTCCCATCAACATGGGAGCTTGGTTCTTGTGAGTAATTTTTATCTGGGGGGAGAAAGAAGAAAAACAGAGTTATCCCTTGAGCCGATATTAAAAGTATCTGAGATGCCTGAATTTTCTTTATGTGCGACTTCCAAACCTTCTTTATTTAATCAAAGACAAAAAAAAAAGTATCCATATTTTTTATGATGTCACATATGCAGTAAACCAATCTAATTGTAATCATTGTTTCCACAAATACTTTCAATTATACACATAATCAGTATTAAAAATCATATGCAATAAAATACATGCCAATATGCAATATTACTTTTTAAGTGTGGGATTTATTGCTTTCTATTGAATATTTTACATATCTACAAGATGAGTAAGAATTTAAAAGTTGGAAAGGACATACATGCTCACAGATCAAGCTGTTGCCTATTATTAAGATATAAGCTATGTCTTTGTGTGGTTTATTTAACCATCTAATCACACTGTACTCTTTTAACACAGGATACTGCTTAATTTCAAAATAACCATTATGAATGAAAGTCAAAAGTTAATACACAAAAAAGGTCAAAAAAGATGAACTAGCATTCTAATTTGTTAATTAATTGTTAATAGAAGAGACTCAAATATTGAAAAGCCTATTTAAAACACTTTGTAAGATTGCTCTAAAGCCACCCGTTTTGATTTCTTTGATATAAAACTACGAATCACCTTAAATGAGACAACCTTAAAGTAGATTATGTCTGCAATTTTCTCTAATTCAAGTCTAAATTAGAGAAGACATTTTATGAATGTATGCTATGCTCAAAGCTAATTGAAAGCAATTATCAAAGTGGCATTTTGTCTGTGACTTTAAGATACATTGTAAGATAATAAATGATTCTCATTATGTAATAAAAAGGTCACATCTTGCCTTTGGGCTAGTGACGCTAAGAGTTTTTCAAAAGCAATCCGAGACATTTTCTTTAGTGAACTACGACTAATACAAGAACCATCACTTATTAAATATCAGTTGTCACCTGCATAGTACCCACATCAGAGATGGGTATTTCTTTCAAAAAGAAACACCACCTCATTAAAAACTGGAAAAATATATCTCTTAAAGTGCATACCTGACATTTTCAAGTTAAAATGAATATCCTTCACTTGTCATTCACTAATAGTAATGAAACAAAAAAATGTATGTCACGTGGAGAGGCTCATTAAAATATAGATCAGGACATTTCTTGGAGTGGAAATTTACTTTACAATATAAGGAGACAGAAACATAAAAATCTCAACAGAACGAGTGGGTGGGTTTAACTCTATTAGAGCCTTTACTTTACTCCCCAAATGCTCATTTCCATGCCACCTTAGTTCATTAGTCTCAAATTTCATATGTGACCTCTTTTTGTCAACATTGTTCATTAGTATCAAATTTAGCATATGGCGATTTTTTGGCAACCTAGATTAATTTCACATGAATAATAACTCTTGCTTTCAAAGACTGGCATCAACATATTTTCTCACAAGAAGTTCTGCTTCAGGCACCACTTTGGAAGCCGAATCTGAGGCTGGAGTAAATTGGCATTATTCCATTGATTTCACTTTATACCAGCTGATGATCTGGTCCTGGAAAATCGCCTCAAGGATTTTTGTAACTTTCACATGCTTCATAAGACATATTTTGGGGCTCAGGAACAGTGATGACATCAACCTGATTCTCAGGATCAATACATGAAGTAATCTGCAGCTGCCATGAGAGAATACTTCGAGTCATAATGGTTCAGCTTATTGCAAGATTTGGCCATGATGTGGCAGTAGGGATGGCCTTAGAGTTTCCTTTCAGACATAAATCATAGTAATTCCATCCTAAAATGAATAAAAGCGCAAAGCTCAAAAGATGGCTTCAGTATGAAGAGGTGAGGTAATCCTGAGACCCCATACAGATTGCATGTTGGATTGGGACTGTTCAATGCTGCTGAGGATGAATGCAATTACATATTGAGAAAATGTTTATCATTTGTAATGTTCTCTTTTGGCTTGAGCCATCTGTTTCAGAGACCATGACCTCTTCAGTATGTTGTATCCTATCAGCTGAGATCAGCTAAGATGCCTGAACATGATTAACCACTCGTGTGCGTGAGGATAGAGTCCTCTGTGCATTTCTTCAAGGCATATTTTCAATGGTTTTAAACTGGCACAATTCCAGTAGTGTAAAATATACTTTACATTCTGAAAATACAAAATTTAAAGTATATTTTTCACTTATGTATGCTAGTGTATGTTAACACTATCTTGGTGAACAACAATACAATGATAACCATTGAATCTTTATTTTCGTGCTGGAAAAAAAAAGAAAAAAAGGTAGTGCCTTTCAGGCACTACTTTGCCTGAAAAAGGCTAATTTTGTCTTTCTCAAGACTTTCAGGCACTACATTTCTGCCCTGGACTCTCATTTTGGCTTCTGTTTTCATACTGGCAGCACTGCCAGACCAGAGCTGGTGCTGGGAGTTTGGGTGACAAGGGGCAGCACACAATTCAAGATGGGAAGCAGCACTAAGGGTATCAGAAAGAGAAATAGTGTTGTAGGTCAAAATAGGACTGAACACTGAAAGTGCTGTATGGGAGATTGAAATGGACAAAAAAAAAAAGAGAGAAAAATCTTTAATTAAAAGCAATGGAGATTTAGTTTAGTTAAAAATAAAGAAATCGCTACTTATAGCTGTATAAAGATTCCAAGTGCGTGCACACGGAATGTCTGAAGACTAACTTTTACCATTCAGTTTCTCTCTCTCGTTCAGCAAGCAACCTCATGTCCTTTTTAGTAGAAGCACATTTATAAAAGCTTTAAATATGACTCATTATTTTTTTTTGTTTTTCTTCTTTCCTAGGTGAATCTGTGATTTACATACACACACAAAAGAAAAAGAGACAGAAGAAGAGACAAAAATCCCAAAAGCTCAAAACCTAACCTAACGTATTTTTTGGAACTGATGATACCCTGACAAACATTCTCATACAAATTACTATGGAATTTTGGAAAATAATTTTTGAGATCACTTACTCAGTTTTATTGAAAAATATATAATAACTTACAGAAAATATGGAGGAGTTTTTAAACATAAATTATGGGAGTGCCTGATGTGCTGCTGGTGAAAAAAAATTCTATTTGGCATATTTGGCACAATTTTATTTCTAAAAATAGGCAAAATAAGGAAATAACAAAATTCCATTTAAGGGGAAAGTAAATAGCCCCATGGATTGTTAAGATATCGTGGATTTTTGTGTTAAGCCCAATACACAACATTATAGGCTAAACTCAAAACTGTTGAAGCCAATGGCAAAACTCTCATTCACTAACTGAAACCAAGATTTTATCCTATGAGTTAACGATCACAGAAATTTAAAGGACTGGCATATCTAGTAAATAGATTTAGCAGAAAAATACTGCATTTGCAATTTTGAAATCACCTTTCCAGTATTAGAAAGTGTGTCCAATGATATGTTTGTGGGAAGGAACTTAAGATTTAATTTAAAAAGAGCATAATTCTTAAAAGAAGAGATGGTAATTGCTCCCTATTTGTAGAGAGCAAATTTTCTGACAAAGGAGAAGCCTGAATTTGTGATACTGAAGATATTTATAAATGCATAAAACAGACTTTTATTTGTTTCAGGAGCAGGTCGCTGTTTCAAAGTATGCCTTGAAGCCACATTAATATAATGCATCCAGTAAATGAAATGCAGTGAGCATCAGTAATTTTAGTGTGATAACTATATCTTTCAGGTCAATCAGTTTTGCTTTCATGTTCCTGTTTCTGCAATATGTGCTGGTTACCCACATGTTCCTGACTTCACAGAATGTTTAAATGTTTCCTATTAACACAGAATACGGTGCTATAAACACAGGTACTAACTACAATGCCAAATGACAATAGAAAACTGGAAAGAGAGATCATCAGCTCTGCTTATAATTTTTTCAATTAATGCTAAAGTACAAAACCCTGTATTTTAAGGACAAAGGGAAAAAAATGACAGAAAAAACTTATCAAGTTGGATCTATCAGTTTACAGTCACTTTGTTCCATGCTGCCAGTAGGGTTTGGATGTTGGTAGTTTTGAGGATATGTTTTTTCCACAATCTACATGCTCACATGCTGCTCCCCTTACAGGAAACGGAGGGATGTGACACCTCTATATCACAGAAATACCAAATATTTTTATCTTCCCGTAAGTGATTGAGAGTTGTACTGAGTATCACAATATGAATAAGACCTATAGAATGTAGGCAGTGCTAAACAAAATTAACTTGTGACTTGCATTATGTGGCATTTTGGTCAAAATCTCTTCAGATCTAGACCAGTTATTTTAAATATAGCGTTATGCAACACATCTTTTAAATAGATTTCTTAACAATATTATTGTGCAAAGTGCAATCAAATCTAATCAGTTTGGCATTAATTAAGCTCTAATAATATACTCTAGTCTCTCTCCTAAGTAGCGTGATCCGTTTCCCCTTCACCCAGGTAGATTGGAAAACATTACGGTGTCATCATAATTTTTAAACATACTGAGAAAATGACAGAGCTGCAAAATTAAAATAAATGATTAATGGCATTTTTTTTTCATGTTTTGTACTAATAGGTATCACTGAGGTTTTAAATTAATAGAGCTGTCAAACTCAGGGTTGTTATAGATCCAGTGCAGAACTAAAATGGAAATTATGTATTCCACAGACACCTAAAGATGACACTTCAGAATATTTTAAATTTTAATTAGTAGGTGCAATTGTTTTTCCCTCCTCCTCCCTAAAACCACTGCAAATTAATTGGCAATTAGTCACAACTAATTCTTTTCTTAACAATCCGAACTGGAAAGAAAGGTGCATTACATGTTAGAGTATTTGTCTGGGGTGCAGAAAGCACACATGCAGTAAATTGCTTTGTCAATTACAAAAACTACTGTTGTGAAATTAAGAAAAAAATATGCATAGGTAAACAAAACTAATTAATGTGCAGTGTACCTGTGAGCACAAAAAGTAATGCCCAGCTGCAAAATAAAGTGTTAGAAACTCAATAAATCACTCTGGCCTTGAAATGGGATTGTATGCATGTTGTTGCTCAAAAGGGCAAAAAATGCAGCATTTGAGTATACCACCAAAATCTTCTAGTGATTAACTTCCCTTTATGGGTTAACTAATTGTCTAATACTCCACTAAAATCAGCCACCATATCCAGGACACAGTTTCTCTTCACTCTAAAGAAGAAGATACAAAAGTTTAATTTTTCCCATTATAAACAACTGATAAGAAAATATTACTATATCCAGTGACATGGAAAGAAGATACTTTACAGACAGAGTCTAGAATACAGCTGCAGCTTCTTTGTGTGATCTATGGGGTGTTGGAACCAATGGATGGATCTACATTAAAGCAAATCTGTGACTCTCAGTTTTCTAATCCAGCCCTGGTGTATAGTAATTATGAGTAAAAGGGTTTGGGTTTTTTTTTTTGTTTTAGTGCTTGTTTGTCTCTGGATTTAACTACAAGGGCAGGACTTCAGTAGGACTCTGTGCTCAGGATCGTCACATCTCTAGGGACTAAAGGAAAGGCCAGGGAGGAACCATTCGTTCATTCACACAAAACTTGTATTTAAAGTACATTCAAATTCTAATATTTTGGAATATTATTTTTGAGTTTCATTATTAAATGGCTTACTACAAGTATTCCTATCAGTAAATAATTTTAAACATACTGTTTCAGATGTCTATGGAACTATGTTTCCATCAATCCATTAGGTGGGCTCTGACTGTGGATTTTCATTTTCGTTTCTTCATTTAGGCAATATTCTTGCATCTTCTATAGACATTTCTGTCTTCTAATCTAATCTTGCTAGCAGCTTGACACTCTTTCAGATATGATGCCAAGCAAGTCAGGAATAGATGAAAGAACTGAATTCGCAGTTATTTCTAATTAAGATGGAATATTCTTATGGATTTTTTCAAAACAATGCTAATAATTTATCTAGATAAATTGAAAGATTACTTTTCTTAAAAAAAAATCCTGGCGGCTAGAGCTAGATGTTTATTGAATTTAATTGAGAGTCTTTGAAGTTTCATTACTATTAATGACCTGTTTGGAGATCAGGTGAAACCATAGATATCTTTCATGTTGCTATATTTGTCTGGGAAAGCTCTGATAGAATTTCCTCTTCAGCTAATCAGATGAGATGTTTAACATAATATTAACATTATCATCTTTCCATCTCCCAAAGACTCCTCTATAAAAAACAGTGAAGACAATACAATTTAATGTTCAGATTCTGCGTCTTACTGTAGCAGAACACAGTGACTTTGTCAGACATTGCAGTCTGCATGTGTTCAACATGCTGAATAATTCTGGATGACAGACCTTTAGGCCAAACCACTCACATTTTTAAGTCTGCATAGGACCTACAGGAACACATTCATGCTCTCATCTAGGGATGCTAGGTTCATGTACAATAGAAGATCATAAAAGATGTTAAAAGAAGCACGTAACAATTTCTAAAATTGATAGCATGGATGAAAAATCACAGATCACAGCTTCTGGGGAATCACTGCATTGTCTATTGCGTCCCATAGTATTTGCTCAGAGCACACACTGTCAATTTGGGGGAACATGATCATAGAATCATAGAATCATAGAATGGTTAGAGTTGGAAGGGACCTTCAAAGGTCATCTAGTCCAACCCCCCTGCAAGGAGCAGGGACATCCCTGACTAGATCAGATTGCTCAGAGCCTCATCCAGCCTGGCCTTGAACGTTTCCAGGGATGGGGCATCCACCACCTCTCTGGGCAACCTGTTCCAGTGCTCTACAACCCTCATTGTAAAAAATTTTTTTCTAATATCTAATCTAAACCTACCTCCTATATCTCTCTATATACATGAGAAGGGACAGCTGTCAGCAGCTCGTGCTACTCATATAAAATGTTTTTCCAGTCAGAAGGGAGAAGTAGCAAAGATAAACTTGTTGATTCCTTCAACAGGAAATAAACTTCCAAGCCTGCAGGTGCAGCCTGCATCCCATACATAACAGGGATTTGATGCAGCACTTGTTTTCCTTAATATGCATAACAGAATAGCAGGAGAATTTTGATCAGGTGGAACTGAATTTCTTGAAAAATCATTTGCAAAATATTCTCATTTGTATAAAAATCTGAGGCAGAAACAGAGGACGACTTTGGAGCTTATCACTTGCACCTTGGGCCAGGGTTGATTCAATATGAATTTCTTTCTCACTTAGTCTCTGTAATTTCTATAGGTCAGCCCATAAAACTACTGAACTTAGATGTTATTGAAGTTCCTGAGATGATCATACTAAAATAATATGTGTTATTTCAACTTTCTAAAAGACAACTGGAAAAGGAGGGATGCTAGGTTTGTTTTTCAACAATAGCTTTCCAGCTGGAGCACCAAAGAACAAAAACCTGAGGCTCAGCTGCAGGGGTCTCTCCCCTAGAACTAGTGAGATGGTATATCCAATCAGGCCAGTGCTGTGTGGAGACAGTAGCTTCTGTCGTTAAAGCCATATAGTAGTAAACTAATAAGCACCCTCCCTCGGCAACCTAATGTGGAACAAGAGGTAGCATGGGAATGCTCCCCCATGTCTCAGTGCATGATGTAGGAGTGCCAGTGTCTTTGTACACAAGCCTCAGTTCCTTGTAAGAGCTAGGGAAATAGATTTCCTAAGAGGGGAAATAAAAGGAAAACCAAACTCTCGTATGTTTCCTAAGGAACTAAACTAATCGATTTCTTTATCTGATCATTATATTTGTTGCTATTTAGAAACTGATCATTAATCATTTGCTTTCAGGTAATTTTGGGAAAAAACTTCAGTTTCACTTCTAGAGAAGACAAAATCTCATGATTCTTATATTGGTCCCCTCAGATGTGTTTTTTTCTGAAATTTGAGCTCTTGCAGGTTTAAATATTTGGGTACATAGTTGGCTACACAGAAGGAAAAAAAAAAAAAGCTGTGTGTGTATATATATATATATGTGTATATATATATATATGTATAAATAACTACATCGTCAGCTGCATCAAAAGGAGCATGGCCAGAAGGTAAAGGAGGTGATTCTGCCCCTC
The DNA here is from genome assembly GCA_009806455.1 of Tetrax tetrax. Taxonomy (NCBI): domain Eukaryota; kingdom Metazoa; phylum Chordata; class Aves; order Otidiformes; family Otididae; genus Tetrax; species Tetrax tetrax. The sequence goes on along the minus strand of WHYT01016353.1, from coordinate 323,473 downwards.
TGCTCTCATGAGACCCCACCTGGAGTACTGCGTCCAGCTCTGGAGCCCCCAACATAAGAAGGATGTGGATCTGTTGGAGTGAGTCCAGTTGTTATTGTTTCAAGAGGAATTCCTAGCTATTTTGCAGAGAACTTAAAGGAAAACTGTAGTGTAGTTAGAATTAGTGGGAGAGGAGAGTTTGGAGCACACACGTTTTTTCCTTTGTAAGATGTAGAACACAGGAGGTAGATGTATAGTAGTGCAAGTAGTGATTGCAATAAATACATTAGGCTCCCCAGCAGAAAAACAATATTTCCTGAAAAACGAATAATATAACATAAGATAATCATTCTATATCTAAATTCATAGAGGTACAGTAGTCTAGACAAATAGCTAATGTATTTTCTTCTCAGAGGAAATAAGTACATTCAACAATATAGTTTTCTATATATCTATTCTCTTAACAAAGGTATAGCAAAAAGGATGGGTTCAACAGAAAAGTATTATATGCCATTTCTATCCCCTTTAAAACGATACTTCAACTGGACAGCAATAATTATCAGTAATAATTTACCGTTTCCTCAAGGCAGTAACTGAAATGTAAGAACTGTCTCTTTTTCCAGGTTTGTCCTCAATTGTGCAGGCAGCTTCTGCTAGCGTTATCAATCAGACAGCAGGGATTTTGCACAGAGTAAGCAATCAAGACAAAAAAATATTATTGCTAGCATCTTTCTGTAAGTTCTCTTCTGTAATCTGGCAACTGAAAAATCACGTCTTTTTCTTGAACAAGGAACTGCTGGGTTCAGTACTGCTGCTCCGCACTGAGCCATAGGTGTAGAATAGGTAAAAATAATGATCTCTTTTAACACCAAAAGGTCTCCTGGAATAAATCTCAGAAAATCTCCAGTTTTGCCTCCACGCAGTGTGTGTTCACATGGTTCGCCTATCATTGCAGTATCTGAACACTTACCATAGAGAAGTGGAGCTCAAGCACTCTCCCCATTGTTCAGCTGTACGCTACGGTGTATGTATCCTAACCCATACAGCATCAGCTGCCACACCTGTTAGAACCTTACTGAAGGTGCTCCCTTTTACTTTTTTGTGTAGCCTTTAATCCAGTACCCTGAGTTTGAGAATTACTCCCACCTGTAGAGGGATTTTTTCCTTGTCACATTACTGCTTTGTTATACTTACAAGCTGAAAGGTTACAGCAATTAAATTACTTAAAAACATGGGTCTTCTTCAGGGAAACAACATTAGTAAAATTGTATATTAAAACATATTACTAAGACTATACTCAACAATAAATAGCTTAAATTTCTTCAACAACATCTCCAAATGCTCAGTTTGCTTATATAATTTGCTGGAGAGAGATGAAAACGGAGAGTTCTTAGAGGCACACTTTTCTTGTGTTGTCGTACTCAAAGAATCTCCTCTGACAAGCTCTTTCCTATCCTACCCTGGCCTATCCTATCCTACCCTGTCCTTTCCTATCCAAACTGCTGTTTACCAGCCCTCTCTTCACATATCTGGGCACAGAAACAAGAGACTAAACAATTTCCTTCATTTCTCCTTTAAACTGTAAGGATTTAAAAAATATAAGTTCTACTGTATAACTCAATCAGCACAGTCAAGACCTCAGCTTTCAATAAAATGTCCTTGATATGAACTCTCAAAAGTACAATGGAAAATCCTTCTAAATTTTTAAAGAATCATTTGTTACTTTATATGCTTTAGCATCAAAACTAACATTGACTCTTCCTCAGCAATAGAGACTATAAATCTGATACATCATCATAAATAAATGAACATATTGGGTAAAGGGATGCTGAGACTGCACCCTTTGAGTCTTTTCCAAACTTTTGAAATAAATGTCTTTTTATTTCATCCTAACCCG
>WHYT01016353.1:296182-310473 GCA_009806455.1 Tetrax tetrax | reverse complement strand
AATCAGACAGCAGGGATTTTGCACAGAGTAAGCAATCAAGACAAAAAAATATTATTGCTAGCATCTTTCTGTAAGTTCTCTTCTGTAATCTGGCAACTGAAAAATCACGTCTTTTTCTTGAACAAGTAACTGCTGGGTTCAGTACTGCTGCTCTGCACTGAGCCATAGGTGTAGAATAGGTAAAAATAATGATCTCTTTTAACACCAAAAGGTCTCCTGGAATAAATCTCAGAAAATCTCCAGTTTTGCCTCCACGCAGTGTGTGTTCACATGGTTCGCCTATCATTGCAGTATCTGAACACTTACCATAGAGAAGTGGAGCTCAAGCACTCTCCCCATTGTTCAGCTGTACGCTACGGTGTATGTGGCAAATATGAACTATCACAACCCTTTTTTTTTCATCCTAACCCATACAGCATCAGCTGCCACACCTGTTAGAATCTTACTGAAGGTGCTCCCTTTTACTTTTTTGTGTAGCCTTTAATCCAGTACCCTGAGTTTGAGAATTACTCCCACCTGTAGAAGGATTTTTTCCTTGTCACATTACTGCTTTGTTATACTTACAAGCTGAAAGGTTACAGCAATTAAATTACTTAAAAACATGGGTCTTCTTCAGGGAAACAACATTAGTAAAATTGTATATTAAAACGTATTACTAAGACTATACTCAACAATAAATAGCTTAAATTTCTTCAACAACATCTCCAAATGCTCAGTTTGCTTATATAATTTGCTGGAGAGAGATGAAAACGGAGAGTTCTTAGAGGCACACTTTTCTTGTGTTGTCGTACTCAAAGAACCTCCTCTGACAAGCTCTTTCCTATCCTACCCTGGCCTATCCTATCCTACCCTGTCCTTTCCTATCCGAACTGCTGTTTACCAGCCCTCTCTTCACATATGTGGGCACAGAAACAAGAGACTAAACAATTTCCTTCATTTCTCCTTTAAACTGTAAGGATTTAAAAAATATAAGTTCTATTGTATAACTCAATCAGCACAGTCAAGACCTCAGCTTTCAATAAAATGTCCTTGATATGAACTCTCAAAAGTACAATGGAAAATCTTCCTAAATTTTTAAAGAATCATTTGTTACTTTATATGCTTTAGCATCAAAACTAACATTGACTCTTCCTCAGCAATTGAGACTATAAATCTGATACATCATCATAAATAAATGAACATATTGGGTAAAGGGATGCTGAGACTGCACCCTTTGAGTCTTTTCCAAACTTTTGAAATAAATGTCTTTTTATTTCATCCTAACCCGAGGGAAAAAAACAGCATGATAAATTGAAAAGGCAGTGGGTGTTGAACTATATAACAGCAGTATGTGAAGATGTTACTTAAGTAAATTGAGTTAATGCTGATGACAACAGTTGTCTTTTAAACAGAAAGATTCAGTTTCTATCATTGAAGAAGTGAAAGTAAATGTATCAGTTAATATTTCTGACTATTGTAATTTTTGTTATTAGTTTAAAAAGTTCCTAAATTTTTTGTTCAGCTCTCTTCCCAGAGTATCCCAGTATCCCCAGTATCCTTACCGTGCAAGGGGTTTGCATCCAAGGTTCCCCATCTATCTGCATAGGCAGAGACTTGCTGGTCCTAAAGTGATATATTTCATAATATAAGTAAAAGTGGCTAGACAAAACTGATAAATGTATTTATTAAGGAGATGTATTTATTTATGGTGGCACATACATATAAGCCTGATTTACACCTAAGCTTCTATGTAATATACTTACAAAAGTAACCTAGTCACTTAGTAGGCTTAGTTTGATTTTCAACACATAAAGCAAAAACATTGCAAACATTCACACATTTTGCTAGTTAAATGTGACTCTCCTATGGGAGAATAGTTCGTAATTTGTGAAATAGAGACTGAATTATTCAAGAACTTCAGGAATAAACCTTATTAACTGAAAAGACAAAGGAATCTCTGCTTTTTTTTTTTTATAATTTAGACTGGCTACTATAAAGGAAATAAGAAATAAATTTTAGCTTTATCATTACCATTTATTAGAACCATAAAAGATGCTTTTATGCTTCTGTCTAACTCCAGGTTAGACAGAGTACTCACACAACATGACAGTTGTACTATATTCAGAGACTTTAACATACCATGTTACAAATTTAAATTGTTAGCAAAGGGGTACTGATTTCAACATAAAGCTATACCCAGTGCTCCTTGTCTAGTTTTGGATACCACATTAAGAAAAATATAGACAAATGAGAAAATAAAAAGAAAAGGATGATCTTTGTGCATCTTTTCCAATCTATATTTCTGTATTATAATAGTCCGCGTACATAATTGTTAGAAATAACATGGAGTAGATAAATCTAATAATGGAAAAATGAGTCAACTGAGCACTCATGTTGGTCAATGGAAATTCTGGCTTGGACATTATTTCAAAATGACTAACAGTTTGTGGGATCATCCACTGTCATCTATGGCCATAAGCGGAGGAAGGGAAGAATGTTCAATGAGCTATCACTTTATAGGTTTGGAAGAGTTCTGAATCTTTTGCAGCTGTTGTCCTGCTAATGTGGGATTATAAAAGTATCTCTTGGTATCCAGAGAAGGTTGGAATGCATCTGTGATCTTATTTCTCTTCCTCATCCACATGAGAGAGTACTTTCGAAGTCAACATCACCCAGTCCTTGAGGAGAGTCTCAAAAATATGCCAGGTGCTTTGGCAAATCCTACTTATTTTCTTAAAGTTTTTATTGCTGTTCTTCTAGTTTATGCTCATTTTAGGTTTTGGGGGCTTATAATTGTATAGGTTATGATTTTATTAATATTTTGGAAAATTCTTCCTGAGAATTCTTCACTGAGGAAAAGCTGACCATCTCTCTCTTTTCTAGTCCTTATCTAACCCAAAAGATAAAATAATTTTTTTTTCTTCTTGAGTCCTAATCCAAGTTTCCTCTATTGTTAATGTTCTGGTCACTTTTAGCATAGTAAATGATGAAACGCAACTAAATTAGTGTGCTCCACCATTAGTGGCTTACACATACCAACACATGTATTAATGGTGACTTGTCAGTGTTCAGTAAATAACAAATAAATTAAAAACAAAGCACTTTGATTTCTACAGATCAAAAAACGCTTTACAAATACTAATTAAATGCTACTCTTCCCTCATGAGGTATGCATTATAAATGGGTTAAAATGTGTCAAAGTAATGTTAAATGACTTTTTGCTCAAAATTGCATAGAGTGTACGTCAATAATAAAAGGCAAGATGTTCATGCCTTACTCCTTCTGCTCCAACTGCTTGACAATATTTCTTCATAGGATGAAATGACAGTTGAATACAACATGTGAAGACTCAATGTAAACATACTTTTTCTAGTTTTTTGACACATTTAAATAAAGGAAGATGTACAGGCATAGAATATGGATCAAATAGATGTATTTCATATACAAAAATGATACTTTTACAAGAAATAAGTACAGTAATTATGACTATTAAACTACCAAAGAAAGTGAACTGATAATATATAAAACTTTACTGTTTCACTACAATAGTGCAGTGCAAATTAAAGCTGCCGATACCTGATGACGACAGATGAACACTGAGCAAGCCGTCTTCCAGCACTTTTCAGACCTGTGTATATCTGTCCCATTTCCATGGCTCCTTCCAGACCAACCACTTCCATAAGCTGGTCACTTAGATCTGCAAAAGTTGAAAAAACCACATTTTTATCTAGACAGCATTTTGACAGTGATCTTGAGTAGCAAGAATTGTCAAAAGATGTGCAGAATAGAACTGGCAAAAATGATTCCTGAGAAGTGATTGCAGCTTTAAGGCTGGACACATCTGGACCTGTTATTACACCATTCTAAAATATCCCGACCAAAATTATTCTGAAATACAATAATAATCTCAATGGTTTATTTTAATACATACATAATTAACAAATAATTTTACTATATAAGAAAATAGGAGGTTACCTGTCACTCATAGAATGAGAGTTTGCGGTTTAGAAATTTATGCTGACCATTGTTTCAAAAGATATGCAAAATCTGGTAAAGGAAAAGTCAGTGCTCCTGATCCTACTGGATTCTCTTCTATACAACTTTTTCCAGATTACGTGTGTAACTCTAATTCAGCCTTTGTGTGCATGCATTATTATAGTCTTTAATTACGAGACCATATATTATTTTTTTTGCACAGGATCTTTGTCTCAATTAGTGCACAGATTCAATGCAAAAAGGGTAGAAAAAACACCCCTATATCAGCAACTATTCATCTAGCTTTCCTGAACTTTGTAGTCCTTGTTTGTGCTCTGTTATATATTTTTGTTTCATACTGCTTTTTGATTACATAGCATTTTGGCATTAAACGTCAAAAAAAATATTTAAATAAATAATGTCTCTGGCAAAAGAAATATTAGTTTGCTTGACTTCAAGGAGCAAGGACAAATTCTGTCTAGAATTTCAGATGCAGAGATACAACCAGAAACCTAAACAGTAATATCGCAGTCTAGTCTGAGGAGCAACCAATAAGGTAATGAAATATTATCCAGAATCAGCTAGGGTCTTTTGTAGGAAATGTTTTATATGCTCCTGCTAAGGTCTTTTGCAGGAAATGTTTTATATGCTCCTGTATAAATACGTGTTGCCAGGACCAAATGGACAAGAAAAAGAAACTTTTTTTTTTTTTTAATCTGTATATTATGTGTGTTTTATAGATTGGCTGTTAATATCCATGTTTCCAAAAGGTACACTATTCAGTGAAGCACAGCAATGAGCTAAAATGTTAGAGTCTATCATCACATTGAAAAAAACAAAGACAGGAGAGCACATTACTCTTTGTATATTTTAAACCCGTCAACCTTTAATGAAGGTAGAATTTCATGCTAATTATCATATCTATGAGACTAGTCCAAAGTTTCAAAGGGAGTCTTTTCTGTTCACTTCTTTGGGCTTTGAATGAAGGTAATTAACTGAAAGAAGTACTGTGATGGGTGGGGGAAAAAAAGGTATTAAAACCAAATAGGATTTATGGTCTGGATTATTCTGCTTCCAACCAGAAAATGTGATACTGTTCAAATCCTTCATTTTTCTTCTTATACTTTCTTAATATTGTTTGCTGTTTTCATTTTCTCATCACAGTGAAATCAGTTCCATATAATATAAATGAAACAAAAATAAACTCTATACTTTCTTATTAAGAAAAAACAATATGATTGACAAAAGATTAAAATACACAATACAATTCATTTTAACTATACATTTTCATAGTTTGCATCCCTGTAATACATGTAAACTCAATTTTATATGTCTGGCTTTCTGCTGAATTGTTTCCTCTTCAAAAAGTTTTCCTTAAGTTGCTCGCTTTTAAACTTAACTCAGATTTAAACAAATTCTGCTTTCTTGATAGCCACAGGGATTTAAATGGGAAAGCCCCACTCATTTGCAAAAGCTATTATATTATAAAAGCACAAGAACTTTATAGATGTACCAAATCATTAAAATGTTTCCAGCCAAAGAAAACATCAAATTCCTATTCACTGGGTTATTAGAAAATTATTATTTTTTAAATGGGATAATAATTAAGAACAGATTTTTATTACTGACAGCTCAGGCAACATATGCAAGATTCAGAATAGTGACATTTGCAGTGATATAAATTTGATGCATCCTTTTTCAATAGCTGTGAGATTAGAGCCAGTAACAGTAGGTAACTAAGGGCCAAATCCTGTCCTTTGATCTATAACACATATCTCAAAAAATGTGGTATATTAAACATTGGAAAATGGAACTGAACAATACTCTCATCTACCAAAAAAGCGAAGCCTTTTCAAAAGCTTCACATTTACAGTGGCACATACCCAAAGTGGGGTTATTTTAGGCCAAATATGAATATTTTTAGAATCAAGCTTAAATTAGACATTATCTTTATTCAGAAGCAGTAAAAACTAAAGCAAATGTAACATGTAATTATTGACTTAGGGTTAGTTCATGCTCCTGCACTTGCTATTATATTTGACCCAATGCTTTTGCATAGTCATATCCATTTCAGCAAATCCTTGAGATATATTGACTTTGACAAGAACTCAGAGTGAGCAAAAGTGGAAAAGGGAGTGTGTATATTTTAGTCCCATTCTTCAAAAATTTTACATGGCTACAGGTACACTGAATATAAAGGGTCAAGACATCAATGAACGGATTATATTTGTTCTTAGAAGGTCCCACCGAAGACTCTGAAAGAAACTAAGCTCTATTAAAAGAGATCAGGTCTTCTACTATGTTAAAAGATAGGAAAGGGGAAGTCATTTTTCCTTCTGCTGGAAAGTTATCACTGATTTCTCAGAAAGATCTGTGCTGCCCTCTGTACTGCTCAACATATATCCCTAAATAAACTGGAAATAGAAGTAGATAGTGAGTTACTGAGGGTTCAGTGAAGTAAAGATAAAAAAAGGTTAGGAATTTTACAGTACTGAGTAATGGGGATATACTAAGGAAGAAAATTCAATACTTAATGCCCACAAGGGGAAACAGAGCTAACTACATATAACAGAACTAAGTACAGATAAGTAGACTGTTATACACATATATATATTACATTTGAAAATAGATGTTTATCTGTGGTGTGTGTATGTCCATATATGTACATGCATATTTATTTTGGTGGGCTACAAGTAATACTGTCATGCAGGAATTAAGATTACAGAGTTACTGTGGCTACTTCTATGAAAATATCAGCTCTATGCTCAATATTGATCAAATATCATCAAATATTATGATCGGTACACCCACACAGTATGGAGTTTGTAGCTCCGGTTCACTCAGCAATGCACAGGAAGCTATAAAATAACTGGAAATGACAGAGCAACAAACATGGTAACAAATATGGAACAGCTTATCTACGAAAATAAATTAGACTAGGACCCTTTGGGAAATAAAAAGAAGAACAGAGGAAAGATGAGAAAATAATAAGTGTCATCGAGTAGGTGAAGACAGTTCTGTAATTAAGTCTTTCTCAAAATGCAAGAATTAAGGAGTTCCATAGCATTTCTAGAACAAGCAGGAAATCCTTTTTACATAGTACTTTGTTATACCATGATGCCGTACTAGAAATGAATGCCATACTTTGAAATTCACGAGTAGGGTACCTTAATGGAAGAATCACTGTAAGTTTGCTCTCTTATGTTTTATTTCTAATCATGCAATACATTGGTGTTAGAGGTCAGATACTGAGCTACACGAACTTGTGGGCTGACCTAGTATCACTGTTTGTGTTGTCTTCTTATACATCTTATAAATACCAGAATAATGAATGCTGCTGTTCACACCATTCATCACTTAAAACAGCCTATCATGTGGACTTTTCCATGACATGTATCCCAATGTGTTTCAGACCTAATTCAGAAAGTCACTTATTCTCCATACTCAAATTATATTCTAAAGTTACACACTTGTGCGTGCATCTGTATGTGTCTCTACCAACTACAGAGCAAAAACTGTATCTCTTTTTAGGCATGTTGTATTTCTTCTGTGTTCTACAGATTTCATTCTAAAGATAAAATAATCAATTGGTGGCTGTACTGATAAAATTCTCTAATGCATGCTTCATCTATTATAACCAATTTTCAGGAGGTTTAGGTTTAGGAAATTGAAGATTTAAAAAAAGAATTTAGCAGCTAACAGCGGACAACAACAACTACCAGATACTGAGCAGCTTTTCAATCTAGCCAGGTCATTTCATGGCCTAAATGAGAGGTGAAGTCTCATAGGTAAGCTATCATGGAGAGCATCTCAGTTTTACTGCATTAGGAAAGTGTTTTCTGAATGGTGCCTTGGGGTTCTTGAGTCCGTTTGTTCTACTTTGAGCTCTGTGAAAGGGCTGAAGGCTCTCGCTTGTTTTCTATGTGAATGAGCCATTAGAGTGTGTGGGAATGTTTTCATAGCACCATGCCTCTCCTGCCCTCTTCCACAAACCAAAGTACTTCACGTGTCTCCTCATATTAGCCCCATCAGTAAACAAAGGCATCTCTCTTGGGGGAGCGCTGCTGTCAGCAGATGGTGACTAACATGCAGAGGGGCATCTGACCCCTTGCACTCATTCCTGATGGAGAGATAAAGTCACTAGGGAGATGACTGCCCGTTTCTTCCCATCAGGCAGCACGAGAAAGAGAAGTCCAAACAGAAACTTGCACAAGTGGCAGACAAAACACTGCCCTTTACAGCACTTCCCCAAGGCATAAGGAAACACACCTGGAGACTTTAAAGCTTTGTAGTGAGGAGTTTACGTTATCCATTAGCTTGGCATTAGCTGAACACTTCAATATTCAAAGTGAACACACAAGAGAAAACCACATTTGGAATTCATCTATGAAGATAAAGCAAAATGGGGTAGGGGGTGGGAAGAAACAGAGTGTGATTAGAAATACTGATTTACATAGAGGACTTTCCCTCTGTAATGGAACTGGTTTTGATATCCAATTTATCTTTGCAATATATAAATATTGCTGTCCTGGCAAGAGATTGAATGACCCTATTATAACTTGGGGTTACTGCACTCACTCAGGCATATTTGCATAAAAACACTGCTGGTCAGTGGTAAATCTGTCTCTGGCAGCAGTTTGTCTTTGAAGAGAAGGGGCTCCATGACTTACTAAATGTAATCAAACTCTAGTAATCATCATGCTGGAAATTTTTTTATTCCAGTTAAAATACTGGATAAGACTTTGAAAACTGGTATTATGCCAGATGACCCTTGAAAAACTCCTGAGCTTAACACTCTGCACCACATGAATGCTTCAGTATCTTCCTAGAACACGGCATGTATTAAATCTACAGTTACCCATTATGCAGGAATGTGGGGTTGTTTCCATATGCAGGGATAGGGACTGCTGTTGTATAAAAAGCTAAAGATGTGTTCAATGTCATAGTATTCTCCTGATTTCAAATGAATGGCTTTTTCTAAAGTCGTGGTTACAGGAAAGCAGTAAATCAAGAGCAATCTGAACATCCTGTTTTTTGTTATGCTTTGCTTTAGAGAAGCTACCTAAAGTAACATATGCCTCAACATTTGTAATTGTTTATATCCGAGTTGTACCTGGAGGTCCAGATGATGTCAAAGCTCTGTTCTGTTACTGATTCACAGACACATAACAAAAGACAGGTCTTGTCTTCAAGAATTTGTAACATAGACAAATAAAACAGACAAAGTATTGGGGAAAAATAATATTATTATGTCCATTTTACAAAGTGAAAATTATACAGAGACAAATTTAGGTCCTGCAAAAGGTCTGTTCTCATAGTCAGCTGGATATACTGTGTGTAGACCCACAAGAGTCATAATATACACATGAGTTTGCAGAACTGACCTGGCCAAGATTACATGTGAAGTTTATGGCAGAGACAGGAAATAAATCAACAACTTTTGAATTTCAGGCCTCTGCTTTTAGAAGTCTGTTCTCCCTCTTAACATTGACTTTGAGGATATATATCTAATCCTACATCTATAGTATTTGACCCAGTTTTGTGTATTTTGCATTGCTGAGTTTGCTTGTAAACATTAAAAATCTCAGGTGGCTCCATACTTCTATTTCATGCCAGTATTGATTCTCAAGTCTTTACTCTTGTCTTCATATTTTTTTTCCTGTTTTTAAAACCAAACCAAACAAAACAAGCTAAGCCTGCCTCTCTGTGTGAAGAAAGGATGATATATCACTGCTGTAATTCTCATTCTGGTGAGATACTCAGGTACAGTGGTAATAAGTTAAGCTAATATTTTATATATATAAACATACACAAAAATGCATACACATTTTACACCTACGCGGACATACACACGTATGATATATAGCCGTATTTATGCATATGTGAGAAATTTAGTACATCTTTGCTCTATCATCTAAACTGATGATGCACTAAATAGCTTCAATGGGGTAAGAATGCAAGGATGCTATTTTTGACACTTAAAATGAATGCAATCAATAAAATCCTGTGTCTGCCAAATTCAGTGGCAAAATTCCGACTTCAGTGGGACCCAGATTTCACCCAGTATCTTGTGTCTTGCATCAGTCTAGCATAGAGACTCTGTTCTCAGATGGAATCATTTAACAGATATAGCTCACCCTACTACTGTGTAATGGATTTTTTTTTTGTGTACATAATAATCTCCTGACTCTCGTTAATCATTCAATGACAAGTTTCCCAAAAAAACAGGAGGGCAAACAAGGAAGAATCAGTCCTTATAATTAAATATTTTATGAAACTTTTAAATGTGCACAGAAGGGCTTTGTAAAACTTTTCCTTAAGTGAACTTTTTTTTTTTTCCCCAGCTTACCAAGGGGAAGGAGAGGAGAGTTCTTAAAAGAAACTTTTTTTGATTAATTGTAAAAGAATTAAAAGTAAAACAAAACAACAAAACAAACCCACCCTGCAGCATTCAAATTAAATAACTTCCACCCAAAAACTACTCCCAAATACCCATGTTCAGATGCTCAAGATTTGAAACAAGAGGTTTCATCTTCCAGTTTGGGAGATCATTATGGATAAGTCTTTTATGGTAAAGCTTGGCAGATAAAAATGCATTCTTTTTTTTTCTTTTAGATTTATTCTTTTAATAGTTTGAGGTACAATTGTATTGAACATGCTGCTGCACCCAAAAGCCCCCTATTATTTTAATCTGTATTTTTGTAAAAGTTATTTGTTCAAAAGGATTTCACTGTGTTACTCTTATACCTCCTTCATCCAACAGAACAAAAGCTGTTCTATGAAAGGAGTCTAAACTTGGACAAACCGTAAAAAAAAAAAAAAAAAAAGCAAAGTTCCTCTCTGTTTTTATCAAATTTGATTGCTGCAGCTGTTCCCAGTTTCTGTATTTTAAAAATAGCCTTATTCAGTGCCTTGTTGGCTAAAGGCCAGAGTACCATTAGAACATGCTGTACGGAAAACCTCTATTCAGTTACAGATACAGAAATATATTTAAGATCAGTGGGGGTCATCTGCAGCAAACACTTGTATGGGGGAAAATGGAATTTTAATGTGCTTGGACTGCTCACCACTTTTAACAGATATTTAAGAACTTCAAACCGGATATCTATCTATTTGTATTGGTACTATCATATTACTGAGCATCAAGTACAATACAATATGAGCAAGTCAAGATCATTTCAACTAACAAAAATAGATCTAATTCTCAAATTACTCCTTAGTAGTTCTGGCATTCACTTTAAATGGCTCCTAGTAATATTGGATATTTGATTAGCCTATAAAAATGCCACAGCCTAGAAAAGAAAAATACAGTAATATTGATGGAAATGTAGAAATCTGATCAATGAAAATCAGCTTTCATTTGCACATTTCTAAGAGGACTAGTACTAAGAGGGGATAAATGTTCCCTTTCTGCAGGGCAGCAAACTCTAATAATGGCATTATCCCTATATTTATCCACCAAAGAGTTTTTTTAGTTATCTGCCAGAAAGAAACCTTCATTCCATTTACATGAATATTAAAACTCCTTTTGATTAAGATGGTAGCAATTTGGTCCAGAAGCTCAGAAACTTCCCCAGAAATGATCCTCATTCCTCTTTCAGTTTATAAGAACAAATTCCATTTGCTTCCTCTACTATGTTAGTATTCTATGGTCTTTGGAGTATGCAGAATGGATACTGGTTTGAACAACAGAAATTTTTAGTTATTAACCAAGAGCCTAGCCCCAGGAAAGTATTCTGAAAATCAGTAAGATGTATCATACATCACTTTTAGCAATTTCTGATGGTCAAGAATGGCAGCATTAAAGTATTCAAGGTTATGTATTTCTACTGCAGCTGAGGGAGGAGTCTTCAGCATGGTAGAGATATTCAAGGTTGTTATTTGGATAGGTACTAGCAGGAAAGAAAACACAGCAGTGATGGCATCAGTACAGTCTATATGAGCTTGCTGAGATTTCAAGTTCTTCGTGGTTGGTTAGTTGGCCTCCTAAGTTTCTGTGCCCTCACTCTCTCAGTACCTGGGTTAATTAAATAAATGCCACAATCACACTTTGGATTGCAGTTTCAATTACAAACATTGTCCACACCTTCTCTTCGTACAGAAGAAGCATCAGGCAATTGAATGAAGTAAAATTCAGTGAACTCTGTGGCAGGTATTTGTATCATCTAAGTAAATCAGACAATCTTCCTAAACTTCCTGCAGTCAGTGATAGTAAAGCAGCTTTGATTTAGTTTCCCATCAAACTAAATGTGTTTGGCGTTGTCTGAGGTGGCCTAGGATTTTCAGGACATTCATAAAGGGCTGACAAGTCTGACTGAGGAGCAAATGAAAGGATGGAACTTATACATAGGTTGCCTAGAGAGGTGTTAGATGCCCCATCCCTGGAAATATTCAAGGCCAGATTGGACGGGGCTCTGAGCAACCTGATCTAGTTGGAGACGGTGGTGGTGGATGAGAAGCTCAACATGAGCCAGCAGTCCAGAAGGCCAACTGCATCCTGGCCTGCATCAAGAGGAGCATGGCCAGCAGGTCGAAGGAGATGATTCTGCCCCTCTACTCTGCCCTGGTGAGACCCCACCTGGAGTACCTTGTCCAGTTCTGGAGCTGCCAATATAAGAAGGACATGGACCAGTTGGAGGAGGTCCAGAGGAGGGCCACGAAGATAATCAGAGGGATGCAGCACCTCTCCTATGAAGACAGGCTGAGAGAGTTGGGGCTGTTCAGCCTGGAGAAGAGGAGGCTCCAGGGAGACCTTATATTGGCCTTCCAATAGCTAAGGGGAGCAAACAAGAAAGATGGGGAGAAACTGCTCAGTAGGGCCTGTAGTGATAGGATGAGGGGTAATGGTTTTAAAATAGAGGGAGGTAGATTTAGATTAGATACTAGGAAAAATTTTTTTAGATTGACAGTGGTAGAACACTTGAACAAGTTGCCCAGAGAGGTGGTGGAAGCCCCATCCCTGGAAACGTTCAAGGCCAGGTTGGATGAGGCTCTGAGCAACCTGATCTAGTCAGGGATATCCCTGCTCCTTGCAGGGGGGTTGGACTACATGATCTTCGAAGGTCCCTTCCAAACCTAACCATTCTATGATTCTAACTTGCCCAGAGAAGTGGTTGATGCCCCATCCCTGGAAACATTCAAGGTCAGGTTGGATGAGGCTCTGAGCAACCTGTCCCTTCCAAACCTAACTATTCTATGATTCTATGTGCTACTTGCACAATATATACCATATATTGTTTGGCAATACTTGTAGGGAGAGTTAATATCCTTAATCATGCCAACTGATACAGAAGGAAAAGACACCTTTCAGGTTCACAAGTCCTGTCTCCAGTCCAAAACAGAAGGAGCAAACCTCCAATTGAATTTGAGTTTGGTAGAACCAGTCTGGGTTTGGTTTCATTAATGTAATCAATTACACACTGGAAAGTAAGGGTAGGAGGGTTGCTTTCTGGTTATATATGGAAATTAATCTGGAAGGATAGAAGATTGTTCATGAATATTCTGGAATTTTCACCTTCCAGGTTACTTTCAATAAATGGCTCTGAGACAAATATTTGAAGGACCTTAATTTTGGTCTCTGCCCAACAAATCATTTAAGCGTGGATATTCCATGATATCAAACAGACTACATGCATGTTTCAAGCATGACTATTAAGTGCTCTATTTAGTCAGGCCTATCTCTATGGTAACTACTTTATGGTATGTGATTTCAGAATACTAATTATAAAGCAATATAAATAAGGTTGTGTAGAACAAACAGGTTTGCATTTACATACTTGAGGCATCTGAAAATTCAGCCTTACGTGTATAATAGAACATGCAATAGATTTTGAAAAATATTTTTTGTCATTGTAATTCGTGCATGGTAGTAGTAGCTGATATTTTATTTTCCATAACACTACTTTGCACTAGGATCAACAGCACAAGGGGATTGGAATATACTAAGGGAATTAAAGAAAGCAGAAGATGCAGGTGCACTAATAAATGGGTGGTCTTTGGATTACACTATTTATGTGTGCTAAGCCGAGCTAAACAGAAACCTAAATGTCACACACAAGAAGTGGTACAACAAGAACATCTGTGTTGGGGGACTGAACTGGCATGGCTAACACCTCCAGTGCCAGGTGCAAAAGAAATTTCAGTACAGCTTGAGTAATTTTGACTGCTAGCATCTGTATAGATCAGATTATCTCTCCTCTTCCCTGCATATTCCACTAGCGTATTTGTATTATACATCTGGCTTTAGATTCTAGCATAGCAAAAGACAAGTTGTAATCTTTCCATTCCAGGATCTTTGCCTTTTTTTTTCTTTTTTTTTTTTTTTTTTTTTTTTTTGT
>WHYT01016353.1:280055-296162 GCA_009806455.1 Tetrax tetrax | reverse complement strand
GTATGGTTAAGGAAAATGAGCATTTTTGCCTGGGAAAGAAAGAAACATTAAATGAAGAATCGTACCCTTGATCTATTTAAAGCTGATCAAAATGCCTGTAGAGAAAAGCATTTCCTCTCCAAGATATTAAAGTTAGAATAAAACTTCACATTTCTCTGAGAATATCAACTCTTCTGAGAAATTCTAGATTTTCATGTAAAGTCACTTTTAAAAATCAACCTTCAAAATAAAATGAAAATTTTCATTTCAAGTTCAAGTGACATACTTGATTAATAGAAATATTGATAATATTTGGTAGGAGATTTAGAATACTTAAAAGAATAAGACAGCTGGGTGAAATGATTGGTAGGAGATGCAAAACCAGTTACTTGTGATGTACTCATTGAAATCCAATCCTAATAATCTTTGAAATACGTGAAAGTTCTACAGGGTCCACTGAGACCATAACCTACTTCCGTATTAAATAGCTCAGGCTCAATTTTTTATTTCTTAATTAGGCAAAGATTTCAGGAATCAAAAACTACCAGTAATCATGTTAGTTCAGGTGGAAGTCAATGGCCTTATCACCATTACTATGACATCAATAAAAGCTGAAGCTGTTCCCAAGAAGAGATTGAGACAAGAAGGAAAAGAAAGAAAAAAGAAATATGGGAATATAAAAATGGCATTTGTATTCTAGGATAAGTAAATTTGTTGGTGCACTGTTAACACGTCTGAGCCACAGCTCTCCTCGTTTTATTTGTTCAGCACTTTTAGCAAGACATACATTTCTATTCAAGACAGAAACAAAATGTTGTCCTTAGTACAATTGGACACATTGCACTGTGAAGGAATTTCTTCAAAAATATTTCTGGAAAACTATTTATTTCTGTAGAGAATTTCAAATCACCTCCTTCCATCCCCAGCCACCGATTAAGCCTCTTTAATATATCTAATAAATAATCTAAAAAAGGAAACGACAAATTATTTTAAGTCTACACTTCTCTAGGAACTGGGAACTTGTTTCACTACATTGTAAATTATCTTTGCTAACTTCTAATAAGGTGTGACAAAAATGCAATAAATACAAATAAATCCACAGGGAAGAGACTCAAAAAAACATTAGAAAAGCTTGATTTCAGAAAAAAAAATGCTGTAACAAATTTGCAATCCCTACTTACTCATCTTTTCTTGTTACTTCAGTTCTAATGCCAAATTCCTTCATTATTTTTTGACCTGATATGAAACACCATCTGGCAAAAGCATGTTGCAATTATACATAAATGAAATAATTGGATGGTTGCTTTAAAATATATTTCATAAATAAGTATTATTATACATTAGCAAAACTCACTTCATTCAATTTCTGAGCTAACTATTGCTGAGCTATGACTTTTTGTGCACCTAGAGGACCTGGGATTCTCAGTCTTGCATCTAGTGCTAGGCAGTTGTGAGCCTGATGAGCTTCCATAGTCATACAGTATCGGATGCATATGTCCATATCTTTAATTTGTATTTATTGTATGCATTATTGATGCTACTACTGTTAGACAAGGGTAGCACCACAGACTCGTCAGAATCACTGCTCTGTGATCAGAGCGATCACAGCCTAAGGCTTCTGGAATCTGCAGCAACAGATTACAAACCATATGGCTGACTTCGTTGTCTCGTAATAGGCCAAATGGCTGTGGTTATTCAGGAGCCATTTTGAAAGTGGATCAGGTGTCCCTGTCATGAGATATCTCAATCACACTTCAAAACATCTTTATAATAAGTTTGGCCAGCCAATTACTTTCAATCTACTACCACTATGCTGTCAAGGTCTGAGGAGATCATCCTATGGCTGTAGTTCTATGGATGGACTTTTGTGTCTGCACTTTCTCATTTGCTAGTCTGGGGGATCTTCTGCAGTGTGCACACCTCCATAGGCATACATCACAGGAGGAATTAGGCCAGAAGAGACAGAGAAGTCATTGATTAATTGGATACATGTTACAATGCTGCTACTTGAGAAGTTATGACAAGCATGGAGTAGTTGTGCAAAAGGAAATATTTGCTAGTGATGAAAAGCAGTATACAAAACAGCAGTTGGTCATGAGTAAACATTTTGCAGCTATGAAGACCCAGCTGCTTTGGCTGACTAAAATGAAATCGAACAATGCTTTAGGGGTTGTGAAAGAAGATCTCGCAACTGATGGATTATATGAAAAAAAAAAAACCAAAACAAACAACCCAACGACTTCCTTATAAAGCATGAATACTCATAGTCCTCTTTTCATCCTTTTATAACATACCTGATTTTTTTGAGTCAAGAATCCTAGGTAAGTGTGCCATGCACTAAATGAAAACCTGTTCACAGCTGTTGAAACCAGTTTATTCTGTATGCCTGTGTTTGTATTTCATTAAATATTCATTTATTGATATTAGACTTATGAAAAATTTAGTATAATTTTGATCCTCCCCTATATGAATAGGAGAAATTAAAGGAAAAGAGAGGTAATCCAGGATTATAGGTATGTGTGACACAGCTTGAGATATTTCCAGAAAATGAAAACAATATCAGGAATCAATGAGAAAAAATGTCTTGTGCATCACCTAAATATTTGACTACAATATCAGCTTATGTTAATCATATTTCAAGACCTGGGTTGAACATGCTGTAATTGTGCCATCAACCCACATGAACCAAAGCTTTATTTAATAACTGTAAAAGCTGCCATTTGCTACTTTTAAAATATCTAATTTCTCACGGCCTTTACACGATAATGGTCACTAGAGTTACAAAATGCTAAAAATATCAGTGTTCTTGAAAATCTTATTTGAGTCCTTACTGCAGAAGCTGAAACATCTGTAACAGTGTATGGCAGTTATCAGCTTCTTGTAATTTCTGGCAATGTTCAGTTAAAAAGGCTTTAAAAAGTGCAAGTAAAAACATTAGTGTTTTGACTACTTGTAGGAAACTGTTTTGTATACTATTAATATAAAGAAAACTGCCAAATCAATCTGAGCTTAAAACACAAGGGTTTGTGTTATTTTTTATTTTATTTATTTTTGAATTTGTAAAAAAAAAAACAGAAACAAAAACCCAAGCTGTTGCAAAAACTAAAACCCATTGAATATTCCAGGTATTTTATTTAAATTAAAATAGAAACATATTGTAAAATTCAACAGATATACAAAATAAAAAATGAGCAAGAGCAGAAACATCCTTACAAAGTCAACAATCAAAAAACCCAGCTAAGATTCCTCATCCTGATTTTGCAAGGAAAATCAAACCAAATCGAACTCTAAGAACGAGTGTTCTCTCAATAGCAAGCATAGAGAAAGTTCAACAAAAGTTTGACTCGACTCATATTCAGATACAATGAGAACTGGACGCAGTCCTAAATCTTTTGAATAAATGGAAAAGTATCCTCTCAGAATAAAACAAAATTAATCAATGCTATTTTGGTTATAACATAAAAACCAATCAAACAAAAAAAAAGGTCAAGATAAAAGGAGGGCAGTGAGGGAAAACAAAGTTAATTGCTAAGTTCTGAGATTTTTTTTTCCATCATATGTTTTCTTCCAAAATATCTTGGAATATGACATTGCCAATGCTAATTTCCAGTGCTTAAATAGTTCTTCAAAGCACAATATAGACAGTGAAGTTCATGGCACTTACCATGGAAGATACAATGTACAACACTATATGAAGTCCAGAAAACTGTGGTCTTCACAAAAGGACTGAATTAAGATTAGACTGTCTGAATATTGACACTTTTTACTGTTCTGAGTTTGAACTCCATAGCCTTAAGATTGTTCTTTTAACTTACCTTTTATGGTCAATGTACATAAAACATTTGATAAACTAAATTTACAGAATTTTCCACACAAATATACAATAAACACTTTATATAAATTTTATGTTTATCTAATCCTACTTGTTGCTTCTTTTGAATTACATTTTTGATCTTTTAATTGGCCATACCTGTTAGTTAAAAATTTAATTAAGCTTTATCAAACCAAAATTACTTTTTTGCTTAACTCCCATCACACATAGATTTTCTTGCTGCAACACTTTAGCTGTAAAGACTAAGACAAAGGCTGCCTAATCCTTTTCCTGTTTCACAAAATAGGACCATATTTTGAGGCTGTATCACAGGAATCATGACTACTGCTAATAACATGAAGTATAGATCTTTATTTGGGATCTGTTCCAAAGCCTGCCAGTTCTGTAGGAATAAATAACTGCCATGTGTTTGGTATCTTAACTTCCTAAATGGATATAATATCAGATGAGTTGTGTAATAAATTATCACTTAAACACTTTCATTTGTTTTGTTTTGTTTTTTTTATCTAAATATTAATTGGAGAGCAACAAAGACTCATGGAGAAAAGACAGAGGTTTCGAATTTCATTCAGCTCAACCACATAACTGCTATGCAACTTTAGGAAAGCCACTATATCCCATTTACGACCCCGGTCCAACTATACCTATTGAATCAATAGAGTTGCTATAGGTCTGGATTCTTCTTGATCTCATGGGAATGGGGAAACCTTAATTTATATACATTTCCTCAAAATTTTCTGATAGCTCTGGTTTCACACATTAGATCAACGATCAGCTGTGATCATCAAGGAAGCACTGAGCAGATAGCAAGCTCTCTAGGGCATGGATTACTTTCTTTTTCTGTTTGTGCAGTACTCTGTTCCCTGTAACTCCACTACCTGATTGGGCTCCTTAGGAGGTACTAGAATATACATAAATAATAAGCAAAAGGAGACGATTAAAAAATAATAATTGCTACTATTAATTTAAGAGATTAAGATGTAAACTACACACTTTGTATTGCACTGCGGACTCCCAAGGGAGGTTTGTCAAAGAGAACGTACACATATGTGCAGTTTCACTGAGCAGTGCTCCCTCTCCAGTTCCGCAGAAATTCCACCCCAGTGCAGACTGATCATCTACTTTGTATTTTTCTTGGCTGACTTGTGAAGTGTTCCTCACTTCAGCTCAGTCACTCAGCCTTCTTGCAAATGCCAGCTTACGGTTCACAACTATTTTTTCCATCCATGAGGATTTTAATAGGCATGAATGAGTGAATGAAGACAGTTATGAAGGAAAGTCACAGTATAAAGGAAAACCCTGAAATTCAGTTATTAATTGGGCGCCCAGGCTTCACATCTTTTTCAAGCTGACTAGTTCTTGCTCATTTGGACAATGCCAATGATCTCTTTCTAGGCTGACCATCATAAAGCCACTTGTATACAGTAGCAGGGCTTTTCTCTGAGCTTGCGAGTGTGCCTGCAGCTCAATAGGACTATTCACATGAACAGATGTTACTCAATGTGAATACGGGTTGCAGAATTAAGCCTGTCCTTGCTCTTCCTCTTGCTACAAACATCAGCTGCTCAGACATCCAAGCTCTTTTTTTTTTTTTTTAATGGCTTTTTGCCATACACAAAGCATGTAGATGACAACTATTGGGTTTTATTTTTTTTTTTTTTTTTAATCCTATCCTCCATTAGCACTTATATAAACTAATGTTTGTATACTCTTCCATACAGTTTCTTGTATGGATGATGATACACAGTTGAAGTCCATGTTTGACATGACATTTTGTGGCTTCCACAGATAATCAGAAACCTCTATCTGATCATTTTAAAGTACATACTTGAAAGGATGTTGGATGAACATTGAATTTTTATTTTAATACCATGCAACAAAAGCTGATAAATCTACAGGTTATGTTTGGCTTGATACATTCTATTTTCATCTCAACACAGTTTTTGTTCATACCAAATCAAATATATCATTTAAAAGTATGTAAAACAGTCTTAATCACTGAAAAAACTCCCTAAGAATTATTAGATAGACACTTAACTGTAATAGTTATCAAATTTTAATATTAACTACTTAATAAAATTTCTTTATCTAACTATCTTCCTCAGTTTTAACCAAATTGTGACTATTACAATCTAAATTCACATTCGGGGTAAGAGACTCTTACTTAAGACCTGAAATTAAGAGTGTTACACTTGCTTGTAGAAATTAATTAACCATCATGTTTGAAAACGAACAGTAATAATAATACTTCCCATACTTGTTGCCCTCTTATTTCAAAATTGAAAGCTTTTTATTTAGCATTTCACTTTTAGGTGATGGCCAGATAATTGATATTAGTATCTTTGTGACAATTTATATTTTTAAATCTCTCCAACTTGATTCTGTGCTGAAAGCACAGCTGAGGCCCACAAATAAGTGATAAAAGTTATAAAAAGATCCTTTGAAAATGAAAAAGAAAAATACCTGAAGAGAGTGAGCTTCACAAGTAGGAACTATACAACCAGGTTTAAAGACCAAATCGAGCTTGTGGGGCTTGTTTTTGTTTGTGTATTCTTTCCTTCTCTGTGTTATATAAAAATCCTCAGTTATTTCTCTTTGTTACAAACTGTGAACCCAGTAGCCTAGCAATAAAGAACTGGAAGTAAAACTTTAAGGGGAATACATTTCTGATACAGCTGGACCAGGTGGTCCAATCTGCCAGTTTACAACTAATTGGCAAGCCATTTGCTCTTCTTCAGACCCTTGGTACATCACCTGTTCTTAATGACTTGTCAGAATTATGGCAAGTGGATCCACAATTTATCCTGACAGTTCTTTAAGAACCCTTGACTGAACATCATCTGGCCCTGCTGATTTATGTATATATTTAGTTTTTCTAGGTATTCTTTTACTTCCTTATCACTCATTTCAAATGATCCTCATTAAACGTTAACTCACTGTTCTTCTGTGTTTTCATACTGAAAAAGAAAACAAGTGTTAACACAGGGTGAGGAAGGAGAAGAAAAAAAAATCTGCAAAGCCTTCAAAACAAATTTTGATGAATATTTACAAAAACCTGCAAGTAGTTAGTACCAAAACACGTTAAATGGATGCAGATGCATGGATATGTCATCTAACAGAGAAAAGTGACTATTTCTGTTTACCAGGTATAGCCATACTTTTCAACAAATGAGGGAATTTGGAGTACTCACTAGCCCCTTCCCTTCTCCTTCCATGCCCGCAAATTACTCTCAAAGGAAATAATCTGGAAATAGTACTGATAGTTTCTTAAGTACCAGATATGCAACCGTAGCCATAATTTACACAGCAAAAAAACAGGGTAAGAAGATTGAGAATCACCAACCAACTTCTCCCAACCCAAACCTTAATACCAGTGACGATTTCCTATGGTAAAGTGTGCATTACCTTTTTATAGTCTAACATTTATGTCAGATTTCTTATATTGCTGTCTTTTGCTTCCTCTGGGAAGTGCCAGTATTTTCTGGAAATTTTCCTTTTCTTCTTATTTCATGTTAATTCCTCCATTCTCTCAGCTTACGGAGAACCATGCCGGTACTCTTAGTACCAGAACTGCCATCTGCTCTGCCTTTATTATTGTACGATTCATTCTATGCCATCTTTCATGTCCTGTCACCTCTTACTAACGCTGCTTACTGGATCCTGGCACACTGATTCTTTTAATGTCACAGTATCTCCTTTTAAAATGCAGTATATCTTAACTTTGTTTAAATGGTTTATTCACTATTACGAGATATTGTGATCTGCTGCATCTAAATTCTTGCACCTTGTTCAGGGAGCACCGGAGGCGGAAGGAGCTGAGAAGATGAGCATATCCAGCCCTTCTACAAATACACATCTAACCTCCTCGTCTCATCAACAGAGAGCTCCCTCAATTAAGTGTCAAGAAGATGCTCAAGTTAGGTCGGTCTCTCACTTCACTGGCAGCATACGGAAGTAGCAAGTGTTAAACAATCCCTTTCATTTAGGATTTTATCCTTCTAGCCATGTTACAAGGTGGGCATTGATGGATCAAGGTTGCCTTTTATTAGGAAAGAGAATTACAGCTACAGCAGCAGTACTTACTGATTAGCTCCTGGTACTACGTGATACCCTCAGGCTTTAAGACATACAGAAGAATGCCTGCTAGTTTCCACAGCATGTTGGAGGACGGTCAACATGTAAGCAGAAAGATAATTGTAATAGGATTAGGAGGAAAGCAAGAAAAAGTATTCCTGAAAACAGGAAACATGGATTCAGCTACATGCAAGCTGAGAGTGCAGAACTCTGACATCTTTCCAACAAAGCAGGTAGTTTCAGGCAACTACGCAGTGCCTAATGCATTTCAGTGCCTAAAGGGTCTAGACAATGGGAGAAATTAAAAGCACTGGATCTTTATCTGTGGATTTTAGGCATCTCAATCACAATGTGTGTTTGGATTCATAGGATCCCAACTATTTATTAATATTAATATTTTGATATTAAAATTTATTTCATAGAATTGACTGCAGAACTTACAAATGCTGTGAGCCATAGTGAAGCACTATGCTACATACTAATTAATTTGAATGCCCTATGCCCAAGAATTATGCCTTTAACTTCTTGAAAGTCAAAGTTTATATTGAAAATGAAACAGTTGCTAAATTAAATATAATCAAACTATCAAAGTTTGATAAGTGCTTATTATACTTTTACAAATTGAACATTGGGATGAGATTTAAAATATGTTGTTTGTCCTTGAAATTCCCTGAATGTCATATTTTGACCTTGGGAATTTCTGTAGCTGGATTATAAACTCTTGGTAGAGTGATGAAAACACTGAATTATTGTGTAATAGACAGTGACAGTATAATACTCTACTGATGTGAAAGAACACTGCACCTCATGGTGGAAACAAAACCACTCCTTCAGCAAATACTGAATGAAACAATAAATGATACTGATTCGAGGGACCCAGAGAATAACGCTGGAAAACGTGGATGGTAGTGGGCAGCAAACCAGTTTTTGTCTGATTTCAAAGTAATAACATAAAAATGGCATGTTTTATGCTGCTCCCCTGTGTAATATGTACTCTTCGCTAATATTGTGCTTTGGGCTCTGTAAGGACTAAAGTATTTCTACCTCAGTATATGCTATAGACTCTTACATGTAGTATCAAATTTTTTTTCTCTCCCCAAATTGATCTGCATTATGTGTTCAGAAGAAAAGGTATGTGTAAATCTATATACAGAATGCCTATAATAAATAAATAAAACTATAGTCGATAAGACAGATAGTAACATGTTCCAAACCACAGTATACAGACTTCTATTTTTAAAGAGCAGACATTTTATAGTGATGGAAACCTGGTCGAAGGAAGCTTTTGCATTAGTGTGTAGTTTCACAGGGCAAAGAATTGGATAAATTTTACCCCAAATAAAAGCAATGTAAAAGAGGGGAAGTAACAGTATAAATACTTGTATTACACTTGCATAAAGAAAAGCATTTGAGAAAAATAAATAAACAAGTTCTGATCTCTTGACTGATCTGGGAAACAATTCAATTAAAATAATCAACATGCCAGATCTCCCTTCCTGATTTGCTTAAGTAAGTTTGCATTTGTAATTGTAGAATTAGATTGTGTATATATATGTGAGTGCTTCCCTCAACCTCTTCTCCCCCAGGGGAAATCAAACTTAACAAGAGGTCATTTAGCAAATGTCACGGGGGATTAAAAGACCTCAGGTTCCCAGAATTGTTGCTACATTAACTATAGGATTTGTATGCATTAAAGGACAAATCTGACTCAGATTTAACTCATCTATCTCTTTGCTAGCTCGGCTAACCAAAATTCAGTTGGGTCACGTGTGGTTTTGGTCAGGAACTCTGGATTTGATCCACAGCACCTGTAATTTTTATTAGTTTTATTCTATACAAACAAAAAAGTTAAAACATATTTTATTGTGCCACGTTTTGAAATGCCTGCACAAATTGAGTGCATATAACTGAAAAAAACTCCAAATTTAAAAAAAATCTGAAATAATCTGGCTAGGAGAATGAAATATGGCATGATGTTATCTCTACCACCTTGAAACATAAATCCCCGAACCTGTCAAACATGTCTTTAAGTGTGATACAGTGATAAAGGTCTGTAACATAACCAAAGGTTATACTCATGGTAAAAGACATTTCCAGCCAGATAGAGTAGATTATGTCTTTAGAAATGGGAAAAGAACCTGCTTCTTAGTGTGTGCTACAACAAAAGAAGTTACAGGAATAGCAGTGATGGCTATAGCAGAGCACACTGATAATGATGAGATCGTTCTCTGATGCTCTCCAAGTCTTTCCCAACACAGAGTACAGCACTGTGCTGAACAGACCCACAGTCTGTAGACTCAGCAGGAATAAAGTACCAATAATATTATTGTATGGTACGTTAAATACCATCTACACTAAATTCATAAAGTAGTGTAACGACGTCTCTCAAGGAATAACACACAAAAGGCTAAAAGGGCTGAGATACTGATAATACCACAAGTCATGGTAACCTCCAAATTTCCGGATTATGTAGTTTTTCTGTTTCACAGGATTCACGCTGCTTCTATTTATAACTTTCCTACACAACAGTATTTTTTGGTAGTTAATAGTTTTCTGAAAACATTATGATAATAGTTTGTCTTCACATTTGTTGAAACTTGATCTTTGAAATAATTTCCCTCAATTCCCCAGTTTTCACAATGTAGTATTATAATTTCTATAAAATTTTCAATAGATTATTTGATAATTATTAGTTTGCAATTATATTTTACTCCCTTTTCCTCCTTAAAGAAAAAGATCTTTTCCACAAGACTTATTGATTTTAAGGGAACATAATTTGAACTAAAGAAAATTGTATGTATTTTAATAACAGCTACTTATATACATCTTTCTGTCCCATTTTTCCACACACCACTAACATTCAGAACTATTTGGCCTTTATAGTGGTGATTTCCATCTTCAATATTTGAATCAAGATGAATAATGGTGAATTAAATAATGAACTTTCACATATGATTTTTAATTTATTTTTAACAATTCATAACTTTAGACTGCTTTTAACATGACACTGTAACCATGCCACAGCAAGGACAAGCAAAGATTTTAGCAAAGAATGAACCATTAAAACCTACTATGAGGCATATCAGTCAAAAATAAACTCACAGTTCAGAAACGTACTGCAACAATCATTTGCAATAGCAGCAAAGAATCCTGTTAGTTCTACTTGGAAAGAAAAAAAAAGTCACTGGATTTTCACTTTCAGATCACTGAAAATAATTTTCAAAAAGAGGTGAATATTGCCATTTCATCTCCTTATTTATTGATAGATATCTATTTACTCATTAAAAATTCAGAAAACATGAGACTTCACGTGGTTTCACAGGCAGGATTCATAGTTCCCCATCTGGAATAGATGGGAGTTTCCCGAGTACCATTACAGAGTATTGCTAGAGATGGGAAGTGCATTCAGAGCAACTAATACAGCATAGATTTCTCTATTCTCTCTGTCAGAGAAAAGTGGCATAAATGACCAGGAAAGCTGAGGTCTGGCAGAGGAATAATGAAGCAAGTAATTCAAATTTCTTGGATTTGGGAATTCTACTGCTGTTTTCTTTCAAAATACTATCCTAATTAAGGATCAAATTTTTAATTTTAGAAGGCAATCTATGTCAGACAGAACTGCTTTGAGAAATAAATGAAATGTAAGAAAATTTCTATTGAGCACAATGAGCATATTCCCTCTCATGAAACTACTTTAATGAAGAGAGATAAACCATCAATTTGCCTCTCCTTCAGCCTGCTGAACTTAACCGTACCTTAACAGCTAGGAGATCCTGGCTACCTCTTTGCCTCTATCGCAAATTCTGGGAACCTTCGTAAAATCCTATTTCAGTATTACCCTTAAGTAGTATACCAAGAAGTCATCCTTCCTATGAATATCCTCATAAGCATAGCATTTTTAATTTCCAGGTGAGTAGCACAACATTAAAAAAAAAAGTCTCAAAGATTAAGTTGAGTGTCTGAAAAGAAGGTTAGCATAATTAATACTGAAGTTATGGAACTGGCATTTCAAAATCCTTAGAATTATTTGTGTCTGACTAGAACAGGTAGATAAGTATCTGTATTCATATATGGTCTAAGTCACAGTGACTTAGTTCTATAAAGATCCAGCATACATATCCTGTCACGCAACTCTGCTTTGGAACTCCGTATCTGGAAGTCTATATTTGAAGTCCAATATCCAAATATTTACCCTTTATACATCATCTACAGCTGTGGACATTCTTTTAAAGTTGTAAAAAATTAAACAAAGAAACCTCCAAAAGAAAACAAAAAAAAAGCCCACCCAAGCAAACTTTCAAATATTATGTACATTAGCTTGATAGAACAAAACCATGTAAATATGGATATGTGTATGCATGTGTGGGTATATGTTCATTTGCATGAAGGGAGAAAGAAGGCAGAGAGGTATAAGGACTTACCTAGCTCTCACTGCAGAATTTCTAGTTTTAAAAGCTTAGAGAGTGTATTATGTCATAAGTCTCTGGACTTCACTAATTCCATGACTGCAGGCTTCTTTGTGATTTTGATTTTGCAATTGAAACTGATTGGCTGGCAGACAAAGGGACAGAAACAGCTGCAGCTGGTATTATTGATTATTTCCTCAATTTAAAGGAAGTAAAGCAGGAGGCTAACAACATTGAAGGACAAAGGCTAAGTTGTTGTTCTACATCTCTGGCAAAGCCAGTCACTGTCCACTGCAGCATGCTCTGAATTAATTTATAAAATGTAGCTATTATCATTTTAATACCATAGATTGCTGTAGAAGTCATAGGGATCTGTCTGTTGTGATGTTCAGTTTTTAATCTCATAATTGTTTCAGTAAAATCTGAGATCTCTAATATGGAAAGACACTAAATCCAATATAAACATTCTGGAAACTGCTTTTGGACTGTTATCAGTAACAGGAATAACTTTCCAGCAATACGCTGAGCTTATGGTAGTTAATGCCTACCCTAAGAGGCACTGCCCTCTGGATGAGGATTGTGTCTTCCTAGAGAAAACAGAAGATAACTCTTGAAAACCAGAAGATACATTAGCAATCCATGATGGGGGGAAAAATGAAGAAAAATCAAATCAAAGCAGGAAATGTGTAAATTTAGAAACCAAATTATACTAATGCTATTTGTTTGGCCCTCTTCTTTGCACTGACTTGACATTAGCCACTCTTTTCTTATGTAGAGCTTCAATTTGAAGGAAATAAAGCAGAAGAATTGAATAGAACCTATCTCCGTTATAGAAGCATATATTAATGTAGATGCATGGTGTAAACAGCAGCATGGATATACTCCCTTGGTGTAAAATTAGGTTCGTACTGGCACAGCTTCCTCTGGCAAGCTACTGGATGGAGGTGTCTCAGGCTACAGAACTATACCAATTTACCTTAGGTAGTGGGTGTTGCACTGTTTTAAGATGCAGTTTTTGAGCAACTACAGCAGAAGGAATCAGATGCTCCCTTGCAAACAACACTTTTACAATAAATCTTAAAAATGACCAATACAGACATTCATAAAGGTCCACAGACAAAAAAAAAGGCAGATACTTGCAGGAGCCCCTCACCTATGCCACTTGGCCATTCCCACAGCCTTGCTGTGATAAAAACTCCCCTGCCTCCCCAGAAAGCCTATTCCAGTTCCTCACTCTCATCACCATTAAAAAGTTTTTCCAGTCTAGCTGAATCTCTTGACAGAATTTAAGCCCAATACTCGTCGTTCTGTTCTCCATGTACGTACAGAACAGATGATCCCCTTCTGCTTTAAGGAGCTGGAAGCTGTCCTCATGTTTGCTCTCAGGCTTTCCAAACTGTGCAGAGATCTTTTACAGAAACACCCTCTAGGATTTGAGATCGTGCTGAGGTGATCATTAAGAATGGATCTGTGCATTACTGGATCACCTGGGAATAAATATTATCTGCAAGAGCAGACTTCAGCATTTCAATTGAGAATGCCCAGTATGATGCATCCTACACCCACGGATCAATTGCCTGTGTTGTGCATCTGCATTTTGTCTTACCCTCCTCTGGCCTTCCAGTCAAAGCATTCTGTCTGTAATACTAAACTAACCAAGGTCAGGTTTTCTGCCCCTGAGGCTAACTGGCACAGAATGGCTTCCTTCCATGCAGTTAAACTCTCTTGTCCCAGATAACAGAATAGCTTTGTCAGTACTGCTGACTGGGAACAGTCCCTGGCCTGCACCCAGGTATCATCTAGGAAAGTTAGTTTCCACTGGGGAGTATTCTTGCTAATGAGCATGTGCCAGGGCTTGAGGCTTTTCCCTGTTTATTTTACAGCCATAAATGTAGCCAAGGATGTTGACCCTATCACGTTAGAGAAGTTCATGGCCACTGACCCTCTGGGATATGGTCTTCACTTCCTGAGATCAGCTACCACCTTAGAAAAAGCCTCCAGAAAAAGGAGGCCACTTCCAGACTGCTAGTCTTATGTCGTAAATATGACAACATCAAGCTATTTACACCTACCCTCTTCCTTGGTATCATTTTTAGGCTAGCCTAAGTAGCAAGCTGTATATGAGTCTATATCCATGTGATATATAACCCTTGTTAGACACACCACGAGAGAATGTGAACCCTTTGCTCAGATGTTGAGAAGCCACCATGGCTGAGGTGCTGGTGATTCCTGTTCTCCACTGCTGGAAAGTTTTTGATGTCTCTTGATGGCTAACAGAGAAAGTTCAGGTAGGGTCTCCTAAAGTGAATCTTTTAGCAGCATCAGAATTTTCTAACTCCATCAGAAGGGCTTTGACTTTTCCGGCCTCTCCCAGTTCCTGATAAGCAGAAAGGTGTACTTCACTAATGTGCTGATGCTCTTGTGGAAGTTGGTGTTATCCACAGATTAGGCTGTAAAGACTGGACACTCAGACTCAGCAGCTGAACAGCTCCAGATACTGAGGAAGCTGCAATGCGTGGTTCTCTCTTGACTCTCAAAATTATCGTCAGCACTGAGATACCTCCTGTACCTGCACTACGACTTCCATGTAGTACCACTGTAATACAATTTAGTAAGACATTGTACTGAATTTGGTAATTAAGTCAGCAAGGACACATTTCTTTAGTGTAGGTACCCACTAATACAGTATTTTATCACAAGGTTTTAATGAATTAATTCTGAAATTTGTACAGAATTGTTTTTGGGGAGTGGATAACTGTGAACATATGGGAATATGGGATCTGAAATGATCCAAGCACAAATTAGGAACATTAAAGGAAAAATATAGAATTAAATGTGGGCAATAGATAACTCTGTACAAGATGGGGACTTTAGCTGTCACTTGTGAACACAATAGGTACAATAGGAACAACCCCGGGCACCAATACATGTGGGGGCCACTCAGCTGGAAGGCAGCAGGAAAAGGAGCTGAGGGTCCTAGTGGACACCAAATTAACCATGCGTGAGCAATGTGCCCTTTTTGCAAAGAACGGTATCCTGGGCTGCATTAGACAAAATATTGCCAGTAGGTAGAGAGAGGTGGTCTTTCCCCTTTATTCGGCACTGGAGAGGCCATACGCAGAGTGCTGAGTCCAGTTCTGGGCTTCTCAGTGCAAGAGAGACATGGACATGAAGAGTCAAGAGAAGGGCCATGAAGATGATTGAACTGGAGCATTTCTGCTATAGGTAAAGGCTGAGACAGCTGACACTATTTAGCCTGGAGAAAAGAAGGCTTGGGGGGCTTTTACTAATACGGACAAATACCTGAAGGGAGAATGCAAAGAGGATGGAGACAGGCTAGATATGTGTCTTAGCCCAAATTAGTGCAAAACTCTTTTCCTAACACAGAAGATGAATTCATACTGTCAAACTGTGAGTCCCAAAACCAGTAATTATTCAGCTACTGTGAACTGACCCATTTGCCATGCTTTTTTTCCTTACTCTGTGGTAATATTTTGAGAAATACACGAAAAACTTGAGAACACAAATATTTTTTTTTCCTTTTGAGTTGAAAAATTCTTAGAAAGTCAAATCACAAAGCCAGATTCTGAATAGAGTATCCTTTGTCTGTCTCTGCACAGTTCACATTAGAACCTTTCTTTTCTCTTTCATGCCACAACATTTCAGTATTTTTATACCTTTTAAAAAGAGTAGCAAAATTTCCATAATAAGTCAAATTGTTATAATTACCAGAAAATACTGAGAAAGCATAAGACATCTGGGGAATTTCTGATTCAAATTTTGCTTTTTTTTTTTTTTTTTTTAATTTCAAGAGAG
>WHYT01016353.1:233699-280035 GCA_009806455.1 Tetrax tetrax | reverse complement strand
TTTTTTTTTTTTTTTTTTTTTTTGTAATCTCAAGAGAGATTTTTCATGTTTGAGAAAAATAATCAAAGGAAAGCCACTGTCTGAAAGAGAACACCTAACTGCTGGTCAGTTATCAGGAAAGGAAAAAAGGCACTAAACTCATCTCTGCAACAAAATACTGGCATGCTGGGAGAGCTCCCAGGTAGCTGAAGCCCCAGTGCTCCCTTCTAACTCCTCTGAATGTCAGCATGCTCAAGTTAGAATGGGAAGCAGGGTGCATGTTCATAAACTTGTAGTTAATAACTTGTATAATGTCCCATTAAGAAAGGTGAAGAAAATAGAAAATTACTGAAAGGTATTGGCAACTCAGTCATTCTACTCATGGGTAGAGCCAAGATGCTAAAAATCAGAGTATGCCTGAAAAGAGATTTAATATTAGCCTGCTTAGTTTATCCTAGGTCTGTGAATCTCCACTATTGCAATGTCAAAACCAAAGGCAGCACAAGGCTGAGCTTCCCTCTGGTCTGTTAGTCTGGGGTTGTATGTGACCACATAGGAATCATGCAGCTAGGCCAAGCTAGGTCAGCTAACGAGGCGAGTTCTACTAATCTCTGTTGAGAAGAAAACAGTGGTCCCAAAGACTATGTATTTCAAAATCCTAGAGAAAACTTGTGAAGGTTTGTGACATAAAAGTAGCACACGACATGCTATGCTAGCCCAGCAAATGGAAGAAAAATGGTGAGAGGTTGTTACAGAGATGCAACCAGACGGAGAACTGCAAAGAGGGACTAAGCGGCACCCAGCAACTGACAACTTGGTTACTGCAAAACCCACCCCCCACATTCTTCCAAATAGGCAAGTTTCACATCCAAAGAGTAGAAAGAGTTTGATAAATCCTAACGTTGCATTAGGCAGCAGCAGTAGTAATGGTGTCCTTGTACTTCTGTTTAAAAAAAGTACATGCTGTGTTAATACAAACTTGCATACCCCCAGAATCACTCCTCCAAGACACAGGAAGCCATCCAAGCTTAATGAAAATTACTTTTGGTTATTTGCTGAGTAGAAATGCTGTGAGACAACGGTATTTGAAAACACTATAAAACTCTGTATGGCTTACGCCATCTTGTACAATCCTCTGTTACTATGAACAGTCCAAAGCAAAAGGCACACAAGCCGTACTTCATCAGATCTCACACGCGTGTATAATCCTTTTGAAGGCACATGTAATGGTGCAGTAGGATAGATGATAGAGGATCTTCTCCCAGCTTATACATAGACTAAAGGAGAGGCCAGAAGACCTATAGATTTATCGTGCCCAGCTGGCTGCACATGTCCTCTTGCTGCTCCCACTATGCCTTCTGGAAGCACTGGGAGAGTCCAGCCCAGCACTGACAAGTATCCTCAATCTGCACTGACATCCTATCTGTTTGTACTCTTGTTACAACTAAGATGGTTCATAACAAGATAAAACTGGATGACTGAAGAAGTGATATAGATTGTAGTTCTGATTCAGCACCTACTCTGGACAACAGCAAAATCTCCACTGGTTAAACTGGGAACAGGATGGGATGGATATGTGCATGTGTGACTGTAGATTCCTTTGTCTAAAGCTGCTCCCACCTTTCCTGAAAAGACCTAATCTATTCTTGCATACTTAAAGAGGTATTTATTAATGTTTAGCTTCCTGTAGATAATTTGGCTGCTCTATGCAGCCATAAAATTTTATGACAGTAAACATGAGAGATGTGCCTAAATTGCACAGAAATGTTTCTAGACTGCCTGTTTTATTTTTCTTTTATAGTGTCAGTCCCATTAAATTTACATTGGTGCTAATTTTATAAAAACTTTGTGTC
Organism: Tetrax tetrax; assembly: GCA_009806455.1. Lineage (NCBI taxonomy): Eukaryota > Metazoa > Chordata > Aves > Otidiformes > Otididae > Tetrax > Tetrax tetrax. The sequence continues at coordinate 278,203 of WHYT01016353.1, read as the reverse complement.
AAAATTATTAAGGTGACAAATATGCTGAGTCAATTAATTTTAGCTATGCCCCCTGAATGACTGCATACAGTACTTTTCAGTTTGAAATGTACGTATGTAAAACCTCTACAGTGAACGCTGCTATGCTTATCCAACTTCTGCAGTTGTCAGAGGGAGCAGTGACAACAGCAAGAGATCATTAAAATGGAATTTTAATTGTTCAAATCTCAACATGACCATCAGAGCATGATGTCTTTCAAAATAAAAAAAAAAAAAAGATATGCTTATTTCTTAACATTTCGATAAACCTACAGTGAGGGCAAAAGAGAAATATATAGTTATTTAATAATATAGTTTACTCTAAAAAATAGCTTAATATTATACTATTGAGGTCAGATGAAACATCAGCTGCTAGACCTTCCCAGATACAAAAGCAGAGCACTCGTGGTTTACAGAAAGAGCTACAAAACATTCCAGAACTAACACAGTACAGATTTCTATAAAGATTATGGAGAAAAGATTAAGATTATGAAGAACAGATACAGAACAGTGTATCTTTTGATGAGGGAACAATTCTGCAGAATCATGCTCAGTGCTTACTTAGATGAACTTTTCCACTCTGGAAGTCCTCAGTTAAAAGAAACAATGTAAGGCTTAAAAGTTTGTGCAAGTCAAAGCACTTTTTCTTTACACTGAAATTGCTTCAAGCAAGTGCGGCTTTCAATCCCCTTTGCCTGAGATGGTCACAAAATTACATGCAGGTCAGTAACTTCATCTCTCCTGAATCCTATCTAGCTCAAAACCCTGCACGTGAGCCCTATCAATTTGTTTATAGTGAACGTTAACAAAACTGGCACGATTGAAATAACACACACCTCAGTTCTTCAATACTGGAATGTTACTTTTCTGCATATTTTCTCTGTAAGTATTTTACCTTTGCCTGCCTTCCCTCTCCATGTCTTCAGTCTGTTTTCCTTCATGTTTTGGTGATGGTACTAGATTTGAGTTAAACAATGTTTTAGCTATAAAATCATAAGATAATGGTTTTCAATTTCGATACAGACATGATTCTTCTAAGATGTTGATATTTGTCTGAAGAAAATATTTTTACTTGTCTGAGTGTACAAAGCAGAACCTTGTTTGGTCTAGTAATAACCTAGAACTACATATCTGATCAATAGTTCACTTTGAGCCCCTGCAAAAAAAAAATGTTCAGCAAGGACCTATGTAGATTTTCTCCTGGTTTTTTTTTTTTTTTTTTTTTAAATGTATGCCCAAATCAGACGAGTACTTCTGAAATTTCAATTATACGATAGTGAAGAGACAGATCTGCCATGCCACTAGCACAGTATTTTCCCTGGAAAAGGATTAAATATTCCCAAATCTTATTTTCCTAACTCCTTGTTCTGTTTGCTTCCTCTCATTCATTTTGCATTCATCCTTGGCTTGAATCTCTTTACACACGAGTCTATTACTCATCTACAGTGTAACGAGGCAGCAGTCACTGCATCATTTTCACATAATTTTTGCAGCTTTTGTTTCCAACTTGCTGTTTTTTTTAAACATATAAGCAATCAAGCCAAGAAAAGGTATGAACACATAAAACAAAGTGTTGTTTGAACATCAAGCTTTTACAACTTAGGCAAGGTTATTGCTGATGCCAGAGATGAGTAACACTAAAAATTGTCTGCTAGAAAGTTTAAGGCTCAAAGGCATGATAAATGAGAAATGCCAGGGATCAAAGATATAGGAATCATAACAGATTCCTGATGTCAAGGAATATGAAATATTTTACAGGCTATCTGGCTTTGCTTTGTAAAAGCAACAAACTAGAGCTCCTCCAAACAGGACAACAAACTCTTCAAGCATAACTTTACAGACACCATCTACCTACAATTTTCCATGGGAAAAGGTGATTTAAGAGAAGTTCATGCAAGTATCACTAAGTCCAAAAGAGATCCTTCAGCTTCTTCACTATAAAGCATTTTCGTATGAACATCATCATCATTTTGTCCTATGTTCTCTGTCATAGTCAATTCTGATCTTAGTTTTTCCTCCAAATACAGGACTTCACAGCTTCCTAACAAGGCCTACATAATGTTTTGTAATTCAAGAAAAGGGATAGCTTGCATTGTCAAGCCAAAGACAACTAAAAGAAAGCAAAATTAAAAACCGGAAGAAGTACCAGCTTTTTATTGAAATAAACTGTTGAACCACAGCAGAAAATACTACTAGGGGAATGAGTAAAGGAGGATTCTGAAACAAATTTAAATAAACAAACTGGGAGGGACAGAGAATTTATGCCTCAAGACAGGAAGTAACCATAATTTGCTTGGGATAAGGAAGTAACTTCTTTTCCAGGTATTCATACTTACCTCTTGTAGGAATTATTTCCATCTCTGTATAAGCAGCCAGCATAGCTTTTCGGAGAAAGATGAACTGGATCAATGATTCAGTGACATAGTTTAATTATATAGGAGTTACTCTTTTAAGATTCTTGTGCTTTCCATATTAAAAAAAAAAAAAAAAAATCAGTACTTTGTGTTAAAAAGCTCTTAGAAAAGATTTTTTTTTTCAGCTGTATGTGGATACATTTATTTATTGAATTGGAGACCCTATTGCATAAGCCAATTCTCTAGTCTCAGAAAATGTTAAAGAAAAAAAAACAACACTAAGTGTCTGAGAAAACTGTTACAACCACATGACATCACACATACAAAACTTACAAAGGATGAGAAGTCTAAAGCATATATTTGAGAGTGTCAAATGCCCTTTTTCAAGAGGACTGTCAAAAGTGAGGAAAAAAGGGAAATAAAAATAAAATACCATGGAGCAGTGTATTTTACTAGCAGCAGCTGCAATATAACTACAGAGAAAAATATAACAAATCGGAGTGGATACTTAACAGTTGCAATTTGTACATTTCTACACACATTTACATCAAAGTGTGAGGCAAATCTACATTCTTCAGTGTATGCAGGAAACTAAGTAGATTTCGTTTAACTCCGTCAATGACCTGCCTGCAGGCTGACATAATTTTCCTTCACTATTACTAGTCTCTGATAGATACCAATTTTGATTTAACCTTGTACAAAATGATGTTTCTGTAAATTACTGAGCAATCCAGATTTGGACATTAGGCCAAATAAATCATCCAAGCCAAAACAGTTGTAAGAAACAGTCCTTACACTGTGTAGCAGCGATCTCCAGATCGACTATGTTGGAGGAAAGAATTCAGGCTACATGCTCAGTATGTTCATCCTTCCACAGTACAGATTATTGGCCGCAATGTCTGGATGCATTTTATGGAGTCGGATGCTATCTTTACAGAACCAATGGTAAAATTCACAGTGGCCAGGTTTTCTATTTAGGCACGGGTTATTATTACAAACAAGGCAGAGACCTATCAAGCTTGCACTCTAGGCAATCTAGGTCAGGCTTTCACCAGAACCCCAGACCCATCTATATCTTAAAATGTGAAATAAACCTTTAAGAAATAAGTCATGGCTAATTCATAACTTACATCGCTAACAGAACAGAGGAAAACTATTCTCCATAAAATGTAATTGGTGACCTCAGAAGAGTGCGAATAACTAAAATATAACTACTCCTCTTATGACTTCCCAAATCAATAATAATAATCTTTGAATATGAAGTTAGACCTTCTAAATTCAATAGAAATGTCAGTGACAGTAAATTTTAAGGAGACCTCATACCCAAAGACATGAAAGCTCTCCAATAAACAAGAAAAAGTCTTCCGGCTCTGTCCCAAGAACACCTCATGCATGTATCTTGAGGCATCCTCCGTTGTTCAAGAAATCATCCATCTGCCCCCTCAGAATGAGACTTTCTTAAAAACACAAACATATAGCTTGGAGGACGAGTCCTTTCATTCAGGTTTAGGTGCTGATCAAAAAAATATTTCTAACTGTTCCTTTGTGCTCACAGAAGCTACAAATGTTCTTTCCCATTTCATTTCACGGCTTTGTTGTTTTGGTTTTCTTTTTTTTTTTTCTCCTTTTTTTTTTTAAATAAAACGAAAGATATTCTTACTGAGTCATGTGATTCCATGATCTGGGGACTGAAGAAAAACACCAAATGTCTTGAGAGCTGGCAGCTCTGAGAGTGTTACAAAACAAGCCCCTGAGCCAAGTAGACTGAGAGATGTTGGCCTTGCACAGTTGCTATAGTGTAATGATAAATGTTTAAGTTAAATGTCTATAGCACAAGGAAGCTGCCTCTGACTTCAAATGTTTATGTAGAAACTCGATTAGGATAATAGCAGCTGCCACAATATACAGAGCTCTCTTAAGAAAACACACTCCTTGGTTCCCCCAAGGAGGACACGGCAGAGCTCTAGCTCTGCTGGCCCTCAGCCCTCTACATCAACCCGCAGCCTATCTGGGCAAGTAGAAAGGCATGCGTTATCCTTACAAACGTGTAGCGATCTGGGTGCACTAAGCGCTGCAGCTAGCTCAGGAGAGCACTCTTGAATTCGGTTGGGGCAGAGCAGCTCCGTTCCCATCTAAACGATGAGTTGTACTGAACTGGTGCCAATTAAGAGAACAGAATTTGGGTTATTCTTTCATTTACTTTGATCTAGAAGATTGCTCTGCTGTGAAAACGTGGTCTCAAAGCATACTAGCAAAGATGAAAAAAACACTTAGATGTCAGCTGAAAGAAATGCAAATCTTACCTGTGTGAGTCCAAATCCAAAATGAGAAGAGATTGAAAAGCCAGCTAGATAGTAGCCAGCTAATAATTCCATTGTGTGGAAAGAATGTTTCCAGCACTTTTGGAATACAAATTCAAAATGTTGACATTTGCTTAAAATTCTTAACAAAATTGGTTCTAAACAAATGGAAATATTTTGCTTTAATAATATTGAAACATTTTATTTTTATACAGGAAATTCTGTTTTATTATATAAACAATAATTATAATTATAATCCATGTTATATTTTAAAAACATTTTGTAGCATAAATACCATAAATAAATTTCAACACTATCAAATACGGTAAGAGAGTCAAAACGATTACATTGGGTTTTTTTCATTGAAAATGGTACTTAATTCATTTTCATAATACTTATTTTAAATGAAAATTCAGGTGAAAAAGATATTGTAGAGGTTTTAAATGGAACTCTGCTACTATTTCCCTGTACTATTAATTAATTGCTTTTACTAACAAAGGTAGTAGATTTGATAGTGATGCAGGAAAAAAAGCAGAAAATGGTTATTACTTTCTTGCTGATAGTCTTGAGCTTTTCTTGTCTTGTGTCATGTGCTGAGATCTGCCAGTGCATTTAGTGGAGCTCTAATACTGGTGAGAGAAGTTCATGTTCTTACTCAAATGAGGATGACAATGGGCTTAACCTATCAAAGTATGTATTATCTCATATAAAATGCCTTTTTGCCTTTTTTTTTGGTGTGAACTTGGTCTACCTCTGGTGTTCATACTTCATAAAGCTGTATGCAGTCAGCAAAGTCAGCCAGCTCTGGTCTGAAAGCCTTGGAAAACCTAGAGGTAAGTGAGCAAGCCCTTACTACACTTTTGTGTTCTTCATTGTATCCCAAATTTTTTTTTTGTAAAGAGACAGATCGAAAATAAGTGTTAATTACTATTACTTCAGATACAGTGTACTATCAAATGATTCAGTTGACATTAATGCTTTCCTTCCTACTTTTTTGTTACTGTGAAAAGAGGTATCAACTATTGAGTCTTACATTTAAGGACTTTTAAGGTTGCATGTTTTGTATAAATGTGTATCTATATAAATTTACATTTTATGTCAATAATGGATAGTAACCACTTCACACTAATCTAGCAAAAGAATGGCAAAATATTTGCAATCAAGAGACTAATTTTAGTAAAGACAAGAAATGGCTGGAGACTGAATGTGAAAGGCGATTTAATGGCAGGTGCAAAGCTCTAATGGAAATAAGGTGTGTAACAAGGATGATTTTAAAAAGTACTTATAACATTGCCTGTTAGTGCCAATTGTGCTGTGATAAAACTGGTGGTGTCATGATCATTGTTGCTACCAAACTAACCCCTGTGTGTCTCATTAAAATAAATGCCAATTACTATCAAAGGAAGCAGTCTTTCAGGGCCAGACAAGGCTAACGCGCTATTTGTTCACAGGAGCAAGGAACAGTGGACTATCAAATAGAGAAGATGTTTGTTGATTCATGAGTCAAACACAAAATTGAACCTATGCAGATGGAGGTCAATGGGTATTTCTCTAATTAGCAAAGTGCAGCAAGATGGATCATCTGTTTCTGCTTCCTCTCCCAAGTGTTCAAATATAACTCATCAAGAACAGCTGCCAGGAAATAAATAAATAAATAAACCACGTGAGATCAAAGTGTCATAATAAGTAGCAAGCACCAACCGCAGCTTCTTTAGAATCTGAGGCTGCGCCTTGCTATGATTTCCTACCAAACACAGAGTCATGAACATATCTCTGCACCCAAGTTTCAAAATAAATGCATATTCTAAGTGTATCCCTACAGATTTAATCTAACTGCTGTTAAATTAATGAAAGAGTCTATATTTAATGAATACTAAACTGGTATACACAGATCTATGCTCTCCTTAAGCTGGTAGAAACTTATGTAAGTAACGTCCTTCTCCACGGCACTGTGATAGGCCTATAACAGCAACTCCACCATTGCCTTACTCTTTTCCTGAAAATGATGCCACTTGAAGACAAAAATGCCCATATAAACCAGTATAATTTGACATGTTACGAAATATGCTTCCACAGAAAAAATTGAAACTACTCTCCACTATCTTTATGATGTAATCGTAATTCAAAACGTCTCACATTGTACAGGAGTTACTGTCACAAATGTGCTGATTTTGAAACTTCGTATCACACAGAAACACGGTTTATTATGGAAGTGAGAAAAAAAAAAAAACAAACCTAGAGTTTACTTAGGAAAAAAAATCCTAAACAAATAATTCATACTTGGATGAACTGAATTCTAGTCTTTTAGAAGGTGCCAACAGATGGTTTACATTTATAGAAATGCACTTGCTGACTTTGAAACAGAAATTAAAATTCATAAACTATATCATTAGTTCTCCTTTGAAACACCATTATGTTCATGATGAGCATTTGGATTTTCCCAGGTGAACAGTCTTTAATCATAATTTTACTAAGGAAAAAGTGCAACATGTTACTTTTTAGCTACCGTTTTATATTTGTAGGTTTAAAGTTAAACTAATCTAATGATCAGTCAAAGGACAAACTGAGAAACATGGAGCCTGGACTAGGCTGATGTTTCCAGCTATTACAAATTTCAAAACTATTTTAGAGTTTTCTCATTCCTGAAATGAACAGCACTGTACCTCAGCCCTCATGTTAGTGGTTCATAAATTGGGACTTCATTTTATAATATCCTTGCTTGCACTGAACACTGTAACCACCACAATAAGCAGTAAGCTTGCAGCTCATGTAAAAGTGGGCATGCAGTTCTTCTCAGTTAATTTTAGTAACTCCCTAGTGTAAGCACAGCCAATATAATAGCCTGGTATTATTGCAACACTTCATTTTTTAGCTAGACTAAATGTTAGCACCTAACAGGGTTATGATTAAGGCTTACTTTATATCTATAAAATATACAGCAATTAGCTTTCATTAAGTATTGTCATACATCTTTTTCCTTGCTCCATAGTAGATTTACTGTTTAATATCTATTTTTTGATACAGCAGAAAAATACTAAGAGGTAGGGAAGAATCCCAGCAGATTGGAAAAGAGTTTTCTTTTGCAGGGTCAGGCATAGGACAAAGGAATCTTCTTTTTCAGTAGAAGACTGTTGAGTTTAAAAACTAGTTTAATAAGTAAGTTTTGTCAAAAGAAAGTTGACAAAGTAAGAGTCATTAAGCAAAGACTCCGCACATTTTTTCCACAGCTCTCATGCCTTTATACATTTGGTAGCATTAGATATCACTCCATGGTAATGTATCAGTTGAAATCAACAGTCACTTAGGAGTTGTGGGCAGATGTGAACAAGCTTCCCACAGTTCAGCACCTAAATGATATGTCTAAATGAGGAGATGTGATTCCCTAGGATCACCTTTTCCAATAAGTAATTACATGGAGGAGGCAATAAGCAGCACAGATCAGCCTAACATCAGTAGCAAAGTTAGGCAATGGAAATGCCTTCTTCCTAGAGATCATCTCTAAAGACATCTGCAATCTATTAGCTTTGCATAGCAATTAGGCACCTCTGAATTCTACCCTCAGGTGAATAAAGTTTAACATTTTTTACATCAAAATTTAGAAAGAAGATAAATTGTGGTTATTCTTTATCTGAATTACCACAGCCACAGAATGCTCCTCAGGGCCTGGGCAGGGGGTATGCAAGGCACTATATAAACAAGGAATAAATTCTTATTCTTGCCACTTCCTTACTCCCGTATGCGGTCAGGTTGGGGTTTTGTCTTTTGCTGATATGAAGCTTGTTTATAAAGAAAATTTTAAAGGGAAGGTAGTGTTTCTCATAGTCCTTCTCACTGATGATCCTGGCCTAGTCAGCTGAATGAGAGCGTTTCTCATCAGCCAGTGTGTAAACTGAAAATTCTTGATCTTCTTAACAAACTTCTTCGTAACTATAAGCTATCAGCATGGTGTAAACCATGAGAAAACAAATGCAGTCTCAGTTAAGAAGGAAACATGCAGAAGAATGAATATCTATGTCTCAGAAATATTAACATTAAAATTAATAATAAGGAAAGATCAATTAACTGGGAGAGAATGGAATTCTTAGGATGATCTGAAATGAAAAAAAAGGATTGCTGGTTACTCTCTAAGAATACATCAAGGGACTAGGAGAACTTGCAAAGTTAAAAAAAACAGTATTGGTATAAGAACTATGGATCCGGACACTCTGATGGAAAGGCTTAAAAGACAAGTTGGCAGCTTTAAATTAATGTAGTAATTTCCGCATAACAAAGCCCACCATGCCACCTGTAACACTGAGTAGATTTTCTTTTAAATGCTTACAGTCTCTTACGATTTAATTTGAATGGGAAGGGTGATCAGCAAGTGCTTTGTGACAGGATGGTTTTCCACCTGCTAGTAAGAAACACAACTTACCCTATCAAAGTGCAACCTGAATTTTGCTAATACTTACAGTCACGCTATATCTACCTTCAGTAGCAAGCCCCAGGAGAGCACTACGTATTCCACTCAGATCTGGATTGAGTTCTTCATTCTCCATCCTCTCATGCACTATTCAAACAAGCACATTTTCCCCAAAAGCCCTACTCTTATTCTGGAGAAGGAATACAGTTTTTATATACTATCTGAGAATTAGGGGTTCTATCGTTTGGACAAAAAAAAAAAGAAAAATTAACACTGCTTTTACTGTAAATTGCTAAGGTGCAAAAGAAAGCTACTTTATATGACTAGCTTAGAGAACAATGACAGTAAAACGCAGCCTAGAAGAAATAAGATTTCTTAAGACTGTGTTTTGGTACCCAAAGCCGAAGGCAATATATTCAATTAGAAGAAAAAGTTCTTTCCAATAAATTTTATAACTACTACTGAATTTAAGCCTGCTATCACTCTCTTGGGGTTTTTAGGCACTGGAGTCTTTGTAAACTAATAAAAATGAGATGCCACCATGAAAATGAGACTGGGCTGGGGCCCTTGATGGAAAATAATGGAGGAACTCCCGGTTTGAATAGTTTGATACATAACTCATTCACAAGGACTTCAGGACAACATAATTTTTTTTTAGACTATAAATATTTTCCATGACTAACAACATATACAAAACCAACAGTATATATGGTACTATTTCAGTTACCTGCTCAGTTTAGGTCATTCTCAAGAATATGTTTTGCACATGAACAGTCCTTCCTACTTGTCCTTCCTGTGAGTCAGCAAGACACACCGGTCTGAAAACATCTGGGAAGTTAGCTGCCTTGCCTTGTCAGTGGGACTCAGATGTGGAAACAGTTTGCTTTGTGGGATACTAGAAAGATTAGGCTGCTGTGTGCAGGCTGTTCTGTACATAAGTGACTTAGCTGGACTGTTTGCACGATGAGATACGCCGTTTCTCTCCTATTGAGGTCAGAATATGAATGCTTCCAAAGCTCTGGAGTATTTCACTGGGTTAGATTCAGGTCCATTATTAATATCTAATTTCCTGACTGATATTAGGAGCCTCATTAATACTCTGAAATTTGACCATTAATATCACATATTGGTTGTTAAAGAACTGGAAGTTTCTGATCCTTAAAATAATTTTTTTCCTTAAAGATGTATATTTATATATCTGGGACTTAAGTTTCCCAGAACTCAGAGAAAATTGGGCAAACTAAACAAAACAATCTATTCATTGTTTGCTTGTACAAACGCTTATTCAAAACAACAGATAACATATTGATTAGGTTTCTTGAAGAATACCTGTAAATTACAGTGTTGGAAATCTGCCTGTTACTAAAAAGGTTACGAATAGCATAAATAATTTCAGGTGCAATCAGCCTTATGTAGCTGTTTGTTATATGTTTTATACTTTTCACTTAATAAGGGGACAAAATAGGAACACTGTTGAATGATTCAATCTGCCATCACTGAGATGTCTGATCTTTGTCTCTCCTAGTCCAGACTCTTAAGGGCTCTTGGCCTGCTTGAATGAATAAGTATAATTTTCCAGATGCAGACAAATAAACGTGCAAATATTATATTTGCCTAGTAGTAATGATAGTCACAAAAATATCTCTACTGGAAAAATAAATAGTCACTTAGTTAACATTATTTCTACCCTGAACTTATTTTTGAATGATGAATGCTTCACAGGTATATTGGGTCTTCTATTTTTAAATATTTCATATGCTAGTTTGCACAAATTATATATTGACACTGCTGTAGAGAAGAGAAGAAGAAACTCATGCCCACTTTCAGCTTCACAAGGGGCATAATGCTGTTCTCATTACCACAATCAGTCCTAAAGCACACTTCTCCTAAATCATATTAGTATTGCCACATCTATACAGCCATACCTGTAGGAACAATAATCGCAGTGACTTTGACTGCATATACCTTGGACATAGTTGCCAATTGCTATTTAAAAAAAAAAAAAAAAAGTTTTCCAAAGGATCACAGAGAATTCATTCCTTTCAGAAACAGAAGAGAATCTCTTGATCTTTCTTTGGAAGAAACAGATATTTTTAACAATACAGCCATCAAAAACTTGTAGTCATTACTGAGGAACTCTGCAGCACATTGATCCACTGTACAGTGAAGGCATGAGCAGATGTTCCACCTCGGTCTGCTACCGCAGCTACAGTTGCTATGGCCCACACCTGCTCCCTGTGGCCTGTCTCCAATGTAGGGAGGGGTAAAAACAGCTGGGAGGGCAGACACTTCTGGGACAGCTGCTGGAAAATGACATGTCTGCCATGGCCTGGTTCAACTGCGTCTCTCACCTGGTTTGCATCATACTGACTCCCATACACAGAAATAACTCGGAACGATTTTAGCATCTGCAGTCTTTATTAGCATTCCCTTCAGAGAACAGTAACACAAAGGTAAACAAAATATTGACACGTTAAGGAAACTGTTAGACAATAGGAAGAAGGATTACTACACAGAAGCCTTTCAGGCTTATCTTGTACCTCTTTTAGACTGTCCTGTCACAGCTGCATTGGTGAGCGGGTTATAGGATGTCTTTTGTTTCATTGACTACATCTTTGCAAATATTTCTGAAGGCAATAGTCCTGTCAATAATTAATCTCAGTTATTCATTACAATATCTGACCCTTTGAATAACAGACATGACTATAATCTGATTTATCGGATCTGCTTCAAATGTCTACATCAGGAGCACAAGAGGAACCTTGCCCTGGTTAGGTAGGCTGTGCAGCTATTGTTGAAAGCTAGGTGTGATGAACACCAGAGCTGATTTCTATGCCAAGGTTTGCAAGACCCAGATTGTACAATTAAAAAAAAAAAAAAAGTCTACTTGCCTTCTTCAGTTTCCACTGTTACTTTTTTGGGAGTCTTTCTCTATGTAGGTCTTCCTAGAATATGAATAGTAATTAGGAAGAGATCTTTGCCAGCTCTTGAGGCAGGTACTCTTCCAGTATGGTAGCAAAGAACTGCTAATCATGTGTAACAAATAGTCTAGGTATTTACTACTTGCTTTCTAAAAGAACTACTGTTGTGGTTTTGTTTAGTGAGGGGGGGCCTAAGGTGGTATTCACTATAAAAATGAATGGAAATAAATGTTTCTGGATGTATTTCCAATAATAAAGTATGCAATAATAAGGGGTACCACCAGTGAGAATTAGAAGCTGTTCTTTTTATGCAGGATCTTTAGAAGCAGAAATAATTCTATTTCTTTTTCATTTACTCACTTGTTTGTTTTCTATTTTGATCTGTACACATTTAAGTACACATATACAGAGTATGTTCTGTCTTCAAACATCAGTATCTATTTCTGTACATAGAGGGGATGATTTCTGTGGAATTCCTAGCTAATTAATTCAAGAATTTTCATAAGAGTTAAGGATTAACTTGACATTGTATCTTAATTTTGGGTCAAACTATTAAATGTGTTTCAACCATGTCTTTCAGCCTCATTAAGAAAATAATTTTAAGTGGACTATGCATGTTTTTAATCATACACACAGTCAGAAATTCAACAGAAATTAGAGAGGCTACATAAGGCTGAACAACTCTTTGTCCTTACTGTGGCTAAACTTAAAAAAAGAACAGAAAAAAAAATTAAAAACTAATTAGAAATATCAAACATGTTTACTCTTACTTTTGTTTAAATAAGAAATAACATAGGCAGCAGGATTTTGCCTGTATGAACAGATATACTGTTGTTCTATACACTATTGGAAATTAAAGCCTGTTGCAAGGCTGCTTCTGAAACATCTTGGAAAATTAAGGCAGATCTTTCTTTCTAACAAAAAAAGTTGTGTGGTTTTTTTTTTTATTTGTTTGTTTGGTTTTATTTTTAATGTATTGTCTGTAAGCAGGTTGCAGATATTTTAGATGTATATGTAGAGTTTTCTGAGGAAGCTGTGTCTGTTTTCAAACAGTTGTTCAGAGACCTCTCTGCAGTTGCAAGCAAGATTGGCTCTTACCACTGTCATTCCCTTAACTATGTCTACTGACATTCCACTTTTGTCTTCAAACGAGATGTCATCCATTACAGAGAACATTCTCTCCACAGGTGCATTAGTGTCTCTGCATGCCAAAACAAATTCAGCAAGGAGCAGGAGATTTTAGAATGTATGGGCTTTTTTTTTTTTTTTTAATTATTTACAATTTTCACCCATCTTTCACTGAGCTTTCTGCACCCAAAACCGCAGAACTGAGGGAAGGAGAGAAACCTCCAACCGAATGCAGACTTTCATTTCAGAATGTATAAAGGCTCCATTATTTAAAAATTTAAAAAAAAAAAAAAAATTACCCTCCCTGTGGTTTTTGGACTATGTTCTGCATGCTATTAAGAAGACTCCAGATTTTGGTTTAAGAAAAACCTTGGATTTGTATATCCTAGTAAACAAACGTGCAGAAGTATGTTTAGTACTGAAGGGAAAAAAAAATACAACTTTGAAGAAGAGGCCTGTATAAATTTGTGTAACTAAGAACAAGTAACTTGTGATACTAAACTTGTAATATACTGCAATGTAGAGGATTTAAGCCTCCATTACAGCAACTGAGGCTGCTCTGCAAGTCATAATTAAGTCCATTGAAGTGCTCTTGTATCAGTGCCTTAACACTGGGCTATCTGCTTAACAAGCACAACCACGGTCACAACTGCATGAAAGTCAATGGGACTGGGAGTGAAATTTTCATGTCAAATGAGATGTGCCCCTTCTCACGCTGCATTACACTGCTCGTACGTCTCTCACCTTCAGTCTTCTACTGGTCCTCTCTTGGGGAAGTTACTGCAGAGCAAGCTGGGATCTGTACTTAAACAGCAACTCTTTCTTAGAAACTTGCAGTTTATACTAAAAATGTTGTTGTGTGGGATAGCGTAGGAGCACTTCCAGTGCTGTTAAATCAGCAATTCTTCCTGAGTAGAGGCCTATATATTCAGTGCTAATTACTGCTGACACTGTATGGATGCAGTTGCTGATGGCTGTGATATTAGTATAAACATAGTCTGTAATTAAAAGACCATGGCTCTTCCTATACAAACATTTCTTCCTGAGTATCTTATACAGCGATGCAGATTTCAAAATCTCAGTCTGTCAGGGAAAAATTGAAGGAACACCTTAGGTGAAAGCATACAGTCTTTAGATGTTCTTAACTTTCAATTGACAATACTATTTCTAAGTTTTGTGTCTGGGAAATTTTAGTAGTTAATAATGTATTGCCTCTCTTCCAAAAATCCAGACAAATACTTAAGCTTGCTTTTGCTATTCCTCCTTATAATGGGTGGCAAAAATTGATAGTACCACTAGCTTCAGGTAGTTAGAACATATGAGTAATAGCCCATCGCCATGAGGTTGTTTTTTTTTTTTTCCCCAAAGATATACAGTTCTTTATTTCCTTCTAGTTTTTGAGTCTTTAAGTTTCACTCAGGTATTTTTCTGCAACCAGAACAGCCAAAAAGCAGCCCTTCCTTAGCAAAATCTGAGCTTCTCAGAAGACCCGGAGATCTTGGTGCAGACTACATGTGAGGCAAAATAAATTAAGTCTTCTAGTCTTCTGTGAAGGGGAGAGAAGGGACAGCAGGTACCCCACTGACTAATTCCAGATGACTACTAAACCATTACATCAGTCTTCCTTATGGCGTGAAAGAATATTCACTTCTTATTCTTTCTGCCAGGAGACTGAGATGACTTTCAATGTTTTATTATTGCAGAGAAAAAGTCACAATATTTTTGTATTATAAGAGGACATAAATTAATCTCCTCTTATAAGGGGAGTTTATTACATGCCACTCGGATATGACACTTCTATCCCTGGACCAGGGAAAAATCTTGTAAAAAGTTGCAGAAATGTACTTGGTTCTCAGTGAGGGGAAAAGGTGACAGTGCTTCGAGAGCCTTTCCTGCTCACAGTCTGTTAAGTTGGAGGTTTATTATTATTCTTAGAGCCAGGGGATGTGGACATCTGTCAGCTTGCTTCCCTCACACGTGCAGCAACTGTGTGTGGTCTTCTAAATGAAACTATTAGCTATGCAGTTCTGTATTCATGTACCAATTCTGAGTGGCCTGAACTCACGCCAATTAGAAAGTATTTTGTTATGGGTGGGTGAACTGGGGTACATAAATACTATAAGAAAATAAACTTTTTTTTTTTAACCTCCTCTCCAAATTTTAAATGTATTCTTTTAAAATGAAAGTATGCACTAAATTAACAGGTCTATTTTTAGCAGCAGCTTTACAGCAAGCTGGATGATAATCACTGTACCAACAGCTGCTGTGGTAGGGCGGGGAAGTCAAAGAAGAGGATAAGTAGCCATTGACAAAAGACAATGGGTGATCTCAAGATGCAGTTGGTTTAATGCACAGAATCTACTTTACTGAGGAGATTACATTAATAAAGACTACTGGGAACCAATGTTTACATACAGAAGTTGTTAACACAACTAAAGATGGGCTACTATACTCATTAGTAAGTATCCTGTGATTGCACAGGTGTTTATGAAATACTTGTTGGGAGGTTGTCAGCTGCTGCATAAGCACAAATACACTTCATAACACTGAATTAAGAGATTTACTTTGTTTACTGGTTTAATTAACTTTTCAGATTAGGGCAGCCTTCAAGATTACATTCAAGAACACAGCAACTGTAAACACACATACTTTACAGCATAAATCTTGCAGCATCACTATCGTCACGCAAAGCCATCACAACAGCAACATCCAAGTGTTTTGTAATGCCTTTTTGGGGTCATAACACACAGTGTGTGGCATTTTCTAATGAAGGGCAGAAACACACACTCATCTGATTTCCTATTCCTGACATGATAACCTAACTATGCTACTTCACATGCTTTGACACTTTTTTTTGTTGCTAGATATGTAACAGTGTCATCTACCATGCTGTACAAGTAATACGTTAGTTAAATGGATTTTTCTTTTTCAATTATCTAGCAACATTTTTGTCAATTATCTAGCAGCTCACATTGGCAAGACTTGTCATAAACTTCATAGATCTGTCAGATTCCTATAATGATGGAACATATGTTAAGAAGACCCCCAAATCCCTTTAAAAAAAAAAAAAAAAGGGGGGGGGGGAATCAAACATGTGGCCTAGACCAAAAGATATTTAATGCATGTACAATGAAAGGAATCTAGTGATTTTTTGAATTCACTGGTCACAATGTCACTCTCTCTTTCAAGTTGTTGCAAGTAGTTCCTCCACTTTTAAAGCTAAAAGGCCATCTTCTCTCCTATTAGCTTTTGTTTTAACACAGTCCTTTTATTTCCCCAGCAGAACAAATCTCTTTCCATGAGACAGCTGCCAAGTGAAATTTTCTTTAACTACCTATTTCTGAAATCTACCCAAAGCCTTGATATTACTCTCAAGAAACATCTGACAACTTGGGGATTTTTTTCAGATTTTGACAAGACATACTATTCAACACATTTTTGAAGTTATTCAAAATAGATTTTAGAAAATCTTCTAGTTAGCCTGTAAAGAAATAACTTTTGAACACCAACGTACTAAACAGACACACTAGCAAATTGGTACAGGCAGTTTTAACAGAGTTTTGGAGACTGTTTTAAACAGATAATATACCATTAAACATACTTTTCCCTATTAGTTTAATAAAATCTCTCCTTTTCTTTTTTTTTTTTAAAGTAACAAAAATAAGAGTCCTACTCAGAAACGTGACCTACAGAAAGCCAAAGATGAACAATTCATAAAAGTAGTATTACTTTTACCCCAGTGATATCCTTTGACTCTGGCTGAGTGAAAATAATGTAAAAGTGAACTTGATGAAGACCCAGAACTTCTAACAATTCAAACAAGCAATTGCCATCCCACTCACAAAACCTCTGCTCCGCAAAAACAAATGAAACCTTACCTAGACAAACATGGACAAAGCCCATTTGATCTGTTTTTTTTTTTCTGGTACTGCCAACAAAGTGCTATGAATTTTCTGACATATGACTACTTCATAATTCAACATAAGATACAACATGTTAAAACAATTTAGTAGACCAGACAATATTTCCTAAATGTTCACTCACATGAGTAGGAAGTGATTTAAAAATTAACACTGGACGAATGCAGTTACATGTATGACGTCAAATTTTCATACTCAGAATATGTCTGACGTATTAATAACAGGTCTGAAGAAAGAAAGATCAGCCACACTCTGTGTATTACACAGACCTTGGGAACCAGCCTCTGCACCTCAGAGTGGAAGATCAATAGAACCTGGTTTAGACTTCTGTCCCAAGGAGTTTTAGTGGAGCCAAAGAGAGATGCCCAGGTGAGAAACCTTGTCAGTCATCTATCTGTAGTGACTTCTCTTTTCTCTTTAAGGACAATTGAAAGTATGAGGGGAATAAAGTGCAAGAAATATAACTGCAGTTCTTTCTAGTTGGGATAAAATATTTGGGATTTTCATATGCTGTACCACAAACTTTTTGTTCATTTGGTTTTACTAAACTGACTTTTTCATAGATACAGGAATCATAATGCTGAGACAATCCGTTAGCAACATACTGAAATGCTTTAGCAGGGGTCACCATCTAACACAGTAATCAGTAGATTGCCTTAATTTCAAACACCATAAATAGGTGTCTTTTACAATTATTATCACAGCAAGCAATATTAGATTTGGTGTTTAGTGTTCTTTCCTTCAAGAAGGAAGAAATTATTTCATAAAGGTCTGATCAAAGTGATCTCTTAATTCTTTATATTAAAATAATGCTTTTGATGCAATGTAAGCAGAAAAATCATACACTTGAAAACCCCAAGGGAACAGATAATTTTCTTTTTAAATGTACATTACAGGTACATATAATGATTTCTTCCCTCTCCAGTGGGCTTCTGTAACCTAGAAATTTTTTCCTTTACTTTTTATACTAGTATTATGTTGACTCTTACTTTAAAATACAAGTAACATTTTAAAATACAAATTATTGCAAAGTAATATAGTAGGATACTGTCTTACCTTATTAGTATTTACACTGAGATAGAGCTTAGGTACTCAGACAAAGTTTTACAAACTTGGACACATATATAAACAAACAGACTGACTACATCACAGTAGTCAGACTTTGAGCTAAGTCTTTGTTCCTCATTATATAAAAGAGCCTGTAGGCTGAGAATATTTAAAAATAAACATGTATATTTTCATGAATTGATATCCAAACAACTATCTCTATATATTTTGATAATTTAGTGGCAATTTTATAGCTGAAAAGAATTATCGGTATGTAAGAGACTAACCGTACAGATTTTCATCTGTAGAAAATGATAGTTTCACAAATTCCTTCAGACAGAGCTAGATTAATCAACTTCACCACCCCCAAATTATACAGCAATTATTTTCTGATATTTTAAATGTCTTCTGATTACGTCTTACTCAGTAATTCTCAAGGTGTCTACATCTTAATACGATTTCCGATGTTATAACAAAAATTGCTGATTGTTTCTTAGTAACATAATGTTTCATGCTCTAAAGACTTAATCATCCATTTTATCAGTTCTTAGGTAATAGTTCTAAACATCCCCAAACTGACAAAGAATATTTTTAATTGAATAAATTTAAAAGCTTCTGTCATTAATAGGCTTTTTTTTTTTTTCCACACAGACTAGAGAAAATGGCCACCTATGAGAAACTTTTGACTAACTGTAGAAGGTCATCTAAATACAAAGCCCTTTGCGCTCCAGAAGCTTATTGCCATTATGTCTACAGATCTGTATGCATTTTGTAATGCTGAGGTCCTCAACTTTCATCCACTTTCTCAGAACAAAATTGAAATTAAAAGAGACATTAAGTAGGTCAGTAAAGAGAAACAGAAAAACTTTAGAAGAAAAATTATATTCTCGAGTATATCTAGAGTCTAGATAAATGGAGGGGAAGCCTTCTAGAAGATACTATGGGTGGGTATCCTGAGGTCCTTTCCAGAAGGCAAGTCGTCCCCAGAGAATTTATTTCTAGGAAAGCAGTAGGAGCGTCTGGGATAGGACTGTTGGGTCAGCTAAGTCTATGATTGAGTGAATAAGAAAGATGACAATAAAACTAATGACATACTGCCTGAATTAGGGTCACATACACAAAGTATGAGATTGGACTTCTTAACCTTGCATTCAAGAATGAAACCCTTAGATTTTAGCAAATGAACTTTAGATCATAAATTCTTAGACTCCAGTGTAAGTTCTGGACAAGACCGTGAGCAACCTGATCTGATTAACCTGCTTTGAGCAGAGAGGGTTGGTCTAGATGACCTTTAGAGGTCCCTTCCAACCTGAATTACCCTTTGTCTCTGTGATTCTTCAAGCAGGAAAAGTCTATTTGATCAGTGTTTGTAAAGCATCTAGTGTCTGAGACCTTCAGGTGTTACCACAGAACAAACAAATAATAATCACTTAACTGCCAATTTGTTCATACAGTTCATACAAAGTAATACAAGAAATGGTTTGGTCAGCCTCATATTATCTACTGGGCTCTAAAAAGGCTATTTTTTCCTTAAGTATATAACTTCTTTTCATGTACTCAGTAGAATATTAGACCCACAAAAAAAAGTACATAGACAGCATCTGTGATTTATTACAAATCCATGGCTGCTCTAGTCCATATTTTAAAGAAGCTTTCTTAATGATTGGCGGCTGAAGCCACTGAAAAACATAAGCAAGCCTTTCTGATAAGATGAATTTATTTAACCAGCATCTTCATTATAAAATAACACACATAGAAGGTATTTACAAGTTCCATTGAGGATGTGCAAACCAGAAAAAGAAAACTCAGCTCAGATCCCATAATTTTACCATCTCTGCAGTGCTAACAACTATTAAAAGTTATTGCAAGTGTAAAGACACGTGTCTGGATACTGATAAGGATAATGATGGGACAACTCCTGAGCATTGCACAATGGACCTTTAAAATTGTTCAATTAGCCTCTTGTAGATTTCTGAAGCACGAAATGCATTGCCAAGGGGACAACAAAGCCAACACAGTAGCTTTAAGCTGTGCCTTCTCAATATCAGGGAAAGAAGCTCAGCCAGAAAATGTGCTGCCTGCAGAAACCACCCACTGGGACTATAGATAGGTAGCACGATTTAGTGCTATCAGAAATCACAACATATACAACAAATGGCAAAATCTGTACCTACTTGGATTTTACAATTAAGTGTATAACTCTGCTTTACTGCTATTTTTCTTATGTCCAATTTCACGGACTTCCGATGATAATAAAAAACCCTCCCACTGACACCTATGAAAGATAAGCAGTGTGTTTGTAACCCTGTTGCCTGGAAATAGTAGGTCCAGAAATAGTTGGCGCTAAACTTTAAATAAAATTATAGAACTCTTTCAACCTTTCTACTCTCACTGTGTAAATGTGAAAGTATTGTAAATCTTGTTGACAGTTATTGCCATATCTATTGGCACACAGTCAGCAGCAGTTTGAAAAGTGTTGTGCAGCATAGCTAGTGCCCATTACCTGTCTCCCTATATTTTCTTACAATTTATTTTCACCCCAGCAGGCAGCACCTCACAATGCCATTAATTTGTTGGGCAGCTCATACTTTCCAGCACAACCTACTTTACAACGTGCTCTTATAAACAACCTGGTGGTTTACTGGCAATGCTTAACAGTGTCAGGGGGGAGGCTACGATTTAAAGGCAGCAGGTAAAATCAGAGCAGGCCACGGAGATGACGTGGTCTGACCAAACCTCCCCTCCTTTAATTTGACTTCTCATCAGCACAAGTGCACAAAATCACCAGACTTACCCTTGGTCTTTGTAAATACGTGATTGTAAGAACACTACTATCAAAGGGTGCTTTTTGTTGATGTGGTTGGACACATGCTTTTGCTACACAGTATTCTGCTAATAGTGTATTTGCTAGCAGATCACAGGTGCTTATAAGAAGAAAACAAATGGAGAAAGATGATTATAACAGCACATATGAAAAAAAAAAAAAACCTTCTCTCCTTGCAGAGTAATTAGGCACTAGTAAAATACTTGCATGATTCCAATATGTATTTATAGCTACACATATTTGAGTGCTTTGGTTAATATGAGTCTTTGGGGAGAGAAGGGAAAAAAAAAACCACAACAGAACAAATTCAGCTTTTTTAATACACAGACTGAACCTGACATTTTTGCTTTAATGTACGCTTACTTTTCTGCATCTGTCTTTCTGTCTACACAAACACTAAATTTCTCCTGTAAATTTCACTTCTACCTCTAGCGAGTAATGCAAGTGTACATACACCCAGCTTGTGGTCTTACTGGGTTCTTCATGTCACCAATATTTTTGGAACATTTTACTTATTTTTTATTAGGAATACTAACGTGTACATTAACTGAAGCTTTCTCTCCTGTTGCTACTCAAAATTAAGTTGCTGTCAATCCCACATCTTTTGCAAACACTCAAGGAAGTTGAAATTTCCTATTAAGCAGCAATAGAAAACTAGAATGGATCAGAGGATACAATTATGTGTTACAGGAGCCAAAAATGATCTGCTAGGCTATTCTGTTTTTATTTCTGTATCTTTAATTTAAAGATTCAGGCACCTGGGGCAGGGTTAAATGAGCAAACAATCTGAGTAATATGCTATTAGACATTCCTAGGTAATACTTGTCTGCCATT
Source organism: Tetrax tetrax (assembly GCA_009806455.1). Taxonomy (NCBI): domain Eukaryota; kingdom Metazoa; phylum Chordata; class Aves; order Otidiformes; family Otididae; genus Tetrax; species Tetrax tetrax. The sequence goes on along the minus strand of WHYT01016353.1, from coordinate 256,455 downwards.
AAACAAATTGAATATTGCAGAACGGTTATTGCAGCTTTCTGTACAAAGGTCATAATATAAAAACATATGTTTGACATCAGAAAATATTACTGTAAATCTAAACCATATATGCACACATCAAGTCACATTCAGGATTTTGGTGGGGGTGGGGGGGAGAGGGTGGCAATCACCCACAACAAGCACATGTGAAGAGAGCCTGAAAGGGTTAAAACTGTCTCAGTCTTAAATTCATCCAACCTTTCTACTCCATTTTTATCATTTTCCATGTGCTTAGAATGTTTTCTAATAACAGGCCAATTCCTTAACTCACACAGGAATCTAAATTACAATAATCACATGCATTCTTTTCCCCAAGAAACGAAACACCTGTTGTAGTTAGTTAATTGCTGACTTTTTGTAAGCTTTTGGAAGAAAATTAACATTTACAAATAATTTCTATCTCAAAAACTTCAGAAGCACAGAAACACATGAATTATAAAACTAGTATGAAACTCAAAAACTATGTTGAGACAGTAACAGATGTTTTCACTTTGTTTAATTAAAGAAAAAACTCTGTATCAAAGTACCATAATAGGATATGGTTATTTTATAACTAAGATGGGGCTACTTTCTGTTCTCGGATGCATTTAACACTTCTGCAATAATTGTCACTTATGCCATCTAGGAGTAAGAAATAAAAATTAAGCCCTACAAAAATATAAGCATGTATGCTCCTGTAAAAAAAAAATATTTAAGTATGTGTGCATAAATCAATATACAATGCAAAAGATATATCTAACAAGGAAGATATTTTAAAAATTTATTCACTTGTTTGTTATGGAATTATTACTGAAGTAGAGGAAAAATGTCAAACATATCTGGTTTTAAATACACACACACTCTCTCACCTTTTTTTTTTTTTCCATCTGAAACTTGTAAATTTTTTCTCACCCACATTTCAATATATAGAAAATGTGAAATCCTACCCTAAGCTATGGTAATTTATTATTCATTTATATAAATTTGATTATTTCAGTGGAAATACCCCCAAAAGACATTATGTATATCCTGTGCTAATGCTCTTGTACAAGTCTCCACAATATTTTATGCATGGCACAGTAAATTCTAAATAACATCTATTCATCTGCTATCTCAGCAAACTCTTGATTTCTGTACTGACCACACCATACTGTTGCCACTATGCTGGATGAGCTGCTGAAAAATGGAAGCAAAAATATGATCAAAGAAAAGACCAACGGGGAGGAAAGATTCCAGGAAAGAGTTCAGGAAATGCAAACTTTAGCTTCTCATCATGTATAAAAGAGCTAATTATTATAGAGCTTTAGATCCTGCAAGATATATTTTCAAGTGAAAGTCACGTCCTTACACATATAAATACCAGCAAAACTGTTCTCTTCAGTACAAGAAATAGAAAGAAAAAAAAAAAAGTGCCTGGGTAAACTGATCAGTTTTGCTACAATGAAAAATGGTATTTGTTACTCAGTTTGCATTGAGTAGGAAAAAAATAAAATAAAAATCTTTAGATATTCCATTCATATCCCTTATCATTTACTACATCTTAGCTAACAGCTGTCATACAGGTCAATAATTTACCTGGGTTAATGAGGTGCAGGAGCCATGAAGGGCTCCTATCAAGGCAGAGTTAAGCACGGGGAATGCTGTGGGACAGGCCGTGAGAGCCTTCTGCAAGCAGCCATGCTACAGTGAGCCACAGGCCCTGCGCAAGGTGTCCGTAAGGGCATATCCCTCATTCCAGGTCACACAGAGCCAGGCTAAATTTAACTTGAACACAGGAGAGGAGCCTGAGCTGCTCTAAGGCATGGACTGAATACATTTAGCCACATCGGCAAGGTGAAGTTTCCACTACTTCGCAGCCCAAAGCGAGTCACAGCAGAATATCGCATTAATGCCACCGGCACAGAACTTGCCTTGATTACTCGGATGCTACATTGTAGGTGTACCCTAAAACAATAAGTAACTTCCTACTTCTCTGCTGCCACTTAACGTGCCATCCCTCCCACCCTCACCTTTTTCTCTGTACAAACCAATTTACTGGGGCTTTTTTTATACAATATCTAGAGTTAATTTCACCTACTGCATTTAATGTCATAGGAGTTATACGTGTAAATCCCTGTACTTAGAGATAAGATAGTCCTTTATGCCATTTTAATCAATCTTTGTCATGGGTATGTTACTTAATAGCTCTGTCTTCCTATAGAAAATGAGCAACTTAAGGGAAATGAAACTTTTCAAAGATACATTTTCCTTCTGGCAGTCTGTGAAATACACCGTAATTATCCTCTTTCGATGAATAACGTTTGAAAGAAAATGAACATTCTGTGCACCAAAAGGTATAATAGAATGACAATCTCAACTGCCTTGTAAATAAAAGGAAATTGTTTTTCTACCATGATCTATATTGCACAGAAATATATATACTTGCTTTATAAATATAAAATCAAATCAGACTATCAAGCCATTTTTCAAGGTCTTACTACTTCCTAATAACAATAAAATCAGTATTTCACAGCAACAAGGAATTGTATTTATATTTCTAAAAGATTCAAACTGTGTTATGAATTATGGACTCCATCCTCCAGGCTGATGGGCCTACTTGTATGAATACGGCTCCTGCTGAATGGAGCACCTCTTCGGTAACAAAGGTATGTAGAGGAAGAGAGTACACCCTAAAGATTTGCTGACAGAGGGGCAAAAGAGGGGAAAAGGGTTTTTTTTAATAGCATAATCAAATAATGACTGTCCAGCCCACATTCCTTTAGCTAGAAAAACTGTGCTATCTTTAATAGCTTGATAAAATGAAAAATCTTTCAAATCTTACAAACTAATGCACAATTTAACTAAGTGGCTAGGACAAAGTGCCATTTACCCGTGTTGTTCCCGTGAATGCACACATGCAGTAAAAATAAGGAGTCAAAGCCACACAACCTTCAGTAGATAATATGGGACAAAGGCATTTGAATACCAACCCATCCCTCATAAAGTCACTCAAAATCTAGGTTCTGAGTTAAGAAAACTACCAGTGCCATCACTTTGTTATGTTGAGTACGTCAGCACCTTTTTCACCTCTACAGAATGTCTAAACTCACAACCCATTGCTTAAAGTGAAAGAAAAGTGGGAATTTGTTAATGTGCAAAACCTGTGACGTGTATTTCTTCCTCTATTTCCCTCCATTAAATCACTGCCTCCACAGAGATAAGATACTGCTGATTAGTGGTACGATATCACAGTATGGAGAGCACTCTGTTCTACAGTTTCTAGAAGAACGACCAAAAACTGGGAATTACTACATCAGCAGAAGCGACTTCTCAGTTGCATCTTCCCTTACGCAGATCCTGCATTTGCACAAACAAGTGCTTCCACAGGGGCAAACTGGCAAGGGTTCCTTGCCCTTGCTGAATTTTCAACCTCACCAAAGCCAGAGATAAACACCTCGCACACTGATGAGCTACACTATGCAGCTGCCCTTGGTGAGACAGCAGCTCTCACTGCCTACTGAGTTCTTGCTTGAGACATGGAGCAAAATCCCCGGCGTGGTGCCCAGTTACTGCAGTTCAGCAGACAGAAGAGGCAATGCAAAATGGCTGAGTGCTGCAGTACAAATGCACACAAAGGAAATGGGATATTCTGCATCCCTTTCACATTTTTAAAAGGTGACAAAACAACACAGTCCAAACTGAAGAGAGGCAGTATATTACACCGCTGGAAACGCTACTCTATTTCCCAACACTGCCTACACTATAATTCCCCAAACAGGCGTTCCTCTGCTCAAGTCCCCAGCACTTGAAAATATACTCCAAGCAGGGTTTGCACACACTGGAAAGACAGATATTCTACCATGGTCCCTTCTGCTCAGTAGATTAGTGACTACAGTGTTCATGAAAGACGTGAGGCGCATCAGCACCAGATCTGTAGAAGAAAGCACGGTTCAGCATAACAAGGCTTATCTGACTGAGTGGTCCCTGGTTTCCATTCCTGCTCCAAGGACTGTTCAAGTATTTAATGAGCTGTTGCCACATGCAGCACATATAAAAATTCATCTCACCTCTAGTCAGCTGGAAGTGAGGTATCCAACCTGGCCTATTACTTAGGCTCCGCTTAAAGAAAATGGAGGGAGAGTTACTCCAGTGAGCGTTTTATTGTGCCTACTTTAGATCCTCATTTGAGCATGGGACAAACACTTACCTTGAGGTGACTGTATCTACTGTCTATAGGGTTGATTTTTAGACACTGAAGTTAATGGCACCCTAACTTTAACAGACCTCATAAGGATTTGATTTATAGTAAACAACGCATACTCACATAATGGTAACAAGATATTCCACACAGAAATATCTGAAGTTTAGGTTAAAGCTTCAATTCATGCTTTAAGATGTTCAGAATAGCTATGGTGCATGCTTAGATAGGAAAAAAATTAATGTCTGTATAAACTTAGAATATTTGTTCTAGTGTTTAAACTTTGAAGAGGCACCTGGATTAGAAGGGTTAACTATGCTATTTATTTAGGACATTATTTTCTGTCCTTTATTGAAACTAGGAAGGCAGAGATAAAGTCCCAAAACTCATGAAAAATGCTGCTGTTTTCAGAGCAATTAAACAAAATTTAGGAAAGAAATGAAAAATCCATACAAGGATAATTTTGTGTTATTTTCCAAGTAAAGAAATGAAGTGGATTTTTGAGCCAAACATTCAAAGCATTTTAGACTCATGTAATACTATAACACATCATGTACATGTTTCCTGAATTTACACCCCAGAAACAAGTTCCACATGGGTTTTATAGCATTCTACATTGAAATAATACTGGACTCTTCTCCTTCATACACTTAATGCTTTGACACTATCCATATATCATCAGTGTTTAATCCTATTTAAACAGGCAGACAAGGACATCTATGAATCCTCCTTCGTTTTCACCTTTTTTTTTGGGAACTGAGACACACTATCTGCCACAACCCTTCTAAATTTAACTTATTTTACTGCTTATTAAGGAAACTTAGTTTCTTCTTCTTTCTGATTTGTGTGTTAGACAAGTCACAGGTTTTCTTGGGTTGTTTTCATTAGGAAGAGAACACCAATGTGAGATTTTCATTCTTCATATTTCTTCTTTACCATTACAGACAAAAGATCTTTTTCTTTAAATGCAGGGACACTTGAACAGAAGGCAGTCTCTTTGCTTATCTAACAGTTTTATCGTCAGAATTTGGCTGAGAAAGTTGTCTTTCTTTTCACTTCTCTAGAAATACATCAACAGATTTTCTATATCTGTGTTCGGTGCTTCCTCTTTTCCCAGGTTCACTGTTCTTTTTCTGTTATTTTTCACAGAAATACAAACCTTGATGTACACTACCCAGCAATGTATTTCCAACATATATGCCCTGCTTGTATCTTTTTTTCAGATAGAGACATATACCTCAGTTTGTGTAGAGACTTCCTGAAAAAGAACCATAAATGGTTTGCAAGCTGTCTCAAATGCAAGAAGGTGTTTATACATCCCTGTTATCTATTCTAGTGAGTTTGACCCTAGCTCAGAACACTTTGTAATTATTCTTTCCTTTGATGTTTAACTGATTTAGTCACTGGTTTTCTTTAGTTAGACCTATTTCTGCTTCCTTGAATTTTGAATACTAAAGGTATTACCTCAAGTTCTTAAATAGATATTGTGATAAACTTAAGCTAATTTACCTTTTTCTTTCTTTCTTACTCGAAAGTAACACAAATAACCTACAACACTGACTACTAAAATTGGTAGAACTTGATTATATCAGTACTATTTGCTTTCATCAAACTCTATATTTATGTGCACAAAAATACCTAACTTAGGATTGTCAATTGTCAACAATTACATTATTTCACTTAGATACTCTGTCTGAACAACATTGTTTCTGTAAGCTGAATGTCTTAACATAGACCAGCTACGAAATAGCTAGAATTAGTTATTTTCTCTGTGTAACATGTTAATGGCTATGTTGCCCAAAGCTATCTAAACAAGATACAAAATAAGGGTGATAACCTCATCTAGCCATTACATTATCCATAGCATTTAATAAAAACATTATTATATAGAGCTCATTATACATGCCTTGTACCATGTCATAAATAACCTGAAATCTGACAATACTTAATATACACTGTGTATATTCAGTGTATATATATATATATACTGTGTATATAGAACATAGTTTCTAACTTTTTCAACTTACGAAATTAATTCACAGTTAGACAACCCAAAATTCATAATGTGTGAAAATTTTAAATTTACAGAATTGTACATAGCAAGGATAAGTCACCTGGACAGAATGTAGCTTATGGAAGACCTCCATAAATTAAATTAGTCTGCTAGCCTACAGAGTTTGCAAGTTGTTTAAAGAACTCTCGTCAGGAATTTCATGGCTATAGGGAAGCTTAGGATGAGATTCCCCCTGCCCTCCTCCCCTGTAGAGTGGAATTTGACACCTATTAAGAAAGGTATTTTCTCCTCTCTAACTATCTACAGATATTTTGAAGTGTTTTAAGGCCTTCACAGTCTCTACATGTCCCCTACTTTTAATTGCAGTGAACTGGCTGTATATGCATTATTATACTTCCATAACTTCTGCATATCCATTCAGAAAGTCATAATGCAGTTATTATCAGAGATTTCCACATGGAGTTATTGAATCACATCGGTAAGCTTGGTTTATGCCTAGGTACTGTGACATGAATGCACTTTGTCTTGAATTAGTCTGGTAGTCTGGCACGTTGCTGAGTAATAGCGCACTGCAGCTCTTTTAACAGGCTGCGCAGATCAACTTGATAAATACTTGGTTAAGAATCAGTGTGCCTGGTGATGTACAAAATAAATAGGAAGAAAGCATTGCGCTGATATATTTGTAGTCTAAAGGTTTCACCCATTAATAGTTCATAGATACTGACTTCAGGAATGAGTCCATTGAAGTGACTAGAACTACTCATGCAAAACCAGGTTATGTGCATGTTTGCAACAAAGTCTTTAGAAATTTTGAACTTCAAAAAAGATTCCACTGCAGGACTGGGTTCTAATGGAACTTCAGCAATGAAAGCAAATCAAAGCATAACAACATCCATTCCAATAGTGGAATTCTAGTCCACTCAGCAAAAAGTTTACTAGAGAGATTTTCAAAAGAATTATTTCATTTTTGTCACAAAAGGTTTGAAAATGTTATTTAGTATCTCTGTGAGGAAGAAAATCTTGCTGTTTAACACTTAACATAAGTGGTACATGTTTCATGTAAGATATGTTTTCATGATTCAACTTATGTTTTGGACGTAATTTCGAAACAACTAGCTCACTTATTTACATTTATGTTTCTCAACTCATACTTTAGTTTCTATGCAGTATGTTCATCTCTTTAAAGCACTGATTTTTTTGGCATTTATCAATATCTGTATATATCCAAACAGAAATCCTATCCAAATAATGTTCAAGAATAGTTCACAGTTACATCTGAAATCTGTACTTAGAAAAAAAAATGGATTGTGGAGAGATATATTGTAGACATGTACATACTAGAAGATTTTAAAACAAAAGAAGAAATTGAAACATTGCAAGTATCAGATTCATAAAGTCAAAGTACTAATTAAATAATCTACTTTCACAAATTGTCACATATATCTGTAGTTATATTTTTTCCTAATACATTGATTTTGTACAAGAGAAATGATAATGATAAATTATAAATTAAAATGAAATTAAATTAGAAAAATAATAATTTGATTTTTACCCTAATAATATTTCAGCTCCCACACAGGAGCTGAAACAAAAAGTGTAGGTTTTTTGCCATTAACAAAGAATAGGGTAATATTTAGTATGTTATAGCTAAACAAGCTTTTCTTTCCAATTAGTTACAAATTGACCAAATATATTTTCACATATCTTTTATATGAAAATGTCAAAGCCAGTTATGAGTTAGATAGAAATATGTGATACACACACAGAGACACATATCTATATGCTATTAGTGCCAAATTTTGCTCTTTAGCAACTCCTAATGAGATGTAATGGGAATGTATTTAAATAGTGCACACTTTAAATTGCTACATTTCAATAGATTTTTTTTTTCAGACTATGTGCATATAATCAGACTGTTTTCCAAACAGGTGTCCATTTGATTACTTAAAATCCAAATTGTAGTCTGGCTATTGAGTATGCAGAAATGGATAATGGGAAGGTCTAAGAAAATACAAGCCTTTCTGCGTTAACAGGTGACAACAGTAAATAGGGAAAAAAAAAATAGGGGAGTAGGCTCAGAGGAATATACCTTCCCTGAGTCATACAGATATGTGAGAAAGAAAAAAGATTTGTTAAACCTTTGACCCTTTTTCCTGCAGCAATTATCATGTTGCCAGTACGTGGCTCACATTAGGTGACAGAGACAAGAACAGGAGGAGGACAGCAGCAGGACCTCACAGAGGTTTCTTCTTTGGAAGTTCTCTAACTCCTCTGGGGAGTTAGAGAGTTGCTCCAAGAGGAGCAACACAACACGTTCAGGGGCAACAAACTACCCAGAGTGAGGAGACAGCTTTCACTAGTCCATGTAAGTATCCCATTTCAGGGCTCAGATTTTGAATGCTAAACTTCAAATTATGTATTTATGGTCAAGTTATAAAACCATAAAAGCAGAAACACAACAAGATACACAGTTAAAAAATATCACAGTTGCACTGCAATTGAAAAAGACTAAAACTTCTGCCACTCAGAAGTTCTATATAACAGTAGATTTAAAGAAAAACAAAACAAAACAAAAAAAGACCCCAAACAAAACAAAAAAAATCCAAAACTTGATATATATCTCCATATAAAAGCATGGGATATTTGATTACTGTCTCCTAGAAAGTGCAGTGTTTCTTTGCCAGGTGATTAGATGCTTTACTTGGACATAAAATGAACTAAAAGGATATTCATTCAGAATAAGTAAATAAATAAAGAGAAGTTAACAAGGAGGTAAGTACTCACCATTGTTCTCAATCCAGCAATACCTATTTCTGCACCAGGCATTAACATTTTTAAAAATTTTTCTTCAAACTAAAAAATACAATCCAAATGTGCATAAGAAAACAATCGGCTAGACAATATAGGGCTCTCAGACATGCTTGTACAAAGGTAGTGAAGGAATCACAGTGTTTTAGAAGTGACAGTCACTTATTTCATCAGTGGGTAGATTTAGATCTAGATTTATCAAAACTAAGTGAGAAGCCTAGTCATAAAATTGATTTCATTCCATTATTCACTCATAATCTTGAATACTGAGGTGAAGAAGCACGCTCTAACCTGGGAACCTATCTTAGCTAGGAAAATTAAGTATTCTTTGCAGTATAAAGTGTTCACACCATGTTCATTTTGGAGTTTTACTTTGAGTTGTTTTAACCTGGTTCCATGCACTGAACACCCATTTGCAGCCAGATCACATGCCTCATCCTTTTCCATTTAAAAGGAATCCAGTTTGCACACTCGAGACTGCTCAGTGTTGCAAACTGGAATGCAATAAAAATGGACAACTCAGAAACCCCAGATGCATACTCCTGAAAAGCACTAAAATGCTACTGTGGATGCAACCAACAGTACTATCCATGTACTTGGTGAGGAGATAGAGGTGCTCTAGATTATGATATTGAGAAGTCAATCTCTGCTTTGAAACTGCCTTTTGGTTGAAGCTACTTCCATCTACAGTGCATATAAAGTGATTAGAAACTAAGTCATGAGACTAGTTTTTCTAAAGTAAGGTCCTTAATGTCTGCATTATGAACATTTCGACAGATAATGTAGGATCTTCTGTTCAGTCTGTAATATTATTTTAATTTTTCCTTCTAGGAAAATGGAAATGGAGTGTAGCAATGCCCTTCTAATATACCAAAAATAATAATTAGTTTGAAATCACTGTTATGTATGTATCAAATACATACATAACTTTAACAATTAAAGAGGTTGTAACATCTTGTTTCACTACTATCAAAAGGGTGAAATGCCCTGTCTCCCTATGTTCAGAAGCAACACAAAAGGAAAAATTTTGGTGAGTCCGTTTTCCTATAGCCTGTCTCCATCTCTTCAACATCAGGACATAATACAGAAATTGTAGCGTATGCAGAAGCTTAGCAGCTGGTAGAGTGCATTGGTAAGCTTCTCTGAGATTCTGAGAACATATGTCAAATTGCTAAAACACACAGACATTTTGAACCTTAGTAACAATTGCAACCTCCAAGCCATAGAAAACTACTTTATTCCTAAACTTTAGTCATCCAGGTAAGTTAGCTGGATTTAAACTACAACAGACGTTAATTAACTAAGATATAACTAGTGTACTTAAAAATTACTGATGAATAAATGTAAAAAATAGGATAACCAAAAGGATCACAATAACATCAGATAATTAAAGCCTGATCTTTATTCAGCCTGAATAATGAGGAGAATCAGGAAGATACTCTGAAGCAGGAGACAGTCCTTTCCATAGGATAAAAAGAGGAAAAGAAGCAGTTTTCAAAGTCTGGTCTGTTCATCCCTTGGTGTGAGCAGAATGATGTTTTATAATCACTAGAAATAGTGATATGCAGAGAAGTATTATAATGTATAGTATTGAGATTCTACAAAGTAGAATAGCGATTACTATTTACTGTGGGTTTTGTCAAAAATATTTGCCAAAATTTATGGAGCCAATGTTCCTAATCACTAGGAAAGTATATAAGCCCTGAAATGATGGATCACACCCATGCAAGCAGGCTACAGCATATGCATTCAAGGATTGCATACAGTATCACAGTATAGCAACACAAAATGTATAGAAAGCTTGCTTTTGTTACTCTGAAGTAATTTTCCACAGCCTCAGGCCAAAGTTTATTAGAAACAGGGCATGATTATCCCCAAGTGTCATGCCCACTGATATTAAGAAGCATTACAAATGCTCAGTAAGCATTTTCAGACTCAAAAAAATCCAGGTACCTCTAGACCAAATATTGTAGTAGCAAACAGTGCCACATGGTGTGCTCAGTCTGCTTAACAGGTAGCGTCCAAGGCAGGTTTGCAAGTATACAGACTGTAATTGTCAGCACGTCTTTGTTTATGCCTTTGCTCCAGTGCTTCCCATCATAAAAGCAAAACGCACAGGAAAAGAAATAGCTAAGAACTGTCTATCCTTTCTCTTGACAAAAGGCAATACAAGGGCAATTATACCACTAATTTGACTGCATGGAGGCAGATGATAGCTTATATTAATCTGTAAGCTTACCTTGGCATACAAACTTCAATTCCTTGGCATCTGTGACAGTGGTTCTTTTATCTGACCTGTTCTTTTCTGTCCGACGGTGACTACGTCTTTTCTTTGTCTCTCCCCAAAGATTTGATCCACCATGCATGCTTGGGATATTCAGAATGGCAATTCCTTCCAGAGATATATTGATTAAGTCTAGCTGAATTCCATCACACTGATTAGCAAGGAGAAAAAAAGGAAAGGGGGGGAAAAAAAAAGAGAGAGAAAGAAAAGGCAGTAAAAGAGAGAGAAAAATCAGAATGTTCTACCTATCAGATATTTTTCTTCAGCAATTCATCATTCTTAACACTGTTAATGGTTTATTCAATGCTTACACTTAAGATATATACTTAAATCTGGAAAGAAGATATGAGATAGGAACAGATCCTCATTCAGAAGGCAAAACATGATTCCTGTTCAGCTCTTGATTGCTTAAGTGTGGGACCATTTGGTAGAGCCATGCTATTACCTGATACCTATTAATTGACCCAAGTGAAATATATTTGTAGCTTCACTTTTCTGCTATTAGCAGAAAAAAAAGTTTATACTACAAAAATTTCTATAGCAATAACTGGATTTTTTTTTGTTGCCTGTTCCAGCTAAATTGTCTGTCTTACGATTTTGCATTATACTTGTCATTATAACACCTGAGTCCCTTTCACATGAAACTGAATATAAAAGTCCCTGCATACAAACTATATACAGCTTCATGGAAAAGGGTCTAAGTGGGCCCTGAGAGCACAGAATACCACACTGATACTAGTTGAAATCCAAAGGCACAACTGGCACATTAATGTAGGGCTATGTCTGACCAATAACTCCTACTGAGAGGCAAGATTAGTAAAACTGGATACAGCAAAACGCAGATGCAGCTACAGCACTTCTTATCCCAGAACTTCCCTCAGCCAGTTTTCTGAGGGAAAAAGGGGATTGCCAAAGGGGATCATGGGATATGGATTGAAAAAAGAGATATCAATGCTTTAGACTTCTAAGACGTACTGGACACACAGAAGAAATCTTACTCTGTGGAGTCGCCCCTTCAGTGATGGAATCCTTACTGCAGGGCACCTTGTGTCACTAGTGTGTATTTCTCCTGCTTCCTATAGCAAAACTGGACATTGAGGCATTTTATAGTGGTACATTGTTTTGCTAAACTTGGATTCAAATTATAACTTATAAAGGGACCATAACTTTCACTTCCAGAAGAATGGTTCAGGGACCTTAATTTACCAGCCTGTTCACTGGCAAACTGCAGCATCTTCTCTGGTGGCAAAAGCCTACAGCATTTGCAAACACAGTTCACCTGGCACATGTTGAATGAGATGTACCTAGTTTGATAGGATACACCTAGCCTTCACTGACTGTAATTCACTCAGGCTAAGTCCTTCTCCATACCCACATTGTTTTAGGAAACTAGGGAAGCTCCTAACCCATAAAACACATAGTAAAATACTGAAGAACCTCCACAGAAGAAAAGAAGACCCAACTTCATGTAACTGCAGCTGAACTTGCAGGGGAGAGGCAAAGCATCCAGTTCTACTTACTAATTCACTCAACCAGCCAAGGTTCCCAGGATTCACATACTTGTACCTTGGCCAGAGGTAGATTAACTTCATGCCACACAACATAGTTAGAGTATATAGATACCCTGGCAAGTCACATGTATCTTATAATGTATAGCAGCATATTTTTAAAACATTAGATCCTACTCCTGCAATGTTCTGCAAGCCAGTAGAGGGTCCAGTCATGCATTAAAATTGATTAAGGGTCTTATTTTGTAATTCCATATATAATAATGGGGAACAAAACTGGAAAAATAATTAACTGTGCTTCAGTAACAGCCTACTGACATCTTGCAGCTTGCTGCTCTGTGGGTCACTGGCACTTTTTCCTCTCTGCCTAAATCTTTAGCAGAGCTTTGAAAAAGAAAAGGAAAGTCCAACTTGAAAATAACTGCACATAATTATTCATTTAACCTGAAACTTTCTGAGATCACAAAACAGAACTGTATTATAATGGATACTCAGCATCTTCTTAATTCTTCTAAGAAGAGTGTAAATCTGGAGAGAGAACAATTTCAACATTAAGGTTTCCATTTCATATTTGCTCTTCAAGAATTAAATTTTAAACCTGTGGATTATATTCATATGGGGAAATCTTTAAAATCAAAAGACATATCTGGAATTGAGTTGGCAGTTGTGCCAACTACTGTAGTTGAAAGTGTAACTTTCAAATCACACTTTTCTTACAAGAAAAAAGGCATGGGTCTTCACTGTTATTTTGGAAGGAAATTCGTGGTTCCCCTCTATATTTTATGTGTATTAAATATTAAGATGATTTCTTTTACTAAACATTCTGCTCATGTGTATGCTCACTTACTGCTATACATTCTAGATAAACAGATATTAATTTCATAATTAAAAGTAATCTTGTGTAAATACCCTGCAGGCCTCAATGAATCAAACACATACTGTGTGTCAGGCCTCCCACTGTCTTCAAGTGGAATGTACTGGCTGGATAATTAGATAGTACATATTTTTTAACCTTATTTGCATGCATATTATATCTTTTGCACACTGACAAGCAGCAGTAACAACAAAAGTCAGATTACCACAGGGAATTCCCACAAAGAAGTCTTCATTCCTTATAATTTGCAGCCTAAATTAAAATAATTTGATCTTTGACAAGGATGAAATGTCAAGCAGAAGGGGGTCCTCTACAAGCCACGGCCTGTGGCTTCTGAAATCTGCCTAATTTATGTCAGTCACTTCTTAATACATATTTAAGTATTACACGAGAAAGATGATAAATATGCAATCTGACACCTTTGGTATTTCCCTGCTGTTAATTTATAAAGGTCTGGCGTCCCCCAAACTGACTGGAATTATTTAAATAAAAGAAGAATTGTGAAATAGGATGGCGCAGGGTCTGGCTTCCATTTTCACTCAATATTGAACACAGCAGGTAGTACACTAAGACAATTATTTGACTAGGCCTCAGAATCCCACAGTGATGAGGAACTTTCTGAATTAGTAAAGGAGGATTTCTTTTGTTCATACACAGACAAGAAGTTTGCGCCACAGGTAACTCCGCATTGTCCTAACACATTCATACACTACAACAACAAAACATAGGTGCATTCTGCTCCTTTCTTGTCTTTCACTTTTTTTTTTTAATTTCAAATAATGCAGTGATGCTGCTAAAAATAAAAATGTGCTTTTGAAATGCAGAGTGTGCCTACATAGACTAGAAATAAACACAACAGCTTCTAGTTATTTTTTGCCTTCTTTCCTAGCCTCAGTCCCTTTTTGGGCATTATCTTTTAAACCTCATTAATTATATCAAGTATGACCAGATCATCTCTATGTTGAAAACATATTCATGACTGAAAACAGCTGAGACTAAGGCTTTGCTGTGTAACCAAGGGCAATACCATGCAAGACTACATGATCATTTAAACTCCTTTCCCCCACCCATTAATACCAGGTGGTCCCATGATACGCTGCAGGTATGGACCATACCATCCCTACCTCACACTGCATCTATGCCTATTCTCATTAAATATCCTTCACACACCTTTCTTTTTTTCTGAAGTGGAAATAAAGTGTAAGTGATATTATTATTAAAAAAAAAAATCCTTAATTTTTCCTTTTTTTTTTTTTCTTTTTTTTTCTTTAGAACCTATGTTTCTCTCCTCAACTTTTGGATCCCAATTTGGAAATAAAAACGTATTATTCTGGGTAACGTGGAGAATTTAGTGCCCAAAATGTATTCTATGTCTCACACAGAATAAAATATACAGAAGAGACATGAATATATATCAGGAAAGGCAAGCTTAATTAGATTAGAAGTCAAATATAGGGTTGAACAAATATTCATCCACAGAATGTTTGATTGCTGTCTCCCAGCTCAGAGATACAGATCCTTAATCTTCACGGGCTTTGTTCATTCAAAATTTGGCTGCAGAGCAAACACATTCTTTGTGCATGTTATTCATTGTGAAATGTGGTATCATACACCAAGCTCTCATTTACAGTAATATCCCCAAGCAAGGGGAGCAGGTTAAAAATCAAATTAAAATAGCAGTACTCCCAAGTGTTTATAATGTACAAACAAGAAACAATGGCAAGCATTGTTCATTTAAATGTAATTTACCATTGTAAATAAATCTGTAAATAAGTACCTTCTAACACTTCTTGTGTTAATATTTTGGAAACTATTTCCCCTATGATTTTTGTTCCTAATTGTAGGACTAATGATAATGACCAGGACAGATAAAGCAAATATTAAGTAACATGTCTCATATACTGGCAGTGTAATACTGTATTTGCAATCATAGTATTATTAATATGAATTGGTAATAATTATACAACTAGTGTCAGCAGCATCACAAACATGTATGCATACTTGTTTGCTTTGGGATGTTCATATTTCATCACCCTTTCAATGGTTACAATTACATGTTTTAAGAAGATGACATCTTACTACATACCAGGCTATGTAAGATTTTTGACAGATAGAAATATTTTCTTGGGAAAGCCTGCTTTTCAATTTGTATTTAATGAAATGGTGCGTTTAACTTGCAGTATATTCAAATAAAATCAGCTAAGCATCTCTTCCAATAACTAATCAAGTATTTTTCAGGCTACTTGTACTTAAACCTAAATACGCGAAGCACTGCCTTGGGAAGCAAATTTTGGGGTTTTTTTTGGTTGGTTGGGTTTTTAAAAAATTTTAAAAAGAACATATGTGGAGCATGTTTCCACTTTAAAAAGAAACGTAACGCTTAACAGGTAAGTCTGGTACCACAGGTCTCACAGTTTCAGTCTCAATATTCTTTGCTACTGTTCTACTACCAGATCCATGGTCCCTTCAGACTTTGCCTTTCAGGAGGCTTTGAGCAGACTCCCATAACTCTCACCACATCTCTCCGACTGCCTCATGCTACTATACAAATACTCCATTCACATGTGAAATTTCTCATTACTATTGGAAAAGAAAAGCACCATATCCTCTTGAGAAATGATTTCATTATTTAACTTAAATTCTCAGATTTGTACCTTCACTCATTTCACATTTGTCATTTACTATTTATAAATATTAGGACCCTAAACAATTTATGTAATGTAGCCACTTATTCTATTAGCCATCAAAGTAGCTGTGACACATTATTTTAAATTCCTATTTTGTCTGTTACTACCTTGTGTCTTTTCAGTTAATGTTCAATGTATAACGGAAAGATGACCCCTTGTGCAGAGAGAAAAGCTATTTAATGAAGGGGAATGATTCAAAAAAAATATATATTCTTTAACCTTTATTCAGGAAAGTAAGTACGATTATAGGGAATTGAGTTTTAAAGGTTATAAAAACTTGGGACCTAGAAATAATAAGATTTTTTTTTTTTTTTAATTTTAATCCTGCAGCAGCTCTCACTCCCTCCAACAGTCTTTCATTTTTACATCTGACCTAGCCACACTCCCTATTGATTTCTAATGTTATATTTCACCTCTTGACCTCGTCTACTGTATTAAGACTTCACTAATCATCAAACTGAACTTTGTTCCAGTGTGCAGGGCTACGCTACAAATAGACACGATAAAAATAATATTTTGGAATATAGGGTCGAAAGGATGTGCACTGCTTTGCCTTGTTGGATTCAAGCACACTGCACCCTTGCTCCCTGCATTTCAGCCAAACTAGTGACATTTCAAGGATAAAGGCAACAATTAGTTTCTTACTTCTATTTCTACAGATTCATGCAGCTTCTTACAGGTGGCTGAGAAAGTTTCCGAAGTGCCAAATTCAAAATACCAAAATTTGTTCTTCATTCTGAAACAAGAAACAAAGAAAAGAAAAAAAGAAAGATCTTATTCACTATCAATATGTGACAAAAGTGATCATCCTGTCTTCCACTATAAGTAATGGCAAGGGCTTGGGAACATGTGACATCCCATTTGAAATAGATGAGCTCATAATTTTCAAAGCTTAAATGTTGGTGTCAAGTTGTATGATATCCCCTAAAGGGATAACAGGAATGTGTTGAACTGACAAGTTCAAATGTACCTTTGACTTTTCTTTTTCAGTGACTATCAGAATATTTTTTGTCACTTAACCAGTGACATGCCTCAGAAAAATGTATTGATTTTATTTCATGTCTTACACCTACTATACGATTTCTGATTCATGGTTAAAATGTCTATCCCACGGCATATTGGAATGTACAAGCAGGGCACTCCGATCATGGAGAATCACCAAGATAAAACGTAGCTTGCCTTAAGTTAGCTAAAGGTAAATGTAAATGCTTATTGGTCCTGATGACAGATCAGATACTAGAAGAAAATAAAAATTCCAGCTCTAACAATCTTTAGATATTTTGCAGTAGAAGAGCTGTGTTACCAGGTAGTTAACTCACAGATACATTTTAAATGGGTGATGGGACCTGCATCTTGAAATTCATTAACAGGTTCGACACAGAAAAATAAAACTGGATATAAATGCTAATAAATTGCTTAGTTTATGATGACAGCAGGCAGAGGTCACACTTTTTTCTTGTTAAATACATGAAGACTGCACTCCTGTTTTACCAGATTTATTGCATACTGTTAAATACAATCAGAACACCAGCAGTACCATTTCAAATAAGTATGTGCAGTTTCGTTTAACTCTCACGAGTAATTATTATTCTGTAACAAAACAACAAGCTAAGCTAGGAAAAAAAAAAAACAAAAACCACACTGATATAGAATTCATTATTCACACTCAGGAATCAGATATGAACACAGTTCATCCACTTGTACAAATTGTTTTCTGACACAGACACAGCACAGTGTGCTTGGAACCTGAAAATGACTGGGTTTGCATGAGCTAGAAGTGGGTAAGGGTAAAACACAGACAGAGTTGACTGTCGAACATGCCAGCAAACGTACAAATCCTACCCTTGGCACTTATTTCAAATTACACATGAAAGTCTACTTAGTGGTTCTTAAAGGCCACTTAATGGCTTTTGAAGTCACAAAAAGAGAAGGGGCACTACAGTACTGGCCATGCCCAGAAACCTGCTGGCATGTGAGCCAGCAGCTCCTAGCGCAGTACCAGAGGTGCGTAAAGATGTCCAACCTGGCAGCTGGCACAGTGTGGGCAACAGTAGAATAATAAGAAAGAAATCTACACATTACTGAAGAAAAAGTTACAGGCATTTCCAAAGGTTTTTGTACACAAAATCTGAAAACATTTGGAAACGTTTTGAGAACCTGCTGGGGGATACATGGCATATTGTCAAAAGAGCTCCAACAACCAGAAGGGCTCAGACTAGATTCAGCTTTCAGACTCCCAACAGTCTGTGAGTGGAAGTGATCCGATGTACGTTCCTTCTATACCTGTGGATTAGTTAGCATGCTGACCGGGGGTCAACTGCTCTATTTATGCCAAGGTATATGAAAAAACAGAGTCCTTTAATTTCCAAACAAATGCGAACGAAGTACTGAATACCTGTTGAGTCCCTTTGGAAAATCTGGATGTAGCTATTTTCCTGCTGCTTTCTACACAGGGATGACAATTAATAAAACAATAAAAAAACCTGATGTAATATTCAGAAGAATACTCATTTCTTTTGATCCTGTTATTGAGTAAGATCAACAAGCCTTTGCATCTTCTCCTTTGAGAGCCCTTCCTCTTGCTATTCAGTTATTTTTACCTCAAATGAAGCATCTTTTCTTTTTCTTTATTGAAAAGCCTGCTTTCAAATTGACTTCTTAGCACTGTATATCATAAACTCTTTGACTTGCACAAAGATAAAATAGATAGATATATTTTAGAGTCATTGAGAATATATTGTGTCAAATTCACGTATTTTGAGTTCAGCAAAACAAAACCCAACATGTCAGTGGCACTCAAGGTTTACTAGAACATTTAGATCTATAAATCAAAACCTCATAGAATCATACGACAGACAATTAAGTGTATTTATCAAGTGAGGTTTTGATGCAGATATATTCCTTGTCATTGTAATATACCCTATTAGGCCAAAAAATATAGTCTTGTGAGCCTGTCCCCCTTTCCCTTGTTTACTATATATCTATTTTCAAGGATAGAAAGACAACCTACTTGACAGCTTTTACAATACAAAGATAGATGTAGATACAAATAATTTTATTCTTCATTATCAAAAGGCTTTACCAACTCCCTTTACCAGCCATTAAATAAATTAGACTGCATGTTTTTATTCAAATGCGCTACATTTTTTATTGAACAGAAAATTTTATTATATCTTTTCTTATAGGTACAAACCAAAGTTAAACGTAAATAAATTAAGATAAATTATACTAAAAATTCCATAAGCTAGACCTGTAATTTTTATAGTAAATATTCTGATTTTTCTAATAATAAAGAATCTCTGAATTAGTATCTTCCACTTCCACTCCTGCCTCAAACAGGTGAAGCTTATCTGCTTATCCAGACAGCAGCAAATAGTTGAAAAGTCCATTTAGAAGATTAATGAGCTACTCTCATGACCATTCTAATTTATTTCACAATTGTATAAGTAAATTTTAGACTAGTAAACAAATACATATTTAATGACAATTTTGCAGCATTAAAACTGTAAGAAATTGAATCACAGGCTGCTGGCATGTCTATTTTCTCTCTCTCCTAGAGCTGGTAATTTAGACTTTTAATAAGAGATGACCAAAATAAAGATGAAGTCTGTTTCAATTATAAAAAAAAAAAGAAAAAAGAAAAAGTGTTATACAGTAGCACTTTTCTCTACAACGCTGGTTTTGTTGGAAAGTGGTTTGTATATGCTTCAAAGTGCATAGCTAAACTCTTAAACAACTTTGTGTTTGAAAATACAATATAAATAAAACATCAATCATGATTAAAGACTGATCTATCTAATCCTGCTATTGAATTACAGTATGTCAAAATATGTACAGTGTATGGATGTAGGAACAAAAAAAGCAAAACCGTGTTTCAAGTGCCTAAATACCTTTTATACCCCCTCAAGCACTGGTCAATTTTCTGATAAGTGGAGTGTTGTTCTTAAACAGGGATGAAACAAATTGGCAAGACAGTCTGGGAAGGCCAATACTGCCATTTCTTACAGTGTTTCTATACTGTGGATAAATATCAGACTTAGAAACATGGAAATGTTTCTTGGAAAAGTTCAGGCTAATATTTGGTAATCAAGGCAAAATGATCAAAATAGTCTGTGATATGGGTTTACTCCATTATCAGTTAATCAGAAACCCCCCTACTGCTAAAACTATTTTATATAACCTTTCTGATTAAGCAATTACAAGGCATGTCATTGAAAAATTGTCCTGTATCTAAATATGGAAATAGTAAATACTTTATTCTACACCTGAAGAGCGTTTATACTTCATTGCAGTACACACTCTGTCACAACATGCACAACAATAGACCAGCTATAGGCTGCTAATAGAAGGTCATGACAATAAAACAGGAGTATCTTTAAACTTAAGAAATAAATTCATATTCCATCTTCAAGGGTCTACAGTTGGGGCGATTGCTTATTGCTACATTTGTAAGTTTGTCACATTTTTTACCACATTCTATTCACACTTCTTATATTTACTATTTATACTTATTATATTTATTTCCACTTTATTTTAGTTATGCAGTGTCAAGCTTCAATGATTTGAGCTAAAAATTTCTGACTGCAATTCTTATAAAATTTCAGCTCAAATACTTTGACGATTTTTGAAAATGACTGGAGAAAAACATATATTTTCTCATATTAAGTATGTTTTATAACATACACTTTGAACTGTTTTAATACAGCTACACTTTCAGAGCAGAGATTTTAAATTTAGCACAAGGATGGCCTTGCATCAAGAAGATGTCTCTGGCCATCTGCATGAAAATACATACAGAATTTAACTATATTATGACCGTTTGGAAATAACACTCTGGGAAAGCTTTATTTTCAATATTCTTACACGACAGAGAAAGAACATTTTTTTTTTTTGTCTCTATACAAAGTATAGAGATTTTTTACCCACAAAACTCCTAGAATTCTTAATTTTTCCAAGGTAAATTCCTTGAAAAATCCACTGCCAGGAAGCAATCTCTACCACAAATCTGTGCAAGAATGTCTGCTCGTGGACAAGCAGCACTTGGTTTCCTCCATAAACCATACTGTTCCACAAAATACAATCCCTAAGCACCGCCTTCTGACAACTTTTTTTTTTTTTAAAAAAAGCTATTCCAATTATGTTGCAGAAGTACACAGAAATACTGTTTGTTTGGCAGTGAGTGTCAAGAGTCGGTCTCAGGCTATACCATAAACTCAGTTTCCAGTATAAAGCATCATTCTAAGAGCAGCATTCATGGACAATGGTGTACAGAAAGTAACAAATTTACAAAAAAAAAAAAAAGCCCCAAAATACCAAAGCCATATAGAGTGGATGCTTCTCATTCATTCATCATATTTCTGGAAGGTGCTCAGAGCTAGACTCAGGGTAATTACTTAAACGGAAGAGATCTCTTTGGCTCCCTTTTTCCCCTTGTTCACTCTTTTGTCCTCTGTTCCAAGGATATGTAGAAAAACATGTAAAACCATATCTGCAGGGAATCAAAAATACCAGAGAAGTGTGCAGAAATGGACGTGCAAGACACGGGTGTATTTCCAGAGGAGAAACCGTGGAGTTCAAGGGGAGAAAGTGGTTGACAAGTATATGTTAAAAAAAAAAACCAACCAAACAACTAAAAGAGATCATCATGAGGGAAAACAGAGGACCAAGAAAAAGAAGAATGAGAAAAAGATGCAAACATAATTTCAAAATGCATTGAATTTCCGTAATGCTGAAAGAAGAATGATGATAACATAGAGAAGGTAAGAAAAAGAAAATAATTCTAAAGGAGACCCAAGTAAAAACACATATTTCTGAAGTCTTAAAATACAGATAATAACGTCTAAAAATGAAACTGAGAGTATAGGAAATGTCATACCAGGCAAAAATGCTGAACATCTGTTCCAATATTCTGTCACTGACAGTGGTTAGTACCAGAGACTTTGGAAAACAGTGTAAAACTACATGTAGTGTACAGTTGGGAATAATCTAGCTCTAAGGAAGGTTTATTATTATTTATGATTGTATCAAATTGAAAGAGGGTACATTTAGATTAGATATAAGGAAGAATTTTTTTTATGATGAGGGTGAAGAGAAACTGGAGCAGGTTGCCCAGAAAAGTTGGGATGCCCCATCATTGGAAGTGTTCAGAGGCAGGTTGGACCGGGCTTTGAGAAAGTTGATCTAGTAAGAAATGTCCCTGCATGTGGCAGGGGGTTGGACCGGATGATCTTTCAAGGTCCCTTTCAACCCAAACCATTCCATGATTCTATAATTTTAATTCAGACAGTTTATAGTATGATGCAATACAACAAAAAAAAAAAAAAAAAAAAAAAAAAAAAAAAAAAAAAAAAAAAAAAAAAAAAAAAAAAAAAAAAAAAAAAAAAAAA